>CM076579.1:885073985-885673985 GCA_034641835.2 Pinus albicaulis | reverse complement strand
CTAAATTTTTGGAATATTATAAAATAACACTATTGTAGTAAAGGCACTGTTTTTTGTGTAAAAAATTAGCTTGCTGTAATTTTTCTTCTTGCTGTCCCAAACTGCACTTTTCAGCGAAATACCTCTGACACCATGTAAAAATTTATGTTCTCAACCCCGGTTTTTAGTTTCTCCTTATTTCTCCCATAAAGTTAAATGCCCATTTCCATAGCCATACATTCAACAAGCTGAAAAATAAATATTTTCTAAAAACACAAATTCTGGAAATTTCAGTGCTGAAATGCAAAAATAAAACTCAAAAAAATAAATCAGCGACACACAGAAAATAGACACGCTGATTTTTTGTCAATATGACCCTGAAAAAACCCCCTACAACTCTTGGAGAAAACCAGTTCGAAAGCACTTATTATTTCTGATAAATAGCTTTTACAGTGAGAGAGAAATACTCAAAAAAATTTAGCAAGTAAACAAATACAACTTATCTCGTTTTAAATGTGCAAACAGCAAAACAAGAATAGCAATAAATGTTGTACGGTCTCCATCGTTTTTCGTGCCCAGAAATACAGCAATAAATGATGTTGCACAGCCTCCTCTTTTTGCGTGCAACACTCAATAAATGTTGTTGTACGACCTCCTTGGAAAGTGTGCATACAGTGATAAATGTTGATGTACGGAAACTGCCTCAATTTCTGTGCACAGCAACAACATCAGGCTGTACGGCCTGCCTCAAAATCCCTGCCACAAAAACAGCAACTTTCCTCCCTCGAAATTTGTGCCAGAAACTGTACGGCTGCCTAGGAATGCGTACCCTCAGCTGCTATACGGAAACTACCTTGAAAAACATGCCAAAACTACCTTGAACTGTGTGCCAACCCTGCTGTACAGATTTGCTGAAATGTTGCCTCGGTTTGCGTGCCAAGGTTATGTTCTCCTCCTCCTCACTACTCAAAAAACTCCTTTGCTCTCTTCTTCTCCTTCTCTCAATCTTCTCATGAAAGAATGAATGACCTTTTCTCTCATTTTCCTCCTTTAACCTAACCCTAAGAGACTTTTGGAGAATCCCTAAATCCAATGGCTGAGATAGCTTTAGATCTAGGGCTGAGATTAAATGCTCATTTAAATCTCACTTTCTATTTTTTAATTCACCCCACTTTAATAAAGACCCACTTAGTCATTTATTTCCAAAGTCACTTTTCCCTTTCTAATTTCACATTGACTTTATTAAAGTCACTTTAAAATTAGACTTAGTAACTTTATCACTTAAAGTCATTTTTAAATTAGATTTGACTTTATAACTTTATAAAGTCACTTTAGGAGAAAATTAAATTATTTTGGACACTTTTCCCTAGGCCAAAGGTCAAAGCCTTAGGGAACCACCTGTCCTCTGGTAACCAAATTTCAATAGCCTCGAAAATCGTTCTCTTGCTTTGCTGTACGGACTTGCTGAAATAGTGTTGCCTTGGTAAATGTGCCAAGGTGTTGTTTGCTCCTTCTCTCTTCTCTGCTCAAAAATGTCTTCTTGCTCTCTTCTCCTCTTCTCTCAATCTGCTCATGAAAGACTAAATGACCTTTTCTCTTCTTTTCCTCCTTTAACCTAACCCTAAGTGACTTTGGAGAATCTCTAAATCCAATCGTTGTGATAGCTTTTGATCTAGGGTTGAGATTAAATGTGCATTTAATTCTCACTTTCTATTTTTCAATTCACCCCACTTAAATAAAGACCCACTTAGCCTTCTATTCCTATAGTCACTTTTTCACTTTATAATTTCACATTGACTTTAATAAAGTCACTTTAAAATTAGACTCAATAACTTTATCACTTATAAAGTCACTTTTAAATTAGATTTGACTTTACCACTTATAAAGTCACTTTAGGAGAAAAAGTTAAATACATTTGGACACTTTTCCCTAGGCCAAAGATCAAAGCCTTAGGGAACCACTTGTCCTCTGGTACCCAAATTTTAATAGAAAGACTGTAACTTTGGTCTTCTGTTGGAGGTTAGGACTGACATAATAATGTTGAGCTCTTACACACTTTGGATTGCAGTTGGAAACAACAAATCTGACCTTTTAGATGTTACTGTAATATACTCCAATCTTCCACAACACAGGTCCAAGATTCTGCTGTTGTGCCTGGTCCGAAAATCCTTCAAGACTGGGCTTTCACCTTCAAGTTGTTACGAAATTCGAGGTCTGGTTCACTGCAATGTAAATTGTCCAAAGGAGTTGTTACAGGTCTTGTTCGAGCTAAAGCTATCCACCACAGGGCTATCAATACAGGGTTGCAACAGGTCCGCGATTATAGAAGTTAAATTTTAGATTTTAACCCAAATAAATAGCTCTTAAGTCCTCCTCTCCTCGTTGTTCTGTTTTTTCAGATGCTCTTCACCGAAATTTGAGTGCTAAAATGAGGTGTGTGAACTCAAAATAATACCAGTTTGACGTTAGAATGAATGGACATGTCTTTCTGGAGGTAAGCCGACATGAAGGACAAGGATAGGTCGGTTCACTGCTAAGGTTAATTTTTCTTGACATGAAAATTCCATATCTCATCAACCACTGGGAGTTTCGGGGCAATTAAAGGCTCGTTGGAAAGAGGAAAAAGTCTTCTTTCGGATGGTCTAGGACTCATTGTGACAGGCTACCTCCAAGTTGACAAAATTTATTTTTCTTTATAACTGTCCTCGAATTTTTATGTGCAAGGAGTGATTGGAACAGCAAGAGGTCATTGTTATGACTCCAACTATGTCTTTATGTTATTTCCACGTCATCATGAGGCCCTCCATGTCATCTTATGTCACCAAACGATTCCTCATAGTGTCATCACATAATCATGTCATAGTGCAGTGATATGACATAGGCAACTTCATTATTAGGAAAGTTCCAAGATAGTAAGATAGTCTTCCAACCATCAAATGAGATCTTCCATGTCATCATCTAATCTTTCAACCATGTGATCATCATCACGTGTAGTTCTCCATATGTCATCAAAGATTAAGGTCTAGATCATCAAGTGCATGCAACATTAGATCAAGTACGTATTAGGGCTTTCTTCATTAGTGTTTTGACTTCTTCGTAACTTGACATCTAGATTATCAAGTGCATGCAACATTAGATCAAGTACTTCTTAGGGCTTCCTTCATTAGTGGTTTAACTTCTTCGTGACTTGGCATCTTCATTGACATCTTCATTCATGGTATCAACCAAGAGTCATGGCATCATCATCTGGAACCAAGCATCTCAAGAATATTGACATCTCAGTCAATGTGATATTGACATCAATGACAACCTTGATTAACAAGGTTTTTGCGGCTAGAATAACAAGTCATAAATATAAATCGCAGTGTAAACCTCCTCATGGCAACCCTGAGCAACAAGCTTGGGATATTTAGAGAAGATGGGGGTTCAAATGCAGTGGACAAATAAGAAGGGGGATTAGGAGATCGGGAAGAAACGGAGAACCAGTCGAAGAAAGAATCTAGAAAAGATCAACCTAATTAGAGTGTTGTGAACCAATCGTAGTCCCTGTTTAAAATGGAAAGAAAAGTCGATATCAATCCATACCAAGCGAAACTGACGCTCCGAATTTGAACTGGTTGCAACAATTGGAAGTTTATTTCAGCATCCATCAAAATGGGGAAGGACAAAATATTTCATTTGCCCAGCTGAAATTAGACGACCATGCACTGACTTGGTGGGAGAGCCACAAAGAGACCCTAAGGTTGGAGGGAGAGCCTCCAGTGAATAAGTGGGACGACTTCAAAACCCTTAATAAGTCATAGTTTCATCCCATTGTGTACATAGAGGACAACTGCATCCAGTGGCACTACTTCAAGCAAAAGTCAGACCAAAGCATGCAAGAGTACACCACGAAGTTCAAAAAGACGGCTATAACGTTTGGTATCACTCCAAAGAACCCAGATGTACTCCTCAAGTATTTGTGGGGTCTGCACTACCCTCTGCGTGAGCAAGTGATGTTGTTTAATCCCAAATCAGTGGACAAGGCTTGTGTATAGGCACAGTACTTGTAGAATAGAGGCCTGAAGAGAGCGCAATCAAGTGGATCGAAGCAGAAGGAGCAACATGATGCTTCAAAGGAGGGGAAGAAGCAAAAAGGGGGAAAAGACAAAAAGACGGCAGCGACAGCACACCACTGCAAAGATCCCAGCAACCACTGCAACATTGATGGCCATACAGAGAAGTGTTGGAAGTTGCATCAAGAGCTAAACCCGAAGAACAAGAAGAAAGATAATAAGAAGAAGAATCACATGGTCATTAATTCGAGCAACCAATTTGAAAGCAGCTCGGACATGGATGAGAAGATCGTTGGTATGTCAGTGCAGAAGGAGGTGAATCTGAGTAGCCTTCAGTAATAGGAAGAGAAAGAAATGCCCAAACTCTTCCATATAAAGGTACAAGTTAAGAAGACAAAGATTGATGCTTTGTTTCACTCATGATCATCCAAACCCATATCCACCGGGATGGTTAAATAAGGATGCAAAGCTGGAGGTAAAAAAATAGTGCAAAATTAGATTTGTTATCTGTGTTGATTTTATTGATGAAGTAGATCTAGATGTGGTTCCCCTTGATGTATGTGGAGTCGTGTTTGGGAGTCCATACATGTAAATACGAGATGCAATATTCCTGAGGACAGCCAACCAGCACTAGCTCATCAAAGATGGAAAATCATTCATCATCAATGCGCACGAAGGCAAGTTGAAAATTTCACTAGTAAGTGCCAACCAAGCGAAGAAATTGATCAGTCCCAGCAAGAAGTATGTTTTATTGTTTTTAAGAGAAGGACAATCTGAAGAGGAGTCAATAAGAGGCATGACATCCCTGAAGGGGTGTACTAAGAAACGAAAACAACAATTGGAAGAGTTGTTACAGCCATACAGGGATGTGTTCCGAGAACCTAAAGGGCTACCAACTAAGAGAGAAGTGGAGCACGAGATCCAGTTATTGTCGGACTCCCCATTGCCAAATATTCGGTTGTATAGGCAGTATGTTATAGAAACAAGTGAGGTGAAGAAACAGTTGCAGCAGACGCTATAAGAGGGTGTCATTCGACCGAGTACATTACCATGTGGGTCACCCATCATCATTGTGCCAAAGAAGGATGGGACTTGGCAGATGTGTATAGATTACAGGTCGTTGAAAAAAATCGTGCTCAAGAACAAATACCCACTGCCCAAGATAGATGATTTGTTGGATTAGTTGCAACAAGCAAAATACTTCACCAAGCTGGTCTTGAAGTCTGGATATCACCAGGTTCGAGTCAATGAAGAAGATACCTGGAAGACCACCAAAACTGGGCAAGGTATGTATGAGTGGTTAGTCATGCCATTTGGCCTATGTAATGCACCATCTACATTTATGAGATTAATGAATGATGTATTGTGCCCTTTACAGATTCATTTGTTATTGTCAATTTGGATGATAGGGCAACATTGGCACAAGAACCGCGTGATGGCCATAATATGGAGGTAGCGCTCATGCTTGGCTTTTGCCCACGTGCTAATTTGTAAGTACTGGCCATCTTTTTCATTTTTATAATCTTCTTTCTTTTGTTCAACTTGTAGCCATTATATGCTCTTTCCTTTCCTTTTAGCTGCATCAAACTCTTGAAGCAAATTTCGAAGCCCAACCCAGGTATGAGGACATATAAGTCCCAAATCCCAGTGAACCAACGGTCAGTTGAACCCGAAGAATGGAGATGCAGTATAGGGCTTATGATGTGAGATGGAAAGTGGTAAGTATCGAAAGGGAGAGATGGGACTACGCTCTCTCAATCAGGATTTTGCAAGCAGTGCCCTTCCCAAAGCCATGAACCATTAGGGGAGGTCCCACTGGACTAGGGTTGAAAATTAACCCCCCACTTAAGGAGAGAGAACAACACTACGGTCAAAGCCCGCCCTTCTTCGAGGTTACCCCATAATCTATGACAATTGTCCAAATACAAACAAGCATATGCACCCAAATGTAGAATGAATAAAGTATCTTTTGGGTCGGATGCCCACCTTCCAACATGTCCTCTTGGCAAATGGGTGAGGAAACATATGACTGATGCAGGTGGCGAAGATATGAATGGCACATCACATCAACTACTCAGTGCCTATTCATCGGTCGTGTTACTGCTCAAACTAGCAGGGGTCCTAGGCGCAACTACTAGACTAAGTAGCAGCAATGGGATAAAGAAACACTGTAACCTCATTCAATGTCCCTTGCTCTTTACGGACTTTCACCGACGGGAGGACTCCCGGTATATGGGAAATCACTAAGAATGATATATCAATGATGGAAAGATAGTGATTTCAAGAGCCCATTCATAGGAGAAACTCATATGATAGAACTTACTTACTCAAGAAGCAAGGTATATGGCTCTCCAATAAAGGCTTAAAGGGAAGCCTATACCCAAGGATAAGCGATAATCCTTGATAAGGGAGGACCTAGACCTAAGATTCCTAGGAGAAGAGGATTTCAATGAGGATTTCGAAGATGATCCTTGTGAAATTAGTGATAAAAGGTGTGGGACAACAAAGAATCCAAAGTGGACCCAAACAAGGTCAAGGACTTAGGGTGAAACTTCAAACAAAAGGTCTTGACAAAGTAAGTGAGGAGAAGAGGATCAAAGAAATTATATTCAACTTGAGTTTTTGATGCAATGATCCTTAATGAAGCTACTAACCAAAACAAGCTAGGGTCGAAATTGGAGTTGGGGCTAGGGCATAGGATATCTCGAGATCTAACCACGGGATTTCACTAAAACCTGGAGGGCACTAGAAAAAACCCTAGCGCAGAAGTGGACCAACTCGCACTTAAAAAGGAGCTCCATAATGGAATTTGCACTAGGCCCTAGAAGACCTCTAGGGTTAGGGCTTGGAAAATAGGAGAGGAGGTGAAAAATATATTCGTTTAGGTGATCACCAAGAATTGATCAATGCCTAGTCTATCCAGAGAGTGGAGTCAATGAGATTTCAACCTTTGGAGTTCTTTTACCCAATCAAGGAGTCCTCCAGCAACTTTGCATGGCCTTAAAGGCGGTTGCTAGGTTGCCAACGAATTTATACTTCTTGTTGCAGCAATTTGATGACTTATCAAGGTGATTATGAAAATAATGTACCCGTAGCAACATTCATTCACTATACCAAAACATGTAACATATGCAATACCCTCACAAAAACCAAAATTTCACTAATTTGCATACAAATTAGGGAAAATTTTCAGATTTCATAAGCGAAAATTCCATACATTATACATGTATACAAGAGAGCAAGATAAACCATGAAAAGGCAATTACAAGTATAGCGAATATATCCAATCATCAAAGAGAGACAAAATAGAAGCGCTCCAAGACAAAGAAAAGATATCCAAATGTCAAAATGCATCAATGTTCATCCAATTCGTCCTCCAATAGCTATAGTGAAATTCTCAAGAAGAGATAAAGATACAAATCCAAGTGATGATGAGAATCAAATGATCCTCTCATCAATATATATCATCCTAAGTGTTTGATTTGCCTAATTAGGCCTAATGATGCCCCAACTAATAAAATAATGTACAAAATAACATTACTTGGTGACAAGCCCACCAAGATAGCTCCATAACATGAAAATACCTCAAGCCTCTCAAGAGGGTCAAAATGATAGATACAATAAGTCGAAGGGCCATTGAAAGGCCAGATGGAGTCAAACATGTGCCAAAATGAGTGGAAGGGCTACAAATATAGTGATAAAGGGGGTGGACCCTTGATCTCCAAGCAAATGACCTGTGGTGCTCACAAGTGGTTGTGAGGGCACAAAAACACCCTCATGAGTCTTTAAGTAGATCGATCAAGCTTGTATCCCATCTGTAAGGGCTAGGACAATGATGCAAGACCTCCCTTTGTCTCCCACGGTGAGACACAACCTCATCTTGGCCCTGGATATACTACCAAGTGTGTGGTGCAAGTGTGTTGCTAGTTGGGCAAGGTGGTCTAGGTGCATCATCATCATCAAATAGGTGGAACACAAGCGAGCAATGGATGGTACTGAAGGATCCCATGTCGTGGCTATCTTCTATCTGCTATAGTGGAGGCCCATGGCTCTCAACGCACACCCTACAAATGCAAATATGACCCTCTGGAGGATTTGGACCCCGTATAGGGAGACCAAACCCCAAGATGAAGACCCACCTATAATCCCACATAAGATCCAATGTGTCTCCTCGCCTTCAAGTATGACAAATCATCAGTGTAATTGAGTAAATGAGCTTACAAATCATGGAACCACATGGACACTTTATAGTGGCATGCCCTTCAATAGTAGGCTTTGGAGTGTACGAGTGTCTCCAAGTTCAAGAAGGAGGTTAACCAAGGGCCCTATTAGGTGATCTCAACCTCTAAAGGAGTGACAAGTCCACGGTACATCCCTCAAGAAGCAGGTGTCATGTGATATAATGATGGAACAGAATAGGGGCATCAAGGGAAACCTCCAGGCCACATGCCACAATACAAGGATAGCTATGATAAGGAAAGCCCACGCTTGGCTAAATAGATGCAGGAGGGAGAAATCATGGTACATGAGTCACCCTGACCTTTGTTTTTCCACCCTTCTTCATATGCATTTTGCCTTTTATTGATTTTTCTTTTTATCGTTGATTGGAGCTACAGGGGATGAGAGCATGATGAGAATGATATAGCAGTGAATAGCGCTTTAATGTTTAGCAATTCATCGCTCACCAGGGATTGGGACAATCATGGGTTCCTCAATGATGTAGGGGAGCAATATGAGGGGCCCTAGGAGCTAGGGTGATGGCCAACGATGATAGGGGTAGAGCTCATGATGGATTTTTCTCACGTGCTAAATTTGTATGTCCTGGCCATCTTTTGCATTTTATGGTACATTTCCTATTGATAGTCGCCAAATTATGCTTTTTACTTCCATTTTAGCTGCATCAACCTTCAGGGCATCGTTCTAGGCCCGACCCAAATTGTGGACAAGGGGGGTGGCTAACTATTTGTGGACCCAATGGACAAATGTGGACCTAGATGAAAAATGTGTAAAAATGGGTCATAATGAGCAGAGGGGACTAATGTATGTGATGTCGGGAAGCGGGACCATGTAACCAAAATCGGGATTTCCCATGTAGTGGCACTCATAAAGCTAGTAGCCAAGAAAGCAGATTCCATGGGACTAGGATACAAGATGAACCACCAAACTGGGCAAGGATACAAGAGAAAAAACCAAGCCCATTCTTTCCGCAAAATCCCCCCAATAATCCATGTTCAGAAGTGTCCATCATAAGTAAGAAAAGATACCCAACTACATAATGAAAAGTCATACCTTCAGGGTTGGAATGCACACCTTCAAACATAAGATCATAACAGATGGACGAGGGTCCATAATGGCTCGCTCAGGTGGCGGAGATGATGGCACATCGAGCTCTCTAGTGGCTATCAGCTGAGGACCATCTAGGAGAAAAATTTATCCTATGGGTATCACCCACATGTGGTGGGTAACAGGCTAGAAGAGATGAATAAGAGAAAAATTTATCCTACGGTTTACCCAATTTTGGTGGGTAATAATAAGAATTAAATATATCAACAAATGTGTGTTACTAGGAGACTGTCAATCGTAAACTAAGGCACAATAACCAAATACATAAACCAATATATGCTGGAACTATCATCTGTTGAGTTTTTAGAGTGTTGGGGTAGCATCGGATGTACTCTAGCTCCCAAAATTTGTGGAGGGACTAGAGTACATGAGATCTCCAAGACTCAGAAAGGGATTTGGGAAATTCCATCCAGTTTGGAAAATAATTAATCAATTAATATTTTTAATTAAGGACCCTAAGTCTAACTTAGGAAAATTAAAATATTAAAGGTAATTAATTTAAACATGTGATGGAAATGACTTAAAACACACAGATCAAGCTTTCTTTTAATCTGAGCCATCGATTCAATATTAGATCATGGTCGTTGGTTTCCAAACGAGAAAGTATAAAGGAACGGCTTTGGGTCAGTTGGAGGACACACACACACAGGCAGAGCACTAAGACTAAGCTAGAATTCTAGGGCGGGTTTGCTAAGAATTTCTAGAAGTGTTTCAGCTGCAGCGAGGGGTAGTATTGGCTAAAGGGATGGTCTGATCCTAGAGCCAAGAATCAGCAAGAGGCAGATAGGCAGCAACCAGGAGCAGCGTAGAGAAGCAGGGGCAGCAGCAACAGCTACGTAGCATTTGTGTAGCGCAGAGGGCTTCAGCCACTATGCAAGCCCAGAAAGGGTAGCGTTGAGCCAGCAGGAGGCCCCCAGGGTTTCGCAGAGACCATCCAAGGCAGCGTAGGGACTGCGTCACCCATTCTGGGGTTACACAACCCTCACCAAGCCAGCACAGAGGCACGCAGATGCTAGCAGGGTTGACGCAAGCAGCTTCAGGGGCAGTGCTAGGGTTTCTAGAGGCAGAAAATGGATGAGTCCTGAAAATCCCATTTGACGGTGCGGATCAGTCAAGTTTTCAGTCTCCAGAACAGCAAGTGTTACTGCAGATATATTTTCTCTGTCGGGTTAACCAGTAAGGTGCCCAGATTTGCTGTATTCAGAAACTATTTAATAATATAAATCCTCCAGCAACCAGAAGACCGGTTTTCCCGCATTAGGTTTTTCTGGGGACAGTTGTCCAGAAAATCTTGTGTGTCACTTTGTCTGTGTGCATGTGTTCTGTTTTAGATCTGAATTGGTGAAAGTCTGTTATGTGTTTACTTCAATGTTAATCTGAATTTTCAGCATTAATAACTTGATTAAGTAGGAGAAGTATAACCAGATCTAACAGTAGGGTTTCTGCATAAAGTAATATTCAGAAATTGTCACATCATCAACATTAAAACAAACATTATTGAAAACGAAAGCATCTTCGTAAAATAATTCATTATCAATTCAGTGATATGCAATGTAAACTTAGCACATTTCTCCCACGACAGAATAGGATACAACAGAGCTGCAAAACAATCAACCAACAGAAATCACATTAGCTTTTGGGGAAAAACTGCAAAACCTAAATTCTGTCATATATTGAATGGTATAAGAGTTTCAACAGAAAAAACATACCTGTTGATTGGTTTCTAAACCCTCCCTAGCAGACTTTGCTGTGCAATATAAAGTTAGTAAGGCAGGGAAATCATAATTAGCAAGCTGTAAGTATCTTAAGAATTACAAAAATGAACTAAACAGAAGATTATTTTTCTACCTATTTCTTGATTTGTTCCAAAGTCTGCGAAACGATTAGTGCCCTTGTCCCAGACTAGCATTTCACCATCAAGAATACATCTTCAACCCACAAAAAGGCAATACATCCCATCAAATTTACATAACACACGTTTATGTAACATGCAAATATTGAAATTTTCAAGAATCTTAATGAAAGGAGAACCTAACAATTTCAAGTAACCTTTAGCATGCCTTTAACGAGACACTAATTTACGTATGGTGCTGCTAATATCTAACAAATGCTTACAAGCCATGTGATGATTAAATTACAATCCAGGCACAACTATACTGGCATTCCTTCACCAAACAATGAATTTAACCAATACCTTCCCTATTATTTCTGATTGAAAAATAACAAACAAACACTCAAACAGTTACACCTTTTTGCACGTAACAATTTGCTCCGAGGATTCAGTAAATTTCACTCCCATGTTACCTTCAATGGTTGTAAGTGCCAATGTGAGAAATGAAAAGGGTACATTCTACAATGCCAACCACATTTAAATTTGCAATAAACAACAGTGCTGAGTTTATAATAATCATGCCATGTAAACACCAATTGCTGAAGAATAACCAAATGATATTAATTAAGAATAAAGAAATGCAATCACAAGCTTGCACCAAAAAACTAAAACTAGAACGAGAACATGACTCTAACAACACTAAAGCATACACCCTGTTACCTTCCAAATTGTACTTCATGATAAAAGCCTTAATCCACAAGGCACAACACAAGAGAGAAATACTAGGATGGCTAGCAAACAAAAATTAGTACTGGGATTAGCTCAAGTTCGAACAAATAGATAGATTAATGGAATGAGTTATGCTAGCTAGCTGAGCAAAAAGAGGGCACGAAAACCAAATCAATGTCAAGGTTGATTTAATCCTATTATTGAACCTGCAAATAAGCAAGCTATGGGAGGGCCCATTATGATATAGAAAGCTTTTCCCTATATTTTAAGTCAAAGAACTGCAAGACAACCACCACAGTCACCTAAGCAACCTGTTCTCTTCACTTTAAGCTGCCTCTCCTCAAGCTCAAGGTGGGTATCCCTAGTAGGATTAGTAAAGCTAAGCAATGAGACACAGGGTCAAGTAAGAGTAGCTTTAGTAAAATAATGATTTTGGAGTCTTTAGGATATAAAAGAGGTGGCGGGACGAAGTAGAGACAAGTGAAAAATCCAAAAAGGGCAATGGAGTCAAGGTGAATCAAATATGATTTATAAAATCAAGAACAAAACCCCTCTTTAAAATTGGTCTATTTCATCTAAGCGTTAGTAATAAGAGATTGAAAACCAAGGAGAAGAATAATCTTATATATTATCAAAATTAACAATCAAGACAAAGGCCCTACAAAAATAGGTCCTCAAGGGAGCAACCTTCACCAAAAAGATCAACCATAGCTTCATAAATGTACTCAATAACCTTGGTACTATTCCTAAAATGGATAGACAAAGCAAGGCATCAAATAATTATCAATTTTCAAACTAACCAAGGAAGGAGAAGAATTGCCCCAAAATGTCTTCCCTCCAATTGTAGAATTCCTCTTCAATGGATCGATCTAGTTATCTTGTAGAAGACTTGAGCATTTAGAATCAATATTTATGCACCAAATAGAAACAAAGACAGAAAATCTTCAAGAATTGACACTAAAATCCACAAAGAAAGAACACTTGTATGTCCTGTTGCCACTTAGACTGTACAATCACTGTGAGAACAACTCAGGTTGGGGGTTGTCACTCTGATCCCCGACCTCTCTGTTCTATGTGTCTCCCAACAGCAGTTTAGGGGGGATAGTCCCTATGGAAATGTGAAGATGAAGGACAAGTTGGCAACCAACAAGTCCGGGAGACACGATTGAGTGACCTAGGTACTTGTTAATTTGAAAAAGATTTAAGGATTAGATTAAATTCAAATGGAGACCAGTGCCTTATGGTCTCTACTTCTTGCTTATTACCAATTAAATGCCAAGTAACCGGATGGACAATCACTGCTTGAATGCTTCACTAACCTATATGTTATGCAATTCCTAAGACCTAGGTGTGATGCAAGAATCTTGGTTACTTTTAGTTATATGATTATTCTAAGTGAGACATTCCCCTTAATTGTTTCAGAACCAGTATTTATAGTAGGTTGTGAGATGGAAGCCAACGGGAAGCAAGCAGAGGCTTGATTAACGATACCTCCCCTTGTGCTCCAAACACTTGATGCCTCTGGCGCTGGAGAGACTGTGGCTCTGACAACTGCAAGGTCACCGTGCTAACCTCTAGAAACGTGTTGAATGATGAATCCCTCAAGATAAATTGAGAAAGGGTGGCCCTAAATATCTATCAACCATGCTTATGCTTGGAGGTAAGTTATTAGTGCAACTAGACTTAGAATGCAATGCAAGAGGTATGAGTGCTTCTTGGATTAAGATTGCTTGGATTTATTAGTGCAGGATTTCTTGAAGAAATCACCTCAGCATGTTCTGAGAAAGTCGCAGACAAATAGAAATGCACGCAACCTGAAGTTGCAGTCAAACTGACATGTTCTCATTGTCAAAGAACCGGTCATCTCGAAGATCAGTGTTTTGATCTCCATCCTTGTCGCCATTATGGCAAGCCCAATCATTCCTCAGAGAAATGTCGCAACCACCAACAATTAGCCAGATTGAAGATACATTATGAATGGATCAATCCTTGGGAATGGTCATCCACAGTCAAAAGATTGTCTCAGTTCTACAACCGAATAGTGCAGCCAACAGTGAAAAGAAAATGGTACTCTCATGCAGTTGAACGAGGGAGTACACCAGTGCAACACTCCTACACCTGAAGGGGGGGAGTTCAGGAATACTTTGCAGAGAATTGTCTCTCCTTTCAGCTGACAAAGGGGGGAAAATGTCAATGAAATTGACGGTGGTTGTTAGACTGAAAGTCTCGACAAAACAGCAAAAGCAGCCAGTGGGCAGCTTCAGTAGCCAGTGGGCATCTTCAACAGCTAGTGGGCTTTCAAAAAAATTTGTCAGTGGACAAAGGATGTTGATTTCACGCAAAGGAGAAATGGATAATTTTGCAACTTGGCACGTGATGGAGTTGTCAAGCGAAATTCAGAGATGAATCAGACATGCAACTGACTCATGGTCTCTTCAGATTGCAGTTTTTCATCATCCAGCTTTGGCGGTTTTTCAGCAATGTTTTTGAGGATCAACATGAGAACTTGGAAGATGGTTCCTCGTTCTTATTTTGGATTTATCATTGAAAGGGGGAATGTTAGCCTCTCTAATAAAACAATAATAAATCCAAAAATAAAATAAATAAATTAAATATTAAAAGTTAGGAATTTATGCCTAACTCTTTAGAATGGGTTGTTACTCTAAAATAGGAGTTAGTTTAGGTAGCTCCTATATTGGTGTGTGTTTGGTTGAGAAATTATCTCAACCAAGGTGTCCAAGATAGCATGCACTATCTTGAGACACTGTCTCTTCATCTATTTAACTGTAACACTACATTCTTTTAATAATGAGAAAATATGTGAGGAAGCCGTGAGGCTGAAGCCTTTTCCGCCAATATTTGCTCTTTGGTTTATTACGTGTGTTTATGTATTTTATTAGTGATTTGATTTCCAATATATATTTATAGTGGTTTTGAAATATTCTGAAGGGACACGTCAAATGGAAAGGTGTGATGAGCCTACATAAGTTGGCTTTCAGATTTTACAATTTTTCACATACTCCGATTTCAAAAATTGATTTCTCTGCAATGGTAAGGAGTTATGAGGCATATAGGTACTCATTAGAACGCATATGACCTCCTCTACAAGCTGGTGTAGACTTCCCTTAAAGATATGGCCTGTAATGATGGAAATTTAATTTTTTCATCATATGCACATTTTTTCATAACAACCCTATTAAGGAATTTCTTTTATGGAATTAGAGCATTAATTGACATAGGGTTTTTCCACTATTTTCACGTGCTTGGGACAATGTTAGGGCTCCTTTATTTTTTTGGACATTAGGTCACATGAGTATTTTTAGAGGTTTCTTGAATGAATCATGCTAGGCCATAGATTTAGGGTTTCTTCAACATAATCTTGTAGTGCTTATTACATAGTTCATCTTAGGGTTGCATACAAGGGCTTTTCATACACCTTGCGACTCTTCAATCTTGCTAAGGTTTCATCAATGTGTATTAAGCATCTAGGGTTTGCACTTAGGGTTAGGGTTTTCTCCAAATGTTTTCTTCAACAATGCACCTATCATATTGACATCAATGACAACTTTACCAACAATCTTCCCCTTTCTCATTGATGGAAATATCTCCCCTTTTCAATTTTCTCCCCCCTTTGTCATCAACGGCAAATGGGGTGTCTTGATAATGCCTTTTTCCACCAAGTGCTCCCCCTATCATGCTTATTCTTGTCATGTCGCTCCCCCTGTCATAATGCTTTCCTTCTTCTGGCAATGTGATACAAGAGAGATGTCTTAGTTTGCATCCCTTCATGTGATCAACCAGCTTCCCCTACCTAGATAAACTCCTCTTGCTCTCCTTTTTGCTTATGGAACCCAAGACAAGAAAGATTATTGTTTTGAGTGGAAGGCATTTCAACATTGGATGTGTGGTGGAGACAAAATACCATGTTTTTCTTCCCCTAAGCTTTGCTCCCCCTAAGCTTGAGATAGATGATAGTAGAAGAGACCAACTTGTCAAGATTTCCTAAATAAAAAATGAGAGATGATTCATCATGGTCATCAAGAGAGATATATCTATGTGTCTGATGGAATGATTGTCCATATGTCACTTATCAAGGGTTAAATCAAGAATAATCAAATGTCACAAGTTACCCCTAACAATATGCATGATCTTCTTCTTAGTAGGCAGAATCTCATAATCAAAACTTGGAATATGATATCTGCTTATGGTGCCAACATCTAATTAAGAACATGAATTGATGTTTTGAGCATTTAGGACACATTCCATATGATCTCCTTTTGGTTCAACATGCTTCCTTCTCCAAACTTGTCTAACTATCTTGTCATGCTGCGTTGTCATGGTTTTAACTTGTTTAGGGACCTATTTCAGATTAAAATTACGAGCCATATGTCCAATATTATGACATTTGTAACATTCCATAAATGAGGAGGCATGATTTCTTCAGGAAAAGTTTCTTCTAGGAGATTGAAGGGGGGCATTATATTTGTCCTTGTTGTATGCCCTACAATCCTTTGCCATGTCCCCAAAATTTGTACAAGGGTAACAATAACAAAAAATATATTTTGGTACCTGGAAGATGCAGATTGCCTTGATGTACTTCTAAAGTCATTTTTCCTTAAGATCCTTTGATAATATTTATTTCCTCTTGCAATCTTGACAACATCTGCATATCTTCTTGGAGTAGGGTTTCTTCCAATGTCATCTTGACTCTTCTCCTTGCTTATACTGGAACTGGGGTGTTATCATCAGTTTTATGCTTCTCCACATCCTTGTTATTTGGTGCATGAGGATTTGCATTAATTTTGCTAGAGGGAAAACCTCCATAACCAAGACCAGATTTATCAATGGGGGATCTTTGATGACTTAGGATGTCATCCAAGGTTTGTGAACTCCTAAGATCCTTATTCAACTAATCAACTTCTCTTCTTAGGGTAATAAGTTATTCCTTCATCTTCTCAAATTCTTCATCCCTATTTGCTAGTAGGTTCTCCATTTCTTCCCTCATCCTTCGTGCTTCACATGTTTGGGCTTTGAGAGAGGTGACATTTGATTTCAATTTGTAGACTTCTTCATATTTTTCTTCAAGTTGGTATGCCATGTCATTCCTTTCCTTTTCTGCTTCACCAACTTGTCCTTCCAGGAGGGCCAAACCTTCCATCACTATTTCAACTCCTTGTTCTTGTTTCTTTGCTTCTTCCAGCTGAGTTTTAAGAGAGGAAACTTCTTCTTTATATTGAGAAATTCCTTCTTCAACTTTGTTCAATTCCTTAGATCTTAGATCAAGATGGTTTGTCAAACTACCTTCCCTTTTCTTTGCTTCCTTTAGTTGGTTTTTCAAGTAGGTTACTTCCTCATTTTGGATATTCTCCATTTGATGCAATTCCTTGAGATCTTTAAATCTTTCTTCCTCTTCAAGTTTTAAGTGACCAACTTCTTCTTTTGATTTGTTGAGATCATGATCAGTGTCTTCTACCTACTTCTTGAGCTCCTCATTTTCTTTCTTTATCCTTTTTATTTCTTCTAGGACAGCTACAAGCTTCGCCTTGAGGTCTTCCTTGAAGTTTTCTTCATATTCTGGGTCTTCATTACTCTTGGTGTCTTCAACTTTGCTTTCGGCTATCTTCTTTGGTTCTAGATCATCCTTGTGCTCTTGGCTTCCATCATTTGAGGTTATGAGCAAAAGTCCTTGTGAATGAAAATCTTGAAGATTTTCCCAAAGTTCTTTTGTTAAGAACATTTCCGACTATGGCCTTTATAGGATTTGGAAGGCCACTCTAGATTGCCTTAATTGCTCTTGCATTAAATTCTTTGGACTCATCTTCCATTAAGCTTCTGGTAACCACAGATTTCCATGCTTCAAAACCTTGAGCCATCAAAAAGAATTTCATTCTACCTTTCCACACTTCAAAATTTGTTCCATTCAACATGGGAGCTTTGTTAACCTGCCTTTCATCTAAATTCTTGACCGAGGAAGAGACATATTCAGAAGATTTGGAGCCTTTCTTCCTTGACCTTGCCATTTGTGTTCTACGAATCTACCTTCCTGCTGTTAGGTTGAGTCTAAAGGTACTGGATCTGATTCCAATTAATGGAAATACTAAGAGGGGGCTGAATCAGTATTTATTTTACAATTGTTATTTTACCAGTTAAGATCACTTAGATAAAACACAAAATGAACAATTAGAAAGATAAATGATTTTATTAACAAGAAATTGGCGAGGACTCCAATCCTCTTTACAACGAATTGCAATCTCCAACTTGTACAACAATTTAGTCTAGGGCTCCAACCCTAACACCAATCCCAAAGACAAATCAATCAAGTAAAATTGTAGGGCTCCAACCCTAGGTGAAGACACCAAACTTCAATCTACCAAGCTCCAACCTCATCTTCACGAGGCTCCAACCCTATCTTCCACAAGGCTCCAACCTGATATTTTAGAGGACACCTATCCTCTAGGGCACAAACCCTCTCAATTTGCTTCAGCTCTTCAATGTAGGTCGAATGGTTCTTGAAGGCCTTCCAAAAAATTCTACAACAAGCCTTGACAATATCTTCAAATTAGCCTTAAACAATTGCCCTCAATTAATCTTCAATATGCTTCGCTCATTAATGACAACTTTATTAACCATATAATGTGCCTCCAAGACTCTTCAAGACACCCAAACAATTTTCTTCAAGGTTACTCCATCAGGGCTTCAGTCGTCCATTAAGGTCTCCAAGAATGCTTGTAAGACCAACTTCAAGATGTCTTCACAAGGTCTTTAACAATACTTGCCCCAAGATACACTCCACGCAAGTCTTTAAATAATGTTTTAAGGTGTCTCCAATAAGCTATCCCAAGAACTTTCCAAGAAAATGAAGGCTTCTAGATGAATCTTCAAGGTATGCTCCAAATATTCAAGAATGTTTCAAGGAGGTCTTTAATACTGGTTCTAGAAATGGCTTCAATAGTGCACCAAAAACAGCTTACACAAGTCGTCAAGTCAATACTAGAGGTGTCCTTAAGAGCTGCTCCAAAAGATGTCTTCAATAGTTATGTATGTCAGATCTTCTGCAAACTCCTTCAACAAATCTGCTTCAATATGTCTTTTTCAACAGGTTCCCTTAGGTCAATTTCTAGAGTGTATTCAATGATGCTTCAAATAGTGCTTAAAAAAATCTTTAATGGGTGCTCCTATAATACCTTCAATGGAGAGCTATGCTACAGGTTTAAGGGTCTGCCCACAATAGGTACGTTCAAGACTCAGGCTCCTTCAAAATATTGTGTCTTCAATTCAGTTGTATGTATTCCAACAAAGGTCTGCAATATAATATCTATAAGGTCTGCAAAACTGTGCCTCCAAGGCCTGCAACATAATGTTAATATTTGTGCTTCCAAAATCTGCAAAATCTGTGCCTCAAACCAAGATCCACGACAGGGATTTCATTGTTAATAGGTCTGCAATAAATTGCAATATAATGTCTATAACGTCTGCAAAAATTGTGCCTCCAAAATCTGCAATATAATGTCAATACTTGTGCTTCCAAAGTCTGCAAAATCTTCAACAGGGGTCTGCAAAACTTCAAATAATAAATGTCTGCAAAAATCAAATCTGCAAATCCCACCACAGGTCTGCAAAAGAGAGTCTTTTGAATTATGCTCACCACGGATTCGAGTCTAATGTCTATGTTTCCACAGGTCTGCAAGGAGTTATCACAGGTCCAAAAAATAATTGTGTCACAGATGCGATTTTTACCTTTCCACAGGTCCAAAGAAGTTCTGCTTAAAGGTGCCACAGATGCAAGTTCCACAATAATTGATCTTCATAGGTCTGTGAGTGTAGCTTCCACAGGTCTGCAATACGATTCCTACTTCAGAAGATTCCCTGAAATCTTGTACTTTTTCCGCAGACGAAATTTTCAGAGAATCACAAGTTTTGCTCCACGAAAAATAAAAAATTAATAAAAGACTTCGTCCTCCTTAACTCCTTGCTTTGTTCTGCAATTGACAGAATTTTCTGAGCTAGAATGGACGAATTTAGGTTTCTATTTATAGTGGTTTTGCATTATTCTGAAAGGACACATCAATTGGAAAGGTGCGATGAGCCTACATAAGTCAGCTTTCAGATTTTACCATTTTTCACATACTCAGATTTCAAAAATTGATTTCTCTGCAATGGTAAGGAGTTATGAGGCATATAGGTACTCATTAGAAAGCTTATGGCCTCCTCTACAAGCTGGTGTAGACTTCCCTTCAAGATATGACCTGTAATGATGGCAATGTAATTTTTTCATCATATGCACATTTTTTCATAACAACCCTATTAAGGAATTTCTTTTATGGAATTAGGGCAATAGTTGACTTAGGGTTTTTCCACTATTTTGACGTGCTTGGGACAACGTTAGGGCTTCTTTTCTTTGGACATTAGTTCACGTGAGCATTTTAAGGGTTTCTTAAATGAATTATGATTGGTCATAGGTTTAGAGTTTCTTCAACATAATCTTTTAGTTCTTATTACATAGTTCATCTTAGGGTTGCATACAAGGGCTTTTCATGCACTTTATGACTTCTTCAATCTTGCTAGGGTTTCATCAATGTGTATTAAGCATCTAGGGTTTTCACTTAGGGTTAGGGTTTTCTCCAAATTTTTGCTTCAACAATGCACCTATCATATTGACATCAATGACAACTTTACCAACAATCTCCCCCTTTCCCATTGATGGCAATATCTCCCCTTGTCAGTTTTCTCTCCCCCTTTCCCATTGATGGCAATATCTCCCCTTGTCAGTTTTCTCTCCCCCTTTCATATCAATGGCCATTAGGGTGTCTTGACAACACCTTTTTCCACCAAGTGCTCCCCCTATCATGCTTCTTCTCGTCATGTTGCTCCCCTTGTCATAATGCTTTCCTTCTTCTGGCAATGTGATACAGGAGAGATGTCTTAGTTTGCATCCCTTCATGTGATCAACCAGCTCCCCCTGCCTGCATAAACTCCTCTTGCTCTCCTTTTTTCTTATGGAACCCAAGACAAGAAAGATTATTGTTTTCAGTGGAAGGCATCTTCAACACTAGATGTGTGGTAGACACAAAATATCATGCTTTTCTTCCCCTAAGCTTTGCTCCCCCTAAGCTTGAGATAGATGATAGTAGAAGAGACCAACTTGTCAAGATTTCCTACAAATTTTTTGAGAGGTGATTCATCATGGTCATCAAGAGAGATATATCTTTGTGTCTGATGGAATTGTCCATATGTCACTTATCAAGGGTTGCATCAAGAATAATCAAATGTCACAAGTTCCCCCTAAAAATATGTGCATGATCTTCTTATTAGTAGGCAAAATCTCATAATCAAAACTTGGAATATCATATCAGCCTATGGTGCCAACATCTAATTACCAACATGGATTGATGTTTTGAGCATTTAGGACACATTCCATATGATCTCCTTTTGGTTCAACATGCTTCCTTCTCCAAACTTGTCTAACTATCTTTTCATGCTTGGTTGTCATAGTTTTAGCTTGTTTAGGGACACATTTCAGATTACAATTACGAGCCATATGACCAATATTATGACATTTGTAGCATCCCATAAATGACGAGGCATGATTTCTTCTGGCAAAGTTGCTTCTAGAAGACTGATGGGGGCCATTACATTTGTCCTTGTTGTATGCCCTACAATCCTTTGTCATTTGCCCAAAATTTATTCAAGAGTAACAATAACCAAAAAATATACTTTGGTACCTGGAAGATGGAGATTGCCTTGATGTACTTCTAAAGTCATTTTGCTTGAACATCCTTTGATAATATTTATTTCCTCTTTCATTCTTGACACCATCTGCATATCTTCTTGTACTAGGGTTTCTTCCAATGTCATCTTGACTCTTCTCCTTGCTTCTATTGGAACTAGGGGTATTAACATCACTTTTGTGCTTCTCCACATCCTTGTTATTTGGTGCATTAAGATTTCCATTAATTTTTCTAGAGGGCTTACCGCCATAACCAAGACCAGATTTATCAAGGGGGATCTTTGATGACTCAGGATGTCATCCACGGTTTGTGAACTCCTTAGATTATTATTCAGTTGATCAGCTTCTTTTCTAAGGGCAATAATTTCTTCCTTCATCTTCTCACATTCTTCATCCCTCTTTGTTGGTTGGTTTTCCATTTCTTCCCTCATCCTTGTTGCTTCACATGTTTGGTCTTTGAGACAAGTGACATTTGATTTCCATTTGAAGATTTCTTCATCTTTTTCTTCAAGTTGGTATGCCATGGAATTCCTCTCCTTTTTTGCTTCACCAACTTGTCCTTCCAAGAGGGCCAAACCTTCCATCACTATTTCATCTCATTGTGCTTATTTCTTTGCTTCTTCTAGCAGATTTTTAAGAGAGGAAACCTCTTCTTTATATTGACAAATTTTGCTTCAACTTTGTTCAATTTCTTAGATCTTAGATCAAGATGGTTTGTCAAACTACCTTCCCTTTTCTTTCCTTCCTTTAGTTGGTTTGTCAAGTAGGTTACTTCTTCATTTTGGATCTTCTCCATTTGATGCAATTCCTTGAGATCTTTAGATCTTTCTTCTTCTTCAAGTGTTAAGTGACCAACTTCTTCTTTTGATTTGTTGAGATCATGACCAGTGTCTTGTACCTGCTTCTTGAGCTCCTCATTTTGTTTCTTTATCCTTTTTATTTCTTCTAGGGTAGCTACAAGCTTCACCTTGAGGTATTCTTTGAATTTTTCTTCATCTTTTGGGTCTTAATTACTCTTGGTGTCTTCAACTTTGCTTTCGGCTATCTTCTTTTGCTCTAGATCATCGTTGTACTCTTGGCTTCCATCATTTGAGGTTATGAGAAAAATTCATTGTGAATGAAGATCTTGAATATTTTCCCAAAGCTCTTTTGTTGATGGAAATTTCTCTACTATGGCCTTTATAGGATTTGGAAGGTCACTCAAGATTGCCTTAATTGCTCTTGCATTAAATTCCTTGGACTCATCTTCCATTATGCTTCCAATAACCATAAATTTCCATACTACAAAACCTTGAGCCATCAAAATGAATTTCATTCTACCTTTCCACACTTCATAAGTTGTTCCTTTCAACATGGGAGCTTTGTTAACGTGGCTTTCATCTAAATTCTTGACTGAAGAAGAGACATATTCAGAAGGTTTGAAGCCTTTCTTCCTTGACCTTGTCATTTGTGTTCTAAGGATCTACCTTCCAGCTATTAGGTTGAGTCTAAAGCTACTGGCTCTTATTCCAATTATTAGAAATACTAATAGGGGGGGTGAATCAGTATTTATTTTACAATTTTTATTTTACCAGTTAAGATCACTTAAATAAAACACAAAATGAACAATTAGAAAGATAAATGATTTTATTAACAAGAAATGGGTGAGGACTCCAATCCTCTTTACAACGAATTGCAAGCTCCAACTTGTACAAAAATTTATTCTAGGGCTCCAACCCTAAGGACACCAATCCTAAAGCCAAATCAATGAAGAAAAATTGCAAGGCTCCAACTTGGTCTTCACGAGGCTCCAACCCTATCTTCCACAAGGCTCCAACCATGTCCTATTGAGGATTCCTATCCTCTCAGGCACCAACCCTCTTTTCTGGCACAGGCTCCAACCTAATCTTTTTGAGGACACCTATCCACTAGGGAACCAACCCTCTCAATCTGTTTCAGCTCTTCAATGTAGGTTGAATGGTTCTTGAAGGCCTCCCAAAAAATTCTACAACAGGCCTTGACAATATCTTCAAATTAGCTTCAACAAATGCCTTCAATTGATCTTCAATACGCTTCGCTCATTAATGACAACTTTATTAACCATAGAATGTATCTACAAGACTCTTCATGAAGCCCAAACAATTTTCTTCAAGGTTAGTCCATGAGGGCTTCAGTCGTACATCGAGGTCTCCAAGAATGCCTGTAAGATCAACATCAAGATGTCTTCACAAGGTCTTCAACAATACTTGCCCCAAGATACTCTCCACACAAGTCTTTAAATAATGTTTTAATGTGTCTCCAATAAGCTACCCCTACAACTTTCCAAGACAATGAAGGCTTCTAAATGGATCTTCAAGGTATGCTCCAAATATTCAGAATGTTTCAAGGAGGTCTTTAATACTGGTTTTAGAAATGGCTTCAATAGTGAACCAAAAACTGCTTACACAGGTCCTCAAGTCAATACAAGAGGTGTCCTTAAGAGCTGGTCCAAAAGATGTCATCAATAATTATGTATGTCAGATCTTCTGCAAACTCCTTCAACAAGTCTGCTTCAATAAGTCATATTCAACAGGTTCCCTTAGGTCAATTTCTAGAGTGTATTCAATGATGCTTCAAATAATGCTTCAACAAATCTTTAATGGGTTCTCCTATAATTCCTTTGATCAAGAGCTATGCTACAGGTTTAAGGGTCTGCCCACAATAGGTCCCTTCAAGACTCAGGCTCCTTCAAAATATTGTGTCTTCAATTCAGTTGTACATATTCCAACAAAGGTCTGCAATAATCTGCAATATAATGTCTATAAGGTCTGCCAAAACTGTCCCTCCAAGGCCTGCAATATAATGTTAATATTTGTGCTTCCGAAGTCTAAAAAAATCTGTGCCTCCAACCAAGATCCACAAAAGGGATTTCACTGTTAAGAGGTCTGCAATAATTTGCAATATAAAGTCTATAAGGTCTGCAAAAATTGTGCCTCCAAAGTCTGCAATATAATGTCAATATTTGTGCTTCCAAAGTCTCCAAAATCTTCAACAGGGGTCTGCAACACTTCAATAATAAATTTCTGCAAAAATCAAATCTGCAAATCCCATCACAGTTCTGCAAATCTGCAAGTATTCTCACCACAGATTCGAGCCTATGTTTCCACAGGCCCGCAAGGAGGTATCACAGGTCCAAAAAATAATTGTGTCACGGATGTGATTTTTACCTTTCCACAGGTCCAAAGAAGTTCTGCTTAAAGGTGCCACAGATGCAAGTTTCCACAATAATTGATCTTCATAGGTCTGTGAGTGTAGCTTCCACAGGTTTGCAATAGGAGTCTTACTTCAGAAGATTCCCTGAAATCTTGTACTTTTTCCACAGAGGAAATTTTCAGAGAATGATAAGCTTTGCTCCACGAAAAATACAAAATTGCTATGTGACTTTGTCCTCCTTAACTCCTTGCTTTGTTCTGTGATTGACCTTATTTTTCTAAGCTAGAATGGATGAATTTGGGCTTATATTTATGGTGCTTTTGCAATATTCTGAAGGGAAACTTCAGTTGGAAAGGTGTGATGAGCCTACATAAGTCTGCTTTCAGATTTTACCATTTTTCACATACATAGATTTCAAAAATTGATTTCTCTGCAATGGTAAGGAGTTATGAGGCATATAGGTACTAGTTAGAAAGCTTATGACCTCCTCTACAAGCTGGTGTAGACTACCCTTCAAGATATGACATGTAATGATGGCAATTTAATTTTTTCATCATATGCACATTTTTTCATAACAATCCTATTAAAGAATTTCTTTTATGGAATTAGGGCATCAATTGACAGGGTTTTGTAGAAATTTTAAGACCCACTCCGGTTTTCAGTTTCTCCTTATTTCTCCCATAAAATTTAATGCTCATTCCCATAACCATACATTAAACAAGCTGGAAAAATAAATATTTTTTTAAAACACAAATTCTGGAAATTTCACAGTGCTGAAAATACAGAAATAAAAATTCAGAAAAATATATCAGCCACACACAAAAATTTGACACGCCCCTACAACTCTTGGGGAAAACTAGTTCGAAAGCTCTTGTTTATTTCTGATAAATAGCTTTTACAGTGAGAGAGCAATACACAGCAAAAATTCCAGCAACTTAACAAATGTACTTATCTCGATTTCCGTGCTTATACCTCGCCTTGGAAAACGTGCTGAACAGTAAACAATCAAAACAGAAATTTTTACAGCATTTACTAAAGCATTAAATGTTGACTGCTTTTCTCGATTTCTGTGCCTAGTTGTATGGACTATACGAAAGGTACAGCAAAGCCTCCTCCTTGATTTATGTGCCTCTTGCCTCGAAAATTGCACTGAAGCTGCTGTATGAATGTTGTACGGATTTCCTCAAAATCTGTGCCACCAAACAGCAGTCCCTCTCCTCGATTTTTGTGCCCAAAATCTGCCCAGAAAACTGTGCTGAATCTGCTGTACGGATTCCTAGAAAACTGTGCCTCCTTCCTCGAAAATTGTGCCACACTCCTGCTATACGGATTTCTGCCTTGGGAACTGTACCTCTTTGCTACTGTACGGATTTGCTGAAGTCTCTATTTGCTGCCCTCCTTCTCCTCATTGCTCAGAAATTTCTCCCTTGCTTTCTCTTCTCTTCTCTCAATCTGCTCATGAAAGAATCAATGACCTTTTCCTCTCTTTTCCCCCTTTAACCTAACCCTAAGTGACTTTTGGGGAATCCCTAAATCCAACGGCTGAGATAGCTTTAGATCTAGGGCTGAGATTAAATGTGCATTTATTCTCACTTTCTAATTTTTAATTCACCCACTTTAATAAAGAACCTCTTAGTCATTTATATCCAAGGTCACTTTTCACTTTTTAATTTCACATTGACTTTATTAAAGTCACTTTAAAATTAGACTTAGTAACTTTATCACTTAAAGTCACTTTTAAATTAAATTTGACTTTATAACTTATAAAGTCACTTTAGGAGAAAAAGTGAAATACGTTTGGACACTTTTCCCTAGGCCAAAGATCAAAGCCTTAGAGAACCACCTATCCTCCGGTAACCAAATTTCAACAGGTTTTTCCACTATTTTGAGGTGCTTGGGACAATGTTAGGGCTCCTTTTTTTTGACATTAGGTCACATGAGCATCTTTAAGGGCTTCTTGAATGAATCACGATTGGTCATAGGTTTAGGGTTTCTGCAACATAATCTTTTAGTGCTTATTACGTAATTCATCTTAGGGTTGCATACAAGGGCTTTTCATACACCTTGCTACTTCTTCAATCCTGCTAGGGTTTCATCAATGTGTATTAAGATTCTAGGGTTTGCACTTAGTGTTGGGGTTTTCTCCAAATGTTTGCTTCTACAATGCACATATCATATTGACATCAATGACAAATTTATCAATATCTCGAGGCTAGGATTTGGGATGTATCTTGTAAAGATGATTCCTAGGCCTAGAAGTCCTAATGGAGAATTGGTCTTTACGTGATCTTTGTGAAATTGGAGTTATTAGGTTGCAGGACCACACGAGGCCAAGTGGACCCAGAATTAGGTCAAGGATGTAGAATTTATCAACAAAAGAGGGGTTTAACCTAATTGTGGAAGAAAAGAGGATCAAAGGACAAATCTTCTTAGAATAGAATACAATGATCCAAATAAGGATACTAGCCAAGGGAAACCTAGGGCAAGAAAAGATCGTTGAGCTAGGGCTTGCTTTATCTCGAGATCCCACAATTGGAATTCCATGAGATTTGGGCAGTTGTGGACGAGATAGCACATTTTTTATGGCTACAATGGGTGAAAAATAGGAGAAAAAAGGAGGACCAAGTATAGATCTGAGCCATAGGGACGAGTTTGTTGGAGAGGGTAGTCAAGAACACAGTCATTGAGGAGCCCACGAGTTGCTGGAAGATGGCCGAAACCCATCACCAAAAGAGGGACGAGTCTGAAGAGAAACAGAGCACAAGTTCTCTCTCTATTTGCTGCTGCACGAATTCCACAGTTGGATGAAGTTTCATGAGGTGAAAGGGATCGAATCTCTTTGTTTAAGTTGCTGGACGTGTCACTATATTTCTGGTTCAAAGTTCTACTTGGAAGGAAGAACTTTACCTCTATATTGGGTTCACAATACCTGCCTGTGCATTGTGGCTGAGTATGTTCGCTCAAAGGCCCAATTTTCTGAAGTGTTTTATTGGCTGAGAGGAACGTGTAATTCTGCTGGTGATTACTATCAGTTTGGACGTGTTGAGACTCCCTATCTTGCTGGACGTATTGCTGGGAAATTTATGCCTGAACTCTAAAACCCAAAGACCAGTCATTTCCAGATTTGCGTGGCCTATTCCCATAGTTAACAGGGGCATGAATTATATCAGTTTTGGAGCTGCTATCTCTGAGTCTACAAGGCTGGTTTCATTTCCACCTTTGACTGATATACTGGACGTTGCACTAAAGTAAAATCCCAGGTTCCTTTGTTACGTTATTTCTCTGTGTATTTGTTTGAAGAAAGTAAAGGGTGCTGCTCTATTTATTTTCATTATGTTATTGTCATGTACCAGCAATATAGAAGTTCCTGAGTATTATAAATGTCAGCTCGAACTCTTTGAATACTTCAGTTGAATACATATTGGTTACTGTGCATATTTACTTCAGTTGAAGTTGTGAAAATGTACCTACAGAAGTGCGTAACCAAACTGTTTGACAAAAGACACCACTGAAAACTCAATATAAACTCCGAAAATTTCTTAAAAAATATAAACAATTCCAGGAGGGATTTTTGCATGTAGCCATGTGTCTGCTCCATCATCGGCCCTGTTGACTGCCAATTCACCTACCTTAATACCCTATATTTTCAACTCTGTAGTGCTCTCTGACATCACAAGATGTATCAGCAAATCAGTTTCGCGGTTGGGGGGAAGGGGGGAGCGGGGTGCCTGGTGGTTTTAGAATCATCGGGGGAGTAGGAACCCGATATATTACTGACACGAACATTTCAAGCCCCACCCACAACCTTACAAATAGATATCACTAAAATAAGGAGGGAAGAATAAACAAGCTCCACAGTTTTATTGCCCACATCAAATCAATCAGCAGGGTTGCATATGCCTCAGAGATTCCAGAAATATCCTTTTCTATCCATCCTTTGAGGTCAATGCATTTCAGGGGACGGGAGAGGACTTGCATATTCCCAGGGTATATTACTGTCTATTTAATAATATTAAAACATAAGTCATGATGTAATAACAAATAATCATAAATATCATGATGTACGTTTATTATTAAACATTGTATTTATGATAAGTTTTCCATTCCTGAAAGACATGACTTGTCGCCATTCTTTGGCATATATCATTAATCATAATTAATCCTTTATATATTTCAAATATATCTTATGCACTCTGTGTGTGTTATCCATTAAGCCTGTAACATAAATAAAATAAAAAATGACACTATGACTTGTCATTTAAGCAACAATATTACCATGCTCAACATTACGCATGGATAGGATCTCTAATCATGGAAAATAAACAACATATATCACATGGAATGGTAACAGAACAAATATTGAGAAAGTGAAATTACTTGTCCACTTGAATATTCTCGAGAATAACCCTGGACATCCCAGGTTCATACTCAGTGTGATTAAAGAAGTTCCTGCAAGGAGACACAAATGTTAAAAAGAAAATAAATAAGTAAAACGAAAGCTTATCTATTAATCAAGCAGAAAACCTATCTATCGCTGCAATGCTAATGTATCTTACATATCACTCCAATGCTCATATATATGAATCTTTAAGCACCATTATGTTAGTTAAAGTTGTTAACACATGAATGAGGATCTGAAAGATATCAGATCCATTCACACTTCAAAAAACAAGTAGATGGATAGAAAAAACTGAAACTTACTAAATTTTGTTGTCTCTTGCCACAAGGGGCATAATATACTCAAAATCAGTGGATGCATCCAACAATGTAAAGTCTGGTGACCTACTTTGTGAACTGTTTGACTCCATTAGCATGGAGGTGAGACAGGAAAACATTGTACAATTTATGACTGATGATGCAAAAAACTATATGGCTGTTGGAAAATTGTTGATGGACAGACAACCCACCATTTTTTGGACACTGTCTGCATCTCATGCTAAACGACACTGGTGAACTTGAGTGGGTCCAAGAAATTGTACAAAAGAACACTCCCTGACCAAACACATTTACAATCATACAGGGAACATGGTAACGAGGAAATTCAAAGATTCCAAATAGTAGGCTCTGTTACCCACCACTTCGTGGGTGATATCCCCATGAGAAATTTTTCTCCATGATGGACCTCAGCCGGTGACCAACAGCCCCTTGCAGCCTCCTACTAGCTCATTGTGCCATTTCTCTGCCACCTGAGCCAGCCATGTGGTCTATCACCCACCTGTATTGATCGTATGTTTGAAGGTGGGCCTCCCGAATCTAAAGGGATGTCTTGTCATTTGGTAATTGAGTATTGGGTTTACTTATCATGGATATTTATGGGTATGAATTGATGGGGGGATTTGGCATAAAGAGTGGGCTTAGTTTGTGATCTTGTCCCCATGATCTCTTTTGGGTGTTACCCTTGGATCTTAGTCCCATGGGATCTCCTTTATTGACCATTTGGTTTTAGGGTGGTACTACTTGGGAAACCCCGACATTGGGTGCATGGTCCTGCTCCCCTATCCGCATATATTAATCCCTTTCCACTCACTATATCCCCATTAATCATTTATCCCACCTGGGTCCACATTGCCATTTTGGGTCCACATAGGGTCAGCTTCCCTATCCCCTTGCCCCCCACCTTGGGTCAGGCCTAGAATGATGCCTCAAAGGTTGATGCAGCTAAAAGAAAAAAAAAAGCATAATTGCCACATTTAACAGGAAATTGTACCACAAAATGCAAAAGATGGCTGGGACAAAAATAATTAGCATGTGGGCAAAAACCAATACATGAGCTCTACCCCAATCCATGGCCATCAACCTAGTTGCATAGGCCCTAGATGAGCCTCCTTTATCATTTAGGAACCCATGATTGTCCCAACCCCTGGAGGGAAATGAACCGCCCTACCTAAAGGGGGGCAATCACTGCTACATCTTACACATCATGCTCTTATCCCTTTGAGCCTCAAGCAATTAGTTAAAGAAAATTCATAAAAAGGAAAAAGGCATATAAGGAAGGGTGGAAAAATCAAGACCGAGCACTCATGCACCACGATTGCTCCCTCCTACACATTATAAACCTAGGTGTGGGCTTCCCTTCATCTGACTACCCCTATGCCCCAATATGTGACCCAAGATTACCCCTCTCACTTCTTATTCCATTCCAATTATTTATCACTTGCCACCCCCATCAGAGGGATGTACCTTGGGCATACTATCCCCTTTAAAGGTTGAAACCACCTAATAAAGTACTTGGTTAACCCCCTTTGGAGCCTGGAGACACTAGCACACGCCAAAGCCCACTATCGAAGGGCAGCCATTATGAAGTCCCCATTTTGTCATCCATGGTTTGTAAACTATATTAAATGATTATTCTAATGACTGGTTGTACTGGAAGCCTAGAGGGCACATTGGATCTTATGCAAGATTACAAGGGGTTTCCATTTGGGTTTGGTCTCCCTATATGGGATCCTAACCCCCAAGGGCTACAATGGCACACAGGGTGTGTATCGAGATGTATGGGCCTCCACAATAGCAGACAACGCTTCATGGACCCCTTTATATTTTCAAGGATTACTAGAGATCCACTCTTGAACAAGGAAGATGCATCACGCCCAACCAGCCCCACAAGTGCACCACACACTTGGAGGGTACCCCAGGGCTTGTACGAGGACCCTATGATATTTATTACAGCATCTAAATCTTCACAGAGCATCTACAGGCATCTCCGATCCATTTGAAGATCTGAGGGGTCAATTATGTGCCCTCACACCCACTGGGAGCACCATCGGTCTACTACTTGGAGAACAAGGGGCCACCCCATTGTCCTTCATATTCCAAGGGATTTATTCCTCATTGTGGCACATCAGGATGTTACTAGGCCTCTTGGAGGGCCCTACGACATGTACACATCATTATTTGGCCCTTTTGTGGCTTACTTTTACACCTATGAGCTAAATTGGTGGGCTTGTCACCAATAGGGGTGTTATTTTCACATTATTTTATTATTAGAGCTATTAGGGGCTTTAAGCTAATTTGAGCTCCTTAGGAGCCTATATATTCATGTTAGCTCCATTCATTTTCATCATCACATTTTGGATTGGATTTGGGCTATTTCTCTTCTCTTGGAGCTTTGTTATTGCAAGCGAATTGTTGGTTAGATATACTCTATGGCATTGTAAGTGATTTTTGATGTTATTATTCTTGTTGTTGCAGACTAATGATTAATGCTATAACTAGGGCTAGTTGTTGCATGAATGTAATGTGGAATTCGGCATGTTTTAGCAAATTTTAATGTATGGACCAATGTCATATGAATAAAATGTCATAGAGATATATTTCTCGATAATATTGCACTCTTTGCTTGAATTATAAATGCTTTAAAGTCTCTTATTCTTTTTTCTACACCAATATTGGACGAAGTTGATTTTTCAGCCTCTTTGACCAAGAAACCAAGTTCTTACTCATTAATCATCGTGACTCCATCTCCCAAGTGAACTAAGGCACTAATCCATAGAAGGGTGATCACATTATCCATAATTTTCCCCTTTTTTTAAATTTTTCCAAGGTCTAGCCCTCAAGGGTCACCTAGGTCATCAATTTCCCGGGAATTGAGCCAGGGAAAAATTTTGATCTCCTAGGAGGCACTGCGCTAGTGGGTCCCCTCCCTCTCCACAAAATTTCAAGCAATTCCAAAAGTGGGATCTTCGGGAATCCTGAGCCCTAGCTCTAGGATCGAAATCTGCCTATGCATCTCCAAGGGTAGACCTCAATAGGATCAATTCAACCTTTTGAAGTGAATATTATTTTCTCGTCCTTTCCCCTCACCTTATCCAGGATAGGAACACTGTTGGTTGCTATATTCCATCCCCGAACCTAGACTGGGTCCACTTGGCCCCGTGTGGTCCCACTACACATTGAAGACTATTTGTCAAGGACCATTTGGGAATCTAAGTTTCTCAAGGATTATAGGGATTGAAAACTTCGTTTGTGAGCCTCCTCCCTCCAATCCTCATCCCTTACCACTAATGGACCAAGCCCCTTGCTTGAAGAGCAAGCAAGATCCATTCTTCAATCCATCCTAGCGAAAGGGTTTTCAGGGTCACTTTCATCCTATCCATTGACATATAATTACAAGTGATTCCTTCACTACCAGGACTCCTCCCATCACTGAAAGTCCGTAAAGAGCAGGGAGTCTTAGTCGTGGTGACAGTGGGCTAAGCCTCTGTTGTTTCCCTTGGTCTAGCAGTTGCCCTATTAGGAACCCCTTTAGGTCCCTTGCTAGTTTGAGTGGTAACATTTATGGCGCCGTTGTCGGGGAGGAAGCAAGTCACCTCCCTAGTTACTCATTGAGGAATTGATTCATTGATGACATTCTCATTATTCCTTTGGCGACTTCATTCTATATTAAATCCCCTAGTCTGCTTGAAGGAGACGACGTTCCTCCTTTGATTATGGCTCCTACAAGAAGGAAGTGTGAACCATCACCTGTTGGAACCGCTCTCTTTCCTGAGTTTGAAAGGGTCAGTGATCCCACCACAAAAATGACAGATACTTCTGACACTGGCGAAAACAAGATGACCAAAAGTCAAAGGCATTTGGTTAGTGTGATTTCTCCTTAGAAGATAAGTGATGACCCCAAACCATTACCTGAAAAATACAACCGATGGTTACCAAGATTCAAAGGAGATGCCACTATCAGTGCCCATGACTTTGTTGAGGAATTTTATTGGCAATTTTCACCTAAGATGATATTTCATGAAGATAGGATCATGATTGTCTTTGCTTTATCACTTGAGGGGCAAGCAAGAGAATGGTACCTTAGTCTTCCCCTCGGGTACCTTGGTGACTCTGATGAGTTTGAGGACATATTCATGAAAAGGTGGTCTTGCAATGCTCAGGGTACCTTCAACTTTGAAAAGTTTTATCAAATATCAACAGGAAGGGAAGACATCCGAGAATTCATTCAAAAGTTTGATAGGGTCATCAAAGATATCCTTGATCACCTAAAACCCTCTGATGCCAACATCCTTGATAAATTTGTCAAAGTCTTTAGGGGTCACCTAACCTATGCATCGAGGGGCAAGAAACCTTCCACATTGGCCAAAGCTAAAGAAATAGCAATGCAAGTTGAATAAAACCTTTGTATCTCAAAAATGAACATTGATTGTTGATTTTTGGATAGCATCGGATGTGCTCTAACTCCGAAATTTTGTGAAGGGGCTAGAACACATGAGATCTCCAAGACCCAGAAATCGTTTGGAAAAATTCCACCCGGAGTGAAAGTTATTCAAATAATTAATTATATTTAATGGAGCCTAAGTTAAAACTTAGGGAATTAAAATAATTAAAGTGAATTAATTTAACATGTGGGTGAGAAGCTTCTAAGTGACGAGGACCAAGTCTAATTTAATCTTAGCTATTGATTAAGGATTAGATCACGGTCGTTGATTTCTCAATAGGAAAATTATAAATGAAGACTTGTGGGTCAGTTGGAGACAAGTCGGGCAAATACTCAGTAACCCGAGGGAAGTCGATACTCTAGGAGAAGAGTTCAATTTCAGAGGGAGAGTTGTAGGGTGAAGGAAGAGGAGGGTATCAGCAGCAGTCTGAGGCTAAGGAGGAAGAGGAGATCATTTGGGACATCTTGGTTTGGTTGATCATTGTTGTAGTGAGGGTTGGAGAACAAAGTTCCCAACTTCAGCTAAGCCCCAAGACGGATACCCTCGAGTTTACTATTGTGTTGGACGAAAATTGAGCACTCTTGAGGAGATTCCACCCAAAAAAATTCACAAAGCTTCATCGATATTGGAGTGAGGATCATTCAGATTGAATGATCCTCAACTGGAGCTTCATTTCCTTTTATTCTCTCTCAGTTATTTCTATTGTAACAGCATATATTATATAAATAAAGTTGAGTTCTAGTGCTTGTTATGTTTCTCTCTAAATTGGCATGGTTTCTCATTTTGATTATTTCTGCAGTTTTGTGAGAATTTCCATTGCTGAGCTAATGTCTCCGGTTAATACTAGACTAGATATATGTTTTGTTGTCAACACATTTAGTCGATTTTTGGTTGAGTCGAAGTAGTGCACTGGGTAGCAGCAAAACATGTCCTAAGATATCTACATGGAATAGTTGAGTATGGATTGAGCTATATCTAGGAAGATGAAGTGAAGTTAGTGGTTTATATGGATGTTGATTGTCGAAGTAGTGTAGTTGACAGGAAAAGTATTTAAGATTGTTGTTTTAGCTTGGGATATGAACTTGTTTCTTAGTTCAGTAGGAAACAGAAATCAGTTGCATGGAGTTCTGCAGAGGCTAAGTGTTAGAGAATCAGAAAGGCAAAAAGATTCTCTTATTCTTGAGTATTTACTTGTGATGTTCTTTAGTTCTTCTTATGTTCTTTCTTCTTAGTTCATCAAACAAATATCAAAGAAAATGCACATAGATCAAGGACACCAGATGTAGGCCAATAGCCAGGGCAAAACCCCACTCTCGGGGAAAACTTAGTAAGTGATTTTTCCTTCAATAGTAATTCTTGAGACTTTAGACCTTGACTCGGACTTCCTCAATGCCAAGTCACCCTTCCTTTTGATCCTTCTTCAAATTGGCAGGTAGCAGCAACAGTAGCAACACTATGTAGCAGTTTCTTCGACCTGGAACTTTGAACTTGCTTTTGGAACTTCGATCTTGAGGGAAAGACTTCGATCTTTCTTCTAAGAGTTCAATTTTGACCCAACACAAGTTCTGACGACAGCAGCATCCAACAAAATCAACTTTGACCTATTCTCCTCTTGGCATCAGCAACTGGTAGCAACTAATGCAGCAACTGATCCAGCAAATAATAAAGGACTTCGATCTTCCAGACTATAGCATGTGAGAGAAAGAGAGAGAGTAGCACCAAAATTTCGATTTTCTTCTGTTAGGATATTCCGACACATAGGAAATAGTTAAGAATAACTTAGTTTAGTGTAGAGTTAGGTAAAGTGTGTTTCTTTACCATGTACATTTGTAACTTATAATCCGACGGTCACGATTTGTAGCGATCCAACGGTTATCTCTCACCTCGGTATTAACAACACTTGATCCGTGGCTTAACACCTGATTGGTCCATGATCTCTATTTAAAGAGCATGGAGGGTCATTTGTCCGGTAACTGTTTATGAGAAAAACATATGTAACTTTTCTTTTTATATTAATAAATTGCCTAAAGTGGCCGCGTTGGCTCAGGCCATGGACTATTTCCCTCTTTGAGGGTTTTAACCATGTGATTATACTGGTGTACTGATTTGTGATATGTTTGTGAGCGGTGACCTTTGGTTCTTGATCTAAGGAAGTTACCTTGTAAATTCCTACATGGTATCGGAGCTATTTTGAGGGCCACGTCCGTTGTTGATCAAAATCCGAAGCCGGTTTGACTGCATGCGAATGTCGTTTTGTAGATCTACTATTTCTGAACATTTTTGGGCTTGGAGAACTGCTCGGTTGTGTCCGGAGCATCTGTTACAGTGAGGAACGCCTTCGTTTCATGCGAAAAGGTTTCTGGCTGCCCAAGTTATGACAGTTTAGATCTGGAGGTATAAAGCATCTGTTTTGCAGTTATATTTGTTAATAGTTCTAGTTATTTCGGTTTCCTCTTTTCATTTTCGGTTTTTAGGTTTTATTTATTTGCCGAATCTATACCCTCTTCTCTATGTATGTTCTTTGTTGTGCGCTGCGTGTGATCTCGACAAATCAAAAACAGGAAAAAGGGATTTTTTTTGCTTGCTCTTTCCCCGCGTCTTTGTGCGATCTCGAGAAATCAGAAATAGTGAAAAGTGATACTGCCGTTAAGGCTAACCGTAAATCTAACATTCTGTCGTAAGGCTTTGCATTTCGTTTTTTTTTTGCTCGGTTTTTGTGTTTTCTTATGCAGGAAAAGGCACGCACACCGAAGAGTAAAAAAAAACCCTTCCTCCTTTCATACAATAACGTGATCCTTTTACTATCTCACTTGGTGAAGGGTTAGTTTATGAGAATAGAGATCTTGGGTTCAAGTCTTCTTCTCAAGCTTCTTTTGTAAAAAAGTTTTTGTTAAAAGGGTTGAAATTTTTTTTTAAAAAGCCGCACTTCATCCCGTTCCCATAACTATTCGGCATCTACAACTCAGATTTTTCAAAAGGCATAACTTCTTCATCCGGAAGCCGTTTTTCAAGCAGGTTTTTTTGAAACGGCCTAATTTTTCGAGATCTTTCCATTGGAGCAGTTAGTTTTAGTTTTTCTCAGCTTTAGTTTTTTTTTTAAATGGAAAGTGCATGCCCGGTTATTCTTAACAGCACCAATTATTTCCAATGGCTACCTCACATGGTAGATATACTTAGAAGTAAAGGGCTTTATAGAATAGCCACAGGACAAGAAACTAAACCTTCCGATGATGATAAAGCTGCTAAATGGTAAAATAAACAAGATCAAGCATGAGGGTTGATAGGAATTTCCATTGCTCAAGATCTTCGATTTCATATCCTTGACATTGACACCCCTGATGAGGCCCTGGAAAAGCTAAAAACTATTTTTGGCGTTCAAAATCAAATCCGGGCCCACTAGCTTGAAAATGAGTTGCTTACTTTGGACCCCAATAATTTCTCCTCCATTGAAGATTTTTTGTCCAAATTTAAGACCCTCAGAATTCTTTTAGAAGGTTGTAAGATCATAACGGACGATGGTAGCCACATCTACTGCATTCTTGCTAAGCTTGGCCCTGCATACCAATGTTACCAGACTCGAAATCGGCAATAAATCGGCAAGGCAAAAGAGCGAAGAGTTTGAATCGGATCGAAAAAAAATCGGCAAATTCAATAAATAAAGATATACACATGTATTGAATTAAAGCAAATATTTTTCATTGATATTCAATAAAGCCATGTCCAAACAATGCATAATATCAATAGATGTCCAAAATATCATGAATGAATAAGTATCTCATATATGTTATGAGTCCAAACATTATCCGAAGTATTGAATCCTAACCAGTGACTACATAGAACCAGAAGCATATGCTTCTAAAAGTTTACAAAATTGAAAATACTGCCAAGCAAATCAGTAAAAAATCAATAACTGAGAGTCTAAGACTCTAAGAGTGAGAACTAGAAGCGATTCCTTCCACTCCTTCACTTGCTTGACTTTCTAAGTTCTCCAAGTCATGTAGACTTAAAAGAGGAGGCTCCTCCTCTATTTGGACCCAATTTGATGCATTTGTTGTTTGCAGATCTATCTCCTCAAGGTCGATTGGTGAATGATCCAAACCTGTCATTATCATGAGACATTGAAATGTAAATTAAAGTTTGAACTTTAAAGTTTAAATTTTAAAGTGCAAATCGAATTATGAAAACTTCAAATTCAGGCTCTCACCTAGTATTTGCTTGTTGCGAAGTCGTAGATTGTAATGGACAAATACAAGGTCATTTAAGCGCTTTTGTGTCAATCGATTGCGCTTCTTAGAATGTATTTTCTCAAACATGCTCCAGTTGCGCTCACAACCTGAAGCACTACATGATTGGTTTAAGATTCGAATGGCGAATCTCTTCAAATCTGGGGTATCACTACCAAAAATTTTCCACCAAAGCCCTGGAAAATGCCAAGTGTTTGTGATTAGTAAGTACTAAATAGTAAAAACTTAAAAGAAAACAAAATTTAATAAAACATTTAACATACAAAATAAATTTTAAACAAATTTAATGAATTGATGAAGCCTTCAGGGTACCTGGCAGCATCTTAGTCCTTTCTCGTATAGCACTGGTATATGCAAATAATTTGGCTGGCGTCCTATAATCCTGTAGTTGGGAAAAGACACGGCTTTGAATTTTTGGATCAGGGGAGCACCTTTCAATGCATGCCATAAGTCCTCTGCCAACCTCCCCATCTTCAGTAAATTTGCTCTTATCATAAAAATACTGTGGGTTTAAGAAGTACCCAGCAGCATGTAAGGGGAAATGCAATTGCCTATCCCAACATGCATCAATAATATCCCAAAGAGGCAAATACTTTGCCTCCTCATCCCCATATCTTCTTTTGATGGCCTCCTTTGCGAGATCCATCACCTCATAAATGTAACCCATAGCGGGTTTGTCACCATCAACCATCCTGAAAGTTAGCTTTCAAAATTAATGAAATATGAAACTTTGAAAATAAAAAGAAGCTTGAAATGAAATTTTAAAAATGAAAAAAGTTAAAAGACTTGAAGTACCTGAGAACTCTGACAAGGGACTCTGTCACAGTGATAATCTCTTCGACATCTTTCCAAAAACCGTCATTAAACACAAGTGCAACAATTTCAATGCCTTCAAGGGCCTTGGAATGTTTAGATGCCATCCACTCAGGTCCCAAGAACATCCTCTTCAGATTTATCTTTTGCTCAACCATAGATTGCAAAGATATGAAATTTGTTGCAAATCTAGTCACTGCAGGTCGAACAATTTCTTTACCTTCAGTGTATTTTCTCATGGTGTTTAGGACAATAGTGTGGTTGTACAGGTATTTGGTTATGGATTTTTCCTTCTCCACAACCTCATGTATCCAATGAAGCTTACCAATGTCCTCAAGCATTAAATCTATGCAATGGGTAGCACAAGAGGTCCAAAAAATAGTGGGGTGCCTAATCTCAAAAAGTCTACCAGCAGCCATATAATTAGCTGCATTGTTGGTGACAATTTGTACAACATGTTCTTCTCCCACTTCTTGAACGACTTCCTCCATCATTTCACAAATAAGTTGGGCAGTCTTAACCTTTTTTGAGGCATCCACTGATTTGAGAAACATTGTGCCTGCTGGACAAGATACAAAGAAATTTATTAAAGTTCTATTCCTCTGATCAGTCCATCCATCACTCATGATGGTGCACCCTGTCTCTACCCATGATGAACGAAACTCAGCTAGCACAAGCATGACATCTTCAACACTCTCTAACAACAAATCTGTCCTAAGGCTCTGATGTAGGGGCTTTGAATCTTGGACCTGCAATAGCGACTGCATCAATCATAGCTTGCCAATAAGGACTTCTAGCACAATGGAAAGGTATGTCAGAATAGAACCAAAAGTTAGCAATGGCCTTCCTTGCCTGTTTATGGATATCTTTTTTCCAACCAGTGCCATCCAAGGTAGGTTGGGAACCAGGTTTTGTGTGGGGAGGAAAAAAAGTGTTTATGTTTCCACCTCCAGTGTTGAATCCAGGTCGATTCATCTGGGCTTGAGTTTGACTTTGACTTGGACTTGGAGGCATGTGTGAGAAACTTGGGAATGGCATTGAGGACTCAATAGAAGGAGATGAAAAGGGGGTATTGGAAGAAGAAACGTCAGCTCCAAGAGTTCCTATTTCTTGTTTTTGCTTTGCTCTCTTAGCATTATACTGATTCAACATGTCAAGGGCCAAGGTTGCTTGGTGTTTGACATTATCGTCAACCTTGCTACAAAGACCTATATCATGCCCGGGTATCTGTGCAAGGTGGTACTTGAATCTATAGATGCCTCCACTACATTCACTTTTGCAAAATTTACAAAGGAGCTTGGCGCTTCCGGGAATCTTGTCACAATAAGCCCAAGCAAAATCCTTCTCCCTCGGCATTGTAGTTGTTTTGGACTTGTGTTTAAATTATGGCTTCTGTTAAGATTGAAGAATCGAGATTTGAAGTTGTGGCTTTGCTGCTTTTGTTTAATTTATGGCTCCTGCTGCCTGCAAGACAAAAAATAAATAAAAATTAAAAACACAGATAAGTAGGAGAGAGGGTTTTGCTGCTTTGCAGCTTGCTGCCAAGTACTTATTAAAAAATTAGGTGTGTGCTATCCAAATCCAATGAGTCCTGTTCTCATATTTTTATTTTTGTCCTTATAATTTTATCATAATAATAGCAAGAAACGGCAGATATGTACTGAACTACCATAGCATCAATGAAGCACAAACAGTCAACTGAGAATATTCATTAACACAAAGCTAATCCATTAACGCAAAGATAAAATGGCACAGGGAGAAAAAACATGAAATGAATAAAGTTTAAACAAAAGGGAATCACCAAAACTAAAAATTGCCCAGCAAAAGGGCTCATGTGCCTCATCACCTTGTTTTAGTTTCATACGAGAATATTCCTGAGCTGGGACTCTGCTTTATTCCAAACAGATATGCTAATGGTTGTGTAACAATGTAACATTCTAATTCCTAGTAACAAATTAAGACTTTTGGTAGTCCAAGATGGACAGTGATTTAAAGTTATTGGTGATTTTTGGGATACCATCTGCACAGATTTCTCTAGCGAAACAGCGATAGTAGATACTTTTGCTATTTCTCGATCGAGTGACTGCAATTGATGCAGTCGCTATTGCAATAATCAATTGATACTCAAGTTGAGTTCTATCGGAGGGAAGGCTTGACTCATTAGTAATTACAATTCAATGATTCATCGAAATTTTCAATAACAAGTGGCATAAATTTTCGTAGGGCCGACTCACAGAATGCTCGCAGGCAGCAGAATTTTTGTAGGTCTCTGGCGCTGCTCCACGATGATGCGGTGATGGCAGTCGTGACTTCACACTCTAGCGGCGACGAGTGATCGAGTGACTGCGAGCGACCACGATTGACTGCAAGCGACCACGATTTATCGTATCCTCAGCGAGCGGGTGAGTGAAACGGACGGCGGGACTGTTTAGAAGCAGACGATGATAATTTATAAAAAAATCTAAAACCCTAAACAACTGATTCAGTCAGGAAAATCGGGAAAAATCGCGAGTTGAGTCGCTGAGTTGAGTCGCCAAGTTTGACTCGCGCAGATTCGACTCTGCTCTTTTGGCCGCCGAGCAAAGTATGACTCGCGATTAATCGGCTTAATCGGCGAGTCCTGTTACACTGTTGCATACTCTGTTTTTGTTTCTGCCTTCCATTCCACCAGAGAAGCCATCATTTCTTCAGGAACCACCTACAAGAATCCCTCTTTTGATGCCTTTTGTGATTCTTTAATAAGAGAACAAGAAAAACTTTTACACCTTGCTCTTATCACTACTGGAAACGCTTCTAAGAAAGCCTTAGCAGCCCAACAACAACCATATCAAAAGAATCCCAAGAAGCCATATCCTAAAAAATATGGTCCTAAACCAAACAAGGGCCCTAAGCAATTTCAGCTGCAGACTGAAAAATCAAATCACCAAAATAATAAGGCAAATCAAAACAAAGGTGTAATGAATAAATTAATGTAAATAATGATTAATTAGTTAATTAGTAATTAGGTTGAAAGGCCATGTCTGATGAGACATGACCTTTCGTGAAAAGGCACCTGCGTAGGTATATAAGCAATCCTCATTTGCAACATTCAATCATCTCATCTCATTCATCATATATTTTAATATATATTTGTATTCTCATGGATATTATTATATTCCAAGTCTTCTGGAGTATTTAACATGAGAAGGAACTTTGTTCGCTTCATTTGGTATCGGAGCAGTTTGATCTTTTGGCCGCTCATCGCTGCACAGAGCTATGCTCCTCGGTCCAGGCCTTTGGCCATCAAAAATTTGTCAACATTGTTGTCATCGAAGCGTTTCGCTACTAGTCTTGGAGTTTCTCCATTTTCACCAGTAGGCCTTTGGCCAAAATTAAAAATTTGAAGAAATTTCACCAATAGGCCTTTGGCCAGAATTAAAATTTGAAGAAATTTCACCAATAGGCCATTGGCCAAAATTAAAAATTTTTGAAAAAAAAAGAAGCAAAAACAATATATATATATAGTCAAGACTCAAAATATATATATATATATATATATATAAGTAAAAAAAAAAAAAAGATATATATATAAAGTAGTACATATACATACATACCAAGCCAATTTAAAAAAAAAAAAGGGAAAAAGAAAGAAGGAAGAGTAGATAAGGTTATTTTGATTATTCTTTAAGTGGTTTACAAGCTCGTGGTTTTAGACGCACATGGTAATTTCCCATGGTATTTGCAAGGTAAAATAAGAACAAAAGGAATAAAAAATCTCTGTGAATGGTAAGTTTACTTTTAAGTGGAGAACATTAACCGAGTCCAATACACATAAGTGGACATATATTTTATAGGTGAATATAGGTGAATAGCCACGTTTCACTAGGGTTGTAACTTTTCAAAACAAAAAACAAAAAGAGTTAAAAAAAATCAATTTAAAAATAAATAAATTAATTAAACTAGAATTTACATAGTTAAAAAACTCATCACAAAAGAAGGATATTAAGTTTAGCCTATTTAAGAAAAAAGAAAAAAGGGAGTAATATTTTAGAAAAGGATTATTTAAATAAATAAATATTCAAAAAGTATTGATATATAAAAAGGGGAATACAATATCATATTCCAAAATTTGTTTATATATATAAACCTCGTAGTTAAAGTATTTTGGACGAAATTATCAACGAAGTGAAATGGAAACTAATAATGGAAGATTTCCTAAAAATTATAGTATGTGTGTCTATGCGTTAATTGAAATCAAAGGGTCACTTGCGAGAAAGGAGGTTCTCATATCGATCAATCTTACTCAAAAGAATAATTATGTTAGTACTGAATGCGCTAACCAATTAGTGATCCCTAAATCAAATATAACTGAAACAAATTCATTTCATGCAAATGACAAACAATACGACATAGGGAATTTACAACTAAGTATTGGGGAGTATTCCTTTGTCTCGCAATTCACCGTTAAAACCTTATTTTACAATAATAGTGATATAGTTATGGGTTCGCTCTGGATGGAATCACTTGTGTCAACTAGGATGACTACCCGGAGAAAACAAGACATGCATAGCAAAGACAAGAATCAAGGCTTTTCATCAACAAGCTTTGAGGACAAAGCTTTTGAGGAGGAAGGCAATGTAATGAATAAATTAATGTAAATAATGATTAATTAGTTAATTAGTAATTAAGTTGAAAGGCCATGTCTGATGAGACATGACCTTTCGTGAAGAGGCTCCTGCGTAGGTATATAAGCAGGCCTCATTTGTAACATTCAATCATCTCATCTCATTCATCATATATTTTAATATATATTTGTATCCTCATGGATATTATTATATTCCAAGTCTTCTGGAGTATTTAACATGAAAAGGAACTTTGTTCGCTTCAAAAGGGAAGAAGACAGATAGACATTGCAACTTTTGCAATCGGGATGGTCATATAGAGTCCAAATGTTTTAAGAAGATGGAAGCCTTAGAAGCAGCAATGAAGAAGCACAACATCAATTTGGAGCACTCTTCACCTTCATCTTCAGGCATGGCACTTTCTGCTTGTGGTTGTCAAGCATCAAGATCTGGTTATGCATTAAATGTATCATCTTCTTCTCCTTCTCATGAGTGGCTCATTGATTCTGGAGCTTCTTACCACATGGCTAAAAATAAATCCATGTTTTCTTCTTTAAATGATTGTAACACCAAACATATTTATGTTGGTGATGATAGATCTCTTAGTGTTGTAGGATTTGGAACCATTCATCTAGATAATGGTCAGTTTAATGATGTACTATGTGTTCCTACCTTGTCATGCAACCTTCTATCTGTTTATCAGATAACTCATTCAGGTGAAGGGAAAATAGTAGAATTCTCACCTCATGGTGTTGTAATCAAGGACCTCAAAGATCCTAAACATATTTCAGCTACTGGCATTGTTGATGATTCCACAAGGTTGTATAAGTTTGACAACTTTGGTTCATCATGTCTTCCCTCTGTTTTTGTTGCTCATAATGATGATGTGAGCAAACTTTGGCATGAGCGATTTGGTCACTTAAACTATCGCTCTCTTCAAACTCTACGTAAGGAAAATATGGTGACGGGCCTTCCTATGGTGTCTTCTCGAGATGGTGTTTGCTCCAGATGTGTACTCGGAAAACATCACCAGGATAGTTTTGACAAATGTGCCTCTTGGCACGCTTCAGCCCCTTTGCAGCTTGTGCACAATGATTTATGTGGTCCACTTCCTGTTGTTTCTTTCTCTGGTTGCAAGTACTTCTTAACTTTCATTGATGATTTTTCCAGACGCACTTGGGTATATTTCTTAAAACTCAAGAGTGAATTTTTTAACATGTTCTTGGCCTTTAAGGCCTTTGGTGAGAAACTATCTGGACATCAAATTCTTAAGTTAAGATCAGACAATGGCGGAGAATATGTTAACAACAAATTTATCAACTTCTGCACTAAGCATGGCATTCAATTGCAATATACTGTTCCATATACTCCACAACAAAATGGTGTAGCTGAAAGGAAGAATTGCACCTTAAAAGAAATGGATAATTGTATGCTTCAATCTAAAGGACTTGGTCTCAATTTTTGGGCAGAAGCCATTAACTGTGCAAATTACATAGTAAATCGCACTCCTACTAAGGTTTTAAAGAATATAACTCTAGAAGAAGCTTGGAGCTCAATCAAACCAGATGTAAGTCACTTTCGTGTTTTTGGAAGTGATGCTTGGGCCCACATTCCAGATGCGAAACATAAAGCCTTAGAACCTAAGAGTGAAAAATGCATTTTTGTTGGATATTCTGAAGATGTCAAAGGATATAGACTTCTTCAACCAAAATCCAAAAATATAATCATTAGAAGAGATGTAAAATTTGATGAAAATATATTGGCCTGCGAGCCTAGTTCGGCGGGTGTGCTACCTTTGGCCTGCGAGCCTAATTCGGCATATGTGCCACCTCTCTCTCTCTTCTATTTTTAATAGCATTACTTCTAGTTCAGATGATGACAATGAGGATGACAATCCTCCTCCACCTCTTGAAATTGTTCCTTTTACTCGACCGCTTCCAAGATGGGTCCGCTCTACTCGAGATGCAGCGGGTTCTCTTGTAGGTGACCCCACCGATTGACGACGTACATGTTCTCAGTTCGAAAGAGCTTCTTCCTTATTGGCTCAAGTTCCAGAAAATCCTGATCCAGAAACCTTTGAAGAAGCCTCTGGTCATCCAGATTGGGATGAAGCTATGAATGAAGAATATCGTTCCTTATTGGCGAATGATACTTGGGATCTTGTTCCTCTTCCAAAAGGAAGAAAACTTGTCAGATGCAGATGGGTTTACAAAACAAAGTTTGGACCAGATGGAAAAGTGGACATAAAGCTTGTCTTGTCGCTAAAGGATTTTCATAAGTTGAAGGCATTGACTATACTGAAACCTTCTCCCCTGTTGCCAAAATGAATTCTATCTGCCTTGTTCTTTCCCTTGCTGCTTCCTTTAAATGGGAAGTCCATCAGATGGATGTTAAATCTGCCTTCTTACATGGAGATTTACATGAAGAAATCTACATGGAACAACCCCTTGGCTTTACCCAAAATGACTCTAGCCTTGTTTGTCACCTTAGGAAGTCTCTCTATGGTCTCAAACAAGCTCCTCGGGCTTGGTATGCCAAAATGGATAGATTTCTATTAGATAATGGCTTTTATAGGTGTCATTCTGACAACACTGTCTACACCAAGAAAGTGGGTAATTCCTTCACCATCCTTGTTCTTTATGTTGATGATCTTATCCTTACTGGTAGTGATCCAAACCATATAAACCATGTGAAGTCTAGCCTCAAAAGGAAGTTTGAAATGACGGACTTTGGACACTTGCATTATTTCCTTGGTCTTCAAGTCTCGCAATCCAAGGAAGGCATTACCCTCTCTCAGTCCAAGTATGCATGTGATCTTCTACACCACTTTCACATGGAAGACTGTAAGTCAGCCCCTTCTCCCTTTCAGTCTGGAATCAAGCTTTCAGTCACTTGTACTACCCCTGAAGTTGATGCTACCTTATATCATCAACTTGTTGGTAAACTTTTGTATCTAACCCACACCTGTCTTGACCTTTCCTTTGCCATTGGTCTTGTCGCTCGGTTTATGCACCAACCTCATGAAAGTCACTAGAAAGTAGCTAAAAGAATACGTGGATATATTCGAGGTACAGTTCAGTTCGGGATTCATTACAGTGCAGGAGCATCTCCATTGTTGATTGGTTTCACTGATTCTGATTGGGCTGGTGACCCTGATGATCGAAAGTCTACTGCAGGATATGTATTCACTCTTGGTTCAGGACTTATTACTTGGTCTTGTAAGAAACAAAGTGCCATCTCACTTTCTACAGCAGAAGCAGAGTAGCGTGGTGTATTTGAAGCCAGCAAGGAAGCCATGTGGCTTCGTCAGATTCTGTCTGAATTTGGTCTTCATCAACAACATCCAACTACACTTTGGTGTGATAATCAGAGTGTCATTCAGCTATGTAAAGATTTAGTTTAGCATCAGCGTATGAAACACATTGAACTCCACATACACTTCATCAGAAAGCTCATTCATGATCGTGTTCTTGAAGTGCAGTATTGTCCAACCAATGATCAAGTAGTCGATATCTTTACGAAGGCTCTCACAAAAGCGAAGTTTACCAGACTTCGATCCATGCTTGGAGTTCAGGAAAGTTGTCATTAAGGGGGGATAGGCTCTAATGCCTCCTTCCTTCTCCTATTGTGTCACTTTTGTAAATCCTTCAATCCTATCCCAATTTGTTCTTAAGGGGGGATGTTAGGATATTTCGACACATACGAAATAGGCTCCTTTTGTGTCACCTTTGTAAATCCTTCAATCCTATCCCAAGTTGTTCTTAAGGGGGGATGTTAGGATATTCCGACACATAGGAAATAGTTAAGAATAACTTAGTCTAGTGTAGAGTTAGATAAAGTGTGTTTCTTTACCATGTACATTTGTTCTTATAATCCAACGGTCACGATTTGTAGTGATCCGATGGTTATCTCTCACCTCGGTATTAACGACACTTGATATGTGGCTTAACACCCGATTGGTCCATGATCTCTATTTAAAGAGCATGGAGGGTCATTTGTCCAGTAACCGTTTATGAGAAAAAACATATGTAACTTCTTTTTGTTATATTAATAAATTGCCTGAAGTGGCCGCGTTGGCTCAGGCCGTGGACTGTTTCCCTCTTTGAGGGTTTTAACCACGTGATTATACTGGTGTACTGATTTGTGATATGTCTGTGAGCGGTGACCTTTGGTTCTTGATCTAAGGAAGTTACCTTGTAAATTCCTACATCTTCAACTCCTTTAGCTTGCCCAAAACTGCACTCCAATTGACCTCTTCCTTCACTTCGCAATTTTCCTTGATGCAGCAAAAGATATCGAATTTCTAAGTGTGAGTGAGATATCTCCAAATGAATTCAATCTCCCCGTACTTATAGGCTTCTGATGGGTTCGATTTACTGGACTTGAGGCCGACTTGATCACTTTAAGGCAGACTTGATGTGGAGGCTCCATAAATCATATTTGACTCAATACTTGACCTATTTGCATGATTCAAAAGCCCAATATGAGTCAAATTAAATTTGCAATAACCATATAGACTCAAAATAAATCCTAGAAGTCCACAATGGGGACTTTGACCTAAAATAATATGACCCACGCATGAAACCCATGCTTTAATAAGTCATTTAATAATAATATAAAACTCTTTTCTTTATTCTTTTGACAAGTACAATAAATATTGAAACAAATACAATTTATGAAGACCAAACCTAGTTACAATCTTCAACACTAAGCACATGGCAGCCATTGAATAAAATACAATTTATGAAGGCTTCTGATGGGTTCGATTTACTGGACTTCAGGTCGACTTGATCACTTGAAGGCCGACTTGATGTGGAGGCTCCATAAAACATATTTGACTCAATACTTGACCTATTTTCATGATTCAAAAGCCCAATATGAGTCAAATTAAGTTTGCAATAACCCTATAGACTCAGAATAAATCCTAGAAGTCCACAATGGAGACTTTGACCTAAAATAATATGACCCACGCATGAAACCCATGCTTTAATAAGTCATTTAATAATAATAAAAAACTCTTTTCTTTATTCTTTTGACAAGTACAATTAATATGGAAACAAATACAATTTATTAAGACTGAACCTAGTTACAGTCTTCAACACTATGTACATTCAGGCCAATTGGGCATCATGCGAGGCCATTTGGCTTCAAAAGTTACTCACGAGTTGATGGGGCTATTTGATCAAGAGTTGGAGTTGATCGTGATACGTTGTGACAATTAGAGTTGCATCAAGATATCAAAAAATCCAAGGATTCATGATAAGTCGAAACACAAAGAGATTGAGTATCACTTCATCCAAGACTATGTGCAGAAAGGGGCAGTGAAGCTACAATATGTACCTACAGATGAGCAGGTGGCAGACATCCTCACAAAGTCCTTGATGAAAGGCAAGTTTGTCTTCTTCAAAGATAAGTTGGGAGTGATGCAGAACACTTTTCTCACTAAGAGGAACTGTCAAATTTTGGTAGCTCAAGCCTCAGACAAGTGATCCTGCATAAGCTTAGTGTCGAGCATGCAGAAGATGTCCGACAAACTTCTCTAGCAAAGTGACTTTTTATTTTTCCTGTGTAAAAGCACATTTATTAATTTAATTAATTAATCTTGGCTAATGTAATGATTTTGTTAATTTCTGCTTTTGTTCTATGCCATTTCAGATTAGGGCACAATACTGAAGAAGATAGAACATACTAATAGATCGATAGAAGACAAGCCAAAACAGAAATAGGAAATGGTGACGTTACGGCGATCAGCAGGATGCTTCTACCAGCAAAGTCTTCAATAGGTCATTCAGCCAAGCGTGTCACACATAACCCCAGAACAACCCAAACAAAGAATACGCAGCTCCAACGCCATCAAGAGAGAGAGAATTCCTCCAATCCAATGTGTGTCAAATGAACTCCAAGTCTCTCCAATATATAGGAATCTTTGGGGGTGTGTGACACGTCCTTTAAGACATATAGGTCAATATTTTATTCCAGGCCGACCCAGCACATAAGTGGAATAAATTCAAAGTACATGTTCTGCTCATCCGATCGAGATGATCTTTAGATCAATCTTACACCTCTCCGAAAGAGGAATCCAATAAAAATATTGCGATCGTCATCTGAGCAACACAACCCGGAGTTTGGACCTAGTTGTCCAATTTTAACACTCCCTCTCAACTAGGGAGAACTCCGTCCACTAGTGCAATCCAAACATCGTGCGTCATCCCGCCGTAACTTGCTTTGCTGGCCTCTTTATTTCAGAACAGAAGTGGGTCAGTCACAAAGACATCATACCCGGCTGACAGATTTAGCCCAGAGGTCCGAAACCTCTATAGGACTCACAAATAGTCTCTAACCAACCCGAAGTTGGTTCATCTGACCCGAAATCAAGCAGAGGTCCCAGACCTCACTAAACTTGATCCCAGATCAAGTGGTTGGACCGTGCCATCTTAGATAGAGAGTACGGCAAACTCTGATGCGTCCATCAGTCTTTGCTACTAGTCTCTAGCCTTTCCCACCTCATTGGCCAAATGAGAGGTACTTCCCATGAGCCCTAAACTCAATGGGTAGGATGCATACGGGGCACCGATAAATGAGAGGCGAACCAACTCAATAATCACAACGGTGGGGCAGAAGCACCATAAGTGCTTATAGCTCCGAGAAGCTATCCCCAAAACCCCCCTTTGAGCTCCCAGAGCTCATCGTCCAACAGGACCCTCAGAATAGGGTCGTTCCATGATTCCAAGATTCTCACGGAAGGTTAGGAACATGACCTTCCCCAAGGGCATTGTGAGAATATCCGCGACCTGCTCATCAGTTCTTATATGATCGAGCCTTACGGCGCCTCGCTGTACCATATCCCAGATAAAGTGGTACCAGCCATCAACATGCTTGGATCAATCGTGGAACCCGGGATTCTATGACAAATGAATCCCCCTCTGGTTATCACAAAGGATAACGGTGGCATCTAGCACATGCTCGAACAACTCACAAAGAGCTTTCGCAACCAAGTGACTTCACAATAGGCCATACATGTTACAATGTATTCGGCCTCAGCGGTGCTCAAGGCTACCGACTTTAGATTCCTGCCCGAAGCAGATCTACATGTGAAGTAGCATCCAGATGTGCTCTTGCGATCCACCACACTGCTAGCCCAATCGGTATCAGTATATCCATGGAGTGTCATACTCCCGGCAGTGTATCTCAGCCCATGGTCTATCGTGCCTCAGAGATATCTCAAGAGTTTCCTGGCACCAACCAAGTGAATGTTATGATCAACCATGTGTTGACTCAAAGTGTTCACTGCACAACATATGTCCGAACAGGTGTTCATTAAGAACATCAGAGTACTAAGAACATCAAAGCTCCTATGAGTTGACGATACTCAGTAGGATTGGCCAAGATAGGCCCAGCAGCGCTGCCACTCAACTTCTTAAGGTTGAGTTCCATGAACTTCTTGTCCATCATATCCAGAAAATTCTGTGTGTTTTCCTTGAGAAAGGAAAATCCACTTGGTCTCTGCTAGACCTTGACTAGACATCGATCCTAGGTCCTTCATCTCGAACTCAGCGCGAGCTCCCTCTTGCAGCGATGAATGAGAGGGTGACACATCGGGAAGAGGTCATCCACATACAGCACCAGAGTGAGAGGATTTCCCTTGACAACCTTGAAGTAAGGGTTCGGATCAGCATTACTTCGAGTGAAGCCCAGCTTCATCAAGTAGCTATCTATCCTCTTGTACCAATCTCAGGGTGCTTGTTTTAGCCCATAGAGGGCTTTCTTCAACCTGCAGACATGGGTGTCCCGATCCTGGACTTCCAACCCCAAAGGTTGCTCCACATATATCTCTTCCTTTATCACACCATGCAGAAAAAAAAAATGAAGACTCCATCCTTGCGTAGCAGCAAGGGCTATAATAGATCGAATGGTGGTATCTCGAGCCACAGGTGCAAATATGTCATCATAGTCTATATCTTCCTCACAGGCAACGAATCTTGCCTTGAACTTTTCAGCACTTCCAATAGATCCATGCATGATCTTGTAGAGCCACATCATTCTTCATAATGGACTCATACTCTTTGTGCATAGCATCCTTCCAGACTTGATGCTTTACGACTTCCTCAAAGGATCCAAAGTCAGTTTGTACAATAGTACTCATGGCTGCTAGATACCCTTGGTATTTATATGGCTTCTTGGATTTCTTCCAGAATTTAGAATTTCTCCCTCTGAAGCCATATGTCTTTGAGCCATGAGGATCTTCTTTCATTCAGTAATGATATTCGCTCAGTAGCATATACAGATGTATCTCCCTCTTAATGTCAGCTTTTCTCGAGAGAGAAGACATCTATTTCAAATTAGGGCATCCCAGACACCAACTTCAAAAGGGGTCTTATTCTCCCACAGTCAAAGCCATCCAAACAGACTTTGCTGATCATGATTCAAGATTCCAACCATGTGACAAAAAGCTGCATAAACTTCTCAGTTCACATTTTAAGTTTACCATAACGCTCCAATGTAAGACTGATACAGTCACATGCTTGCTGCTACATAGGTGTCTGTCTATCTATGTCACTGTCATACAGGGGGAACATATCAACAAGCCTCAGCTTGTGTTAGAAGTCCTTTCAGCCACTACCTGTAATTTTGTGAGTAGCTCCTTCAAACAGCCTTCTAAGACTGCAGCTTACAAAAACAAGGGATCCAATCTACCTTGGTTTATCCTGCACTTGAGGCATTGCACCTTGAGTTGCTTCCAGATCTGCCCATTTCTGGTTATTTCAGCAGACTGCTCCTAGGGCTGTAAAAAATTTTGACCACTGCATAGAATTTCCCCAAGGACTTCAGCAGTCAACCCTTAAAACTTCCAGCGTCAACATGGGTGTCTATCTATGTCACTGTCATGATGACAGTGACATAGAATCACAGATTTAGAACTATCACATTCATCACTGCTAGCTGAATCACTGATCTGGCCAAGACTCTTTCTAGGGTCACTGCCACTAGGTTGAGTTCAGTTACAACCATTGTTACGGGTCAGCAGTGTCAATATCATAATACTCCCAGATGAGGTACTTTACTGCTCCTGAATGAAGAGATTTTAAAGATTTTGCCAAGTACATCAAAACAATTTCTTTGATTTCACTTGAAATCCTGTCTATGCCATGTGCACAGATCTGGGAATTATGTGATTGGTCTTCATCCAACTTTGGCTTGAATCTGTGGCTGCCTCAAATCACACAGTCAAAAAATATCATGTGATAACCACACGGCTTGCTGTTGTGGTATGGCTTGCGGCCTGCCACAACACTCATCATACTGCCTACAAACAAGATTCAACAAGTCTGCCTTTACAGAAATAGTGCAACAAAGGACAAGTCCAGGAAGACCTGGGACTTATGTTACACCATGCATCATTTCTGAAGGTTCCGAGTAGATTAGCAGTAAATGAAAATTGATCACTGCACTGTCTGCAACTCTTAATTCGATCATTCTTTCTATAAGCCATAGCAAAAGCCTTGCATTCACACATGCTGTATGAAGGTTCATCTGCTGCATAGCTTCAATTTCATCATGGTCACCTCTCAGATTGGGACTGGAGTACTCCTCCATTGAAGTCCAAAACTACGCAAACATAAATCTCACATATTATGAGGCCATACATCGAGAATTAACCAGTTCATTTTAGACAACATTTTCCACAGATCCCCCAGGTAGTCAAACCTTTCCTTGCATGAGCAATACTAACCATTAAACCACCCCTAGTGCACTTAATTATGCCAACACAGATTTGACATTTAGCGAAGGAAATAATTATATCGCACAAGTAATGAAAAGAGATTTATACAGAAAATTGTGTCATAATTATCCAGATGCTGTGGTTGCTTTTGCACAAGTATCATATTGCACCTCCGGGGATTCCAGCACAGACCTCGTCGTATCAATAACAATTTGCCCATTCACATAATGTCGTCAGCACACTGGCATGTAAATGTCTGCACCACCAACAACTTCAGTTTTTCTTTCTCCTGTTTTACGAAATGTAAATGATGCGGCCTTACCACACAGCTCACAGCGTGAATTCAATTTAACCACAGAATCAGCTATAGGTATCAACTCAAGAGCTGATCCAAAGCTCTTCCTTAAATAATCCCCATCAAGGCCAGCAACAATAACAGTTTTCCCATCTTTATCAGCTGCTACCTGACAAAAACTATACAGGTCTTTGAAGAATTGTGCTTCATCAATGCCGATCACATCTACCTGCTTGTAAGATGCAAGATCTGCAACAGCCCAGCCAGGCATATTTGCACCATCATGAGACACAACTGAGTTCAGCCCATATCTTGTATCCTTGTCAGATTTCACAAGCACCACTTTTCTGCCCATTTGAATCTCTGCTCGCATTTTACGAATAAGGGCAGTCGTCTTGCCCGCGAACATAGGCCCCAAGATAAGATGAATTTCTCCACTTGCGTAGACACCCAAGTCGTCCATGGCTATGGGCTGATGTTGCAGCTTCTTCTCAAACACAAAGCCGGCCGATTTTCGGGCCTCTTCCTCAAATGCCCATGAAATATGCCCAGCCTTGCTTCATCAACCTCGGCCTCCTGTCTATGGTTCTCGACCCATCAAACTAGAGAATCAAGGGCTACGACCTAACTGAAGTAGCCTTCCAAGTGCAGCGGCTCACCAACAGCAGTATACGCTGCTATTCCTCACATCCACGAAACTTCCGTGCAAGCTGCATAGGAATCAGACCACCAATCTTCACTGTGGGAACTGCCCACGAGTATAGGGCATCTAATCTTCAGATCTGCCCCTCCTCCTTGATTTCCATAGGCTACCCAATCCGATCAAAAACTGATCCTTTAAACTAGGATCCAATACATGCAAACATTCATTAAAACACGTACCTCGGTCGACTGTTTGAAAACTGCTCCACCGCTTGAAACTAGGGCACCATGACAGTCCCCTTTTCAGCCCTTATGTCTGCCCAGAATTACCCCTAAAGACTGCGGCTGTCCTTTAGGGAAGGGATCTCCCTCCACGCTGTAATGTATGGGCAGTTTCGGACCCTAAACATGGACTGTTCTTTCTTGTGATGATAGCGGCTCTCTTTTAGCCCTTCAAACAGTCTGCGTTAGCCTATTTTGAGGACGGTCCACCTTCAAAAGGACCCTCAAACAAATCCTCCCTGTCTCGGCCTTCAGACAGCAACTTCGGCCTCCACTTCCTGCACTCAGCAGGATTCCGCATTCCGGTTTTAGCCTACAGCGTTTAATATATTAGTTTCTCGGCCAATTAATCCAGCAATCTCGGATCTGATTTGCCCCTGAAGCAGTTCTTCATCCAAGACGGCATGCCCTACAGAATTTTGGCCTTTCTCCTCGCTGTCTTAAGGTGGACTCAGCTCACGCTGGTTCAAACCTAGGCATGCTCCAGATACCATGTTAATTTTTTGCTTTTGTTCTATGCATTTCAGTTAGGGCACACAATACTGAAGGAGATAGAACATACTAATAGATCGATAGAAGACAAGCCAAAACAGAGATAATAAATGGTGGCGTTACGGCGATCAGTAGGATGCTTCTACCGGCAAAGTCTCCAAGAGGTCATTCAGCCAAGTGTCACACGTAACCCAGAACAACCCAAACAAAGAACAGTCCATATATATATCACAACTCCAACGCTATCCACAGAGAGAGAATTCCTCCACATCAATGTGTGTCAAATGAACTCTAAGTCTCTCCAATATATAGGAATCTTTGGGGGTGTGTGACACATCCTTTAAGACATTTAAGTCTATATTTTATTCCAGGCCGACCTAGCACATAAGTGGAATAAATTCAAAGTACATGTTATGCTCATCCGATCGAGATGATCTTTAGATCAATCTTACACCTCTCCGAAAGAGGAATCCAATAAAAATATTGCGATCGTCATCTGAGCAGCACAACCCGGAGTTTGGACCTAGTTGTCCAATTTTAACAGATTTATTATAAAGTACATTTAAGTGACTTTATGATTAAAAGGAGTTGATGAGATTTAATCTCATCCATTAATCTCATCGTGAATTACGAGGTCGTGAATCACGAGGATGATTTCATTAATTATGAGGTTAAATTTGTGGATTATGAGGTTGGGAAAAATTATAAAAGTAATTGCTTGGAGAGATCATGACACGAATTCCAAGGCAACATGCATTTCAAGGAAGTCAGCATGCAAGTCTAGGAGCAACGAGTGAGAAAAAGAGGAGGAAAAAGGCAGCATGCAGAGACATGCCTCACATGTGAGAGGGCTGCATAGGGATCTACGCACAAAAATCGAGGAGTATAACAACACACAGATCAAGGCACTGTTGTCACATAGATGAAGGGAGCAATTTGGCACATAGATATAGGCATTATTGGCATGCAAATCAAGGCAGCAGTTTGTTGCTTGGCATGCAGATCAAGGCAACAGTTTGTTGCTCGGCATCCAGATCTAGACAGATCTGTTTGGCTCAATTTCCAAGGCACTAGAACAAGTTTTGTAGCTGCAATAAATTTCTGATTTTCCTCTACAAGCTGAGATAAAAACAAACACGAATGTTTCTTTTCCCAAGTTGAGATTCCAGGGTAAAAAGTTGTGTCAAAATTTAATATGCTTGATTTTCGTTTCCACTGTGTAGATCTTTTAGAAGCTCATTAGTATTTCCTGTGTATGAATTTAGATTTGAGTTTTCTACAAAAATTAAGTTATGGGCATAAAAAGTTACTGGCAACTTAAATCATTTTGTTGCGTTTAAGAAAACCTAACAAATGATTTGTCTTTCTTTCTTGCATAGCTTAGGCAACCTAGCTTGCTTTATGATTTTCCAATGCTCCTTAAAGATGTAGCAATTTATCACTCATCAGGGTTGGGACATTACAAATTTCCTTTATTTAGATAAGGCATGGAATGCTTAGAAAGGTGATGGCTAATGAGGGGGGTAGCGCTCATGCTAAGCTCTTGCCCACGCATTTATTCAATGTCCCAGCCATCTTTTGCATTTTACATTTTCTTTCATTAGTGGCTTCATATGCTTTTATCTTTCTTTCAGCTGCAACAACCTCTTAGGGAAAATTTTCTAGGCCCTAACTCAATGATTCAGACAAATGGTGCTAGTCCCAATGACCAATGACACTCAACCCAAAGAATGGAGGTGGAAATATAAGGGACATGGAAGGTGGTAAGTATGGATTACCTCAGGCACGCTATAGTAATCAATGGTTCCTATTAGTGCCCCTCCAAATAGTGGAAGAAAAGGGCCCCAAGGGAGGTCACACTCCCGGTTGAAGCCTGGGAACAAGGGTACAACAAGAGTGGTTAATCATCTAGCTTGGCATGTGATCCATATTAGTATCCCCCAAACATTAAATGAAAGCACGTGATTACAGAAATGGTTAGTGTATCTTATAATAGATGACCCATATTCCCTCGAGAAGTATGCTAGATGGGAAAGAGCACTAAGTGAAGCATAGATGGAGAGCTCTGAAGTAGAGCAATCTGTGGATCATCATAGGGTTGCTATCCTTAGTTGTGTTCCCAATACAAATCCAACTCTATAAATTATGTCCACAAAAATCATTTAACTTTTTAGATTTCTATTCATATCACTAGAAATAAAGAGATTACGAAGCAAGCTCATACTACAGGGCCTAATTGTACTGAAAGGATGTTTTATGCCCAAATATTTCAAAATTTATTCAGATTTCTTTTTAATAAAGCTGACTATGGATTAGTTGAAACTTGAAACATCTTAATACAGATGAAACTAGATAAGAACCATGATGTAAAATAAAACCTTGAGAAGAAGTGGACTTGATCCCCATTCTTGTGTATTTGAATGCGGTCACCATCAAATTTGCACTCAACAACCACTTCTTTGCCACGCATCTGGAACAATTAATTATTTTTTTAGTTCCAGCCAGTGAACTAATGAAAAAACTAAGAATTCATATTCACCAACTGTTAGAACATGAAGACATAACACCTCTAATATTTACCTCTAAAATAATTATCTATAGATTCTACATATTTCCAAATAACATCACGGTTGTCAAATAACCCAACTAACATACATCGGTACACCCATACCGAAAGGATTTAAACAAAATGTATAGATGTCACACAAAAATTACAAATACCTTTTTCCATGCAGTCTCAACATCTGGTACTCTTGATGCTAATTGTGGGCGCACTGCTTTCCCAACTTCAATGTCCTGAAATACTTTAAAATGTAATCTTCTAACCAACAAGAAATTGCAATTTATAAATAAATTAACAAGAGGTGAGATAAAGACATATTTAGAGGAAAACGCATCCATGCTAGAGTTTATATTATGGGCTTGTTTATTAAAATAATGGGTAAATATGTGTTTATAAAACTTGAAACAAGTGTAAGATAAGATCAGAATTGCAACTGCAAATAATCAAACTGAAACGTGTAATATTCCTAATTAGCAATTCCGCTAATTAGAATATTAATTTTTGATATTTTGCTAACTATTACATTTTGACTATGAGGATGTTGGTTTGAGGGGCCCACAATTAGACTTAGGAAACTTTAGAGATCAAAACATTAGGCCAAGGCAAATATTGCGGCTGTAGTGGAGGATGTGGGCCCAATGAGGAGAGACTACGTCCCACATGTGGCAGCGCAGCTCATTGGTACGAGCTAAAGGTAGCGCAGTTTGAGGTGGGGTCCAAGGGAACGTAGGGCAGGCTCAGTTAAAAGGAAGCAAGCTGCTCATTTTGGAGGATTCATTCATTAAGTTGTTCTCTTCTTGTCATTTTGATAGAGCACGCTTGAGCCGCAGAGCCAAGTCTGCAGCGCTGTTTAGCAAACGAGATCTTCAAGTGAAAATCTCAACCTCTACCTCGGGGGACTTCGAGTGCCCGCTCAGGAGAGGAGTTCCACACCTTGTGAGAACAATTGAGAAGGTTCAACAAAGAGGGGAATTCTTCAGTAGTTGCTGATGTGGTGGAAATTCTGGTGGTGCAGAATTGTACCTAGCTAAGTCGACAAAGAGTGGGAGGAAGGCAGTCACTCAGCAGATCTGAGCCAAACATATATGAGATTCGATCAGGAGGGTGATCGGAGAGAACTGTCCGATTGTTTTGGCTGAAGATTTCCAGGAGGGAAATCAGTTGATAGAGGGAGCAGCTACTATAGAGGGTTTCTGATCGCCAAGAAACCTAGATCCTGCATTTATGTTGAGTCTTTCAGCAGAAAGAGGGAGAAGAGTATTGTTCCATCATATCTGAGCTAGATGGCTTCTCATGGACTGCGAGATCAAGATAGGTTGGACGGTGTGTCCAACTTCGTCATCTGGAGAGCCAGGATACTCACAGTCCTGGATGAGTACTGCATCAAAAACCATGTGGAGAATGTCCTAGCTGAGCCTGCAAATCCTGATCCTCTGAAGAAATTTAATGAATATCAAAGGCTAAGCGTTTGATTATGGACGGAGTAAAAGATCACGTCGTGCCACACATTGTCGGAAAGAAGACGACAAATGAGATGTGGACCGCTTTGGAGACGATGTATTAGGGAAGCTTCGTTCAATGAAAGATGCTTCTAGAGAATCAGATGAGGTTGTTCCAGATGCAGAAGGGTGAGGAGATAGACCCCTTCCTTTTCTGACTTTATAGTTTAGACTATCCTGGATCAATTGATTGCCATGGGTGCAACTCCGAATGAAGGGCTCTTGATAAGGACTGCCCTGAATGCAGTCACCGAGGAGTGGGAAACGTTTGTCCAAAGCATATTGGGCAGGGTAGCGTTACCATCCTCGACAGACATGTGGGCAATCCTCTGTCAAGAGGAGATCAAGAGAATCACCAAGAGGCAGAACAGCAGCAGCGAAACTGTCAAGGTGAAGAAAGAAGAGGAAGATGATGCAGCCCTTGCATCGAAAGAACGAAAGCAGCAAGGGAAGAAGAAGAGGGGCCTATCCAAGGTCTGGTGTTTTAACTGTGGCGAACTTGGACACTTCGACAGCACTTGTCCTAAGAAGAAGGACAAAGGAGCTTCTGATTCCAAGGCTACAGCAGCAAAGGACGATGGGAGTGATCATGACGTAGCCATAAGTGCTCATGAGCCACGTAAGTGGGGCAATATGGATCTGTAGAGCAGCTATAGATCAAGGAGGCAAGATCCTTGAGTCAGCCCTACTCCTGGATCACATACGAGCTACGAGAGCCTTAAGACAATAGCAGGACAAGTAGGAGATGGTTGCAGAAAATCACAGCGAAGCAGAGGGCAGAGTTGAACGGTTATAGGGGGAGCAGCACAGTGCAAAGGCAGCAACAGCATAGAGGCAGCAGCGCAGAGGCTGATGGGACTTCAGCAGTGCAGAGAGGCAGTGCTTACATAGTGCAGAGTTGTAGCAGCACAGTGACTTCAGGAGGACAGCGTAAATCAACTGCCAAGGGAGCTTCAGTGATGATATGCAGCCTGACTTGTCTGTCAACGATTGGGCAAGAGTCTTTCAGTTGCTTACTTATCAGCAATTGAGTCGCAGTTAGCAGTGGCAGTGTAATGCGCAGCATGATGCAGCAAATTGAGAGGGAGTTACAGTACAAATGTGGCAGTGTCAGTGGTAGTGAAGCAGTACAGGAAGCAGCAGCGCAGGGGATGGAGGGCAGCAGGCCAAGCATCAGCCAATGCAAAGACCAATGCTAAGATCTTGTGATACATGGTGTGGATGTATTGCTAAAGCACACTCCATGCTAAGAGGGAGTGTTGAGATTTTGTGTATTGAGGTAGCATCGGGTGTGCTCTAACCCTGAAACTTCGTGGAGGGGCTAAGAAGCACATCACCTCCAAAACCCAGAAAGCGTTTGGAGAAATTTCATCTGGTGTGTGGGATATTAAAATAATTAATTTTTTTAATGAGGACCCTAAGTCTAACTTAGGGAATTAGAAAAATCAAAGTGAATTTTAATTAAACACATGTGATGAAATGTTCTAAGTGACGTGGATCGAGCAGTCTTTTAATCTTAACCGTTGATAAGAGATTAAATCACGGTCGTTGATGTGTCAACGAAAAAGTATAAGAGAAAGGCTTGAGGGTCAGTTGGAGACACACACATGGAGGCAGAGTTGAGAGACTACGCTGGAATTCTAGGGTAGGTTTGCTAAGAATTTCCTGAAGAGTTTTCTGTAGCGAGGGGTAGTATTGGCTGAGGGGATGATCTGATCCCGGAGCCAAGAGTCAGCGAGAGGCAGAGGAGCAACGCAGAGGAGCAAGGGCAGCAGCAATAGCTACACAGAAACTGCGCAGCGCAACGAGCTTCAGCCGCTACGCAGGCCCAGAAAGGGCAGCACTGAGCTAGCAGGAGACCTCCAGGGTTATGCAGAGGCCATCTAGGGCAGCGTAGGGTCTACGTCACCCAGTCTCGGGTTACACAGCCCTCTCCAAGCCAGCACAGAGGCACGCAAGGGCTTCAAGGGCAGCGCTGGGATTTCTAGAGGCAGAAAGTCGCTGAGTCCTATAAATCTCATTTGAGGGTGTGGTTCAGTCAAGTTTTCAGTCTCCAGAACAACAGTTATTGCTACAGATCTATTTTTTCTCTGTCGGGTTAACCAGTAAGGTGCCTAGTTTTGTTGTACTCAGATTCTACTTAATAATAATAAACCCTCATATCTGTTGCGCCGGTTTTCCCACATTGGGTTTTTCCAGGGACGATTGTCCGAAAAATCTGTGTGTCACTTTGTTGAATGAGCGTAATATTCAGTAAATGATCTGTATGTGTGTAGGTTGTTAGTTGTGTTTACTTCGGTATTTTCTAAATATTTTCTGGAAATAAATTGTATAATTTAATCACAAGTAGGAGAAGTAAACCAAGATACTACAGTAAGATTTCTGCATTATTGTATTCAGAAATTTTCACAGGTTGTATCTAGCTTGCACCCCATCACATCATTGTTTAAAACTAGACCAAGTGAATTGTTACCACTCAAACCAGCAAGGGACCTAGGAGGGGTTCCTAAGAGGGCAAATGCTAGACTAAGGGCAACGGTGGAGGCTTAGCCCACTGTCACCACGGCTAAGGCTCCGTGCTCTTTACAGACTTTCACCAATGGGAGGAGTCCTTATGTTTTTGGGAAGCCAATTATATAGGTTTTTCAATGGATAAGTATGAAGTGATCGCAGTAACCCTTTCCCAAGGAGGAGGTGAAGAAATGGTGCTTGCTTGCTCTTTAGGCAAGGGACTTGCCTTCTAAGGGAGAAAGGGTGAGGATAAGGGAGAAGGGTACAACTTGAAGAGGTACTTCCTGATCCCTAAATCGTATATGAACATGGTTTCTGAAATAGGCCTTGATGATTATTCTTTGATTAGAAACGGGACCACACGGGACCAAGTGGACTCAGCCCAGGTTCGAGGATGGAATATAGCAACCAATGATGTTCCTATCCTAGACAAGGTGAGGGGAAAGGATCTGACAAGAAATTTTGCTTCAAAAGGTCAAATTGATCTTGCTAGGGTCTAGCCTTGGGGATGCCTAGGAAAAACTTGGTCCTAGAGCTAGGGCTTGGGATTCCCATGGATTCCATTGTTGAAATTGCCTCAAATTCACAGGAGAGGGAGAGGACCCACCAGCGCAGTAGCCTCCAAGAGATCGAACTTTTTCCTGTGGTTGAATTCTCGGGAAACTGATGCCCTAGGTGACCTATCAGGACTAGACCTAGGAAAAAGGGAAAAAGGTGAAAAATAAGGGGAAACTCTTTTGAGGGAACAGTGCTTATTTTCCTTGGGGATATGGAGTCAAGGATGATAATCATTGAGAACTCAGCTTCTTGATCAAGGAGGCTCGGAAAGTCAACTTCGTCCAATGTTAAGGGGAAAAGAAGAAAAGCGATCTTCAAGCATTTATACTTCATACAAATAGTGCAAGCTTATTGAGAGAAGACAATCTCTATGACATTTCATTCATCTAATAATGGCTGATACATTAAACGAGGTAAATAGACACTTAATTCCACATTCCAATGATGCAGCAACTAGCCCTAATTATAGTGAAGTTCAACAGTATGTAGCAACAAGAATATATCAATAAAATTCACTTACAGTGTTAGCGAGTATATCCAACTAGCATCACATTTGCAAAAAACGAAGCTCCAAGATAAAAATGACCCAAATCCACACATCAAAATTCATCCATTTATCCAAAATAATCCTCCAAGAATTAATGTGAAATTCTCTAAAGATAAAGAGATCCCAAGTGAAGTGATAATACAAATGAATGAAGCTAACATCAATTTATACCAATGTTCCACCGAGTTTCTCGGACAGGGAAATGCGGGAGCGGGGATACGCACAAGGGGCACGTATATAAGCAACCCCAAAATTTGGAGAATTTTCGGGAAAACGGGGGGACGTCAAAGTCATAAAAATTATAGAATTATAAATTATTAAAATTTTAATTGAAAATAACTAAATAGAAAATCTTAATAATTATTCATTGTACATCTAAAGAATAAATATGATCATCATTGCATATTAGACTATTATCATTCATTCATTTATGAATTATCATTTGACATTTCTGCATTATAATTTAAATTTATAAATCTGGATTCTAAAAGTAAATTATTAAATTGAATCCATCATTTGACATTATGCAATGTTCCATCTAAATTCATGAATCATCATTTGGCATGATGCAAGGTACATCTAGATTAAATTAATAAATTCATCATTTGACAATTGACATTTAAATTATGCAATGCCCATAAACTTATACTATATAGGTTTAATAAGTTTTTATTTAAATTTTAATATAATTTAATTAATTAATTTAATTTAATTTTTAAGTTTTAACCAGTTTGATGTTTTAATATAGTTCAAGTTTTTATATTTTTGTTGTTTTTTTTTAATTTGTCATATATTTAAATTTGTATCTTTTTTTAATGTTTAATGTTTTATAAAAATTATTAGGCAAAAAAATGGGGGGACGCATATGTGTCCCCCCTTGCGTCCCCCCCGGCATCCCCCAGGCGTCCCCCCGTCCCCCTTCAAGGGAGTCAGGTTTCGTTGCCCGAAAAACGTCCCCCCAGAGTTTTCCCCAGTTTCCCCAAAAAGGGGACGTGGGGGAAATGTTTCCCCGAGAGTTTCCTCTTCCCCGGGACATGGGGGTTTTCGGACGTGGGGGAAATGTTTCCCCAGGAGTTTCCTCTTCCCCGGGACGTGGGGGAGCGTCGGGGCGCGTCCCCGTGGAACACTGATTTATACCCCTTTTAGGAGTTCGAATTAGCCTATGGGCCTACATTAGCCCCTAATGATAAAACAATGTGCAAATAAAACCCCTATTGGTGACAAGCCCACCAAACTAGTTCATAAATGAAAAATAAGCCTCTCAGGGGGGCCAAATAATAATATGTACATGTTGTAGGGCCCTCCAAAGGCCTAATAATATCCTGAAGTGCCATAATGAGGAATAAACTCCTCAAAATATGATGGACAACAGGGTGGCCCCTTGTTCTCCAAGTAGTAGACCTGTGGTGCTCCCAGTGGGTGTGGGGGCACATAAATGACCCCATGGGTCTCTATATGAGTCAAAGATGCCTGTAAATCCTCTGCAAGGGCTCAAGTGATGGAATGCCATGACATTGTACAAGTCCTGGGACAGCTGCCAAGAGTGTGGGGCTCGTGTGGGGCATGTTGGGCATAGTGTACAAGCACATCATCATCATCCCAAAAGTGGATCGCTAGTAGTCTTTGAACATCAATGTTCATCCGTGGAGTGTTGTTTGTTGTTGTGGAGGCCCATGGCTCTCTATGCACACCATATATGTGCCAATGTAGCCCTCTAAGGGTTAGGACCCCATATAAGGTGACCAAACCCATATGGAAACCACCTGCAATCCTGTATAAGATCCAATGTGTCCCCTAGGCTTCCAGTACAACCAGTCATAGAATAATCGTGTAAAAGAGCTTACAAATCATGAATGACAAAGTGGGCACTTCATAATGGCATGCCCTTCCATAATGGGCTTTGGCATGTGCTAGTGTCTCCATACTCCAAAGGGGGTTAGCCATGCGCCTTATTAAGTGGTTTCATCCCTTAAAGGGGATAGTAGGTCCAAGGTACATCCTTTGAATGGGGGTTGTAAGTGATAAATAAGTGAAACGGAGTAGGGAATGAGAAGGGCAATCCTGGGCCACATATCGAGGCATAGGGGTAGCTACATAAAAAGAAGCCCACACAAGGGTATATAATGTGTAGGAGGGAGCAATCGTGGTACATGAGGTATCTCGGCATTGATTTTTCCACCTTTCTTTATATTCCTTTTGCCTTTTATGAAATTTCTTTAATTAACTACTTGGGGCTCAAGGATAAGAGCATGTTGTGTCAGATATAGCAGTGATTACCCCTTTTAAGGTAGGGCGACTCATTGCCCTCCATGGGTTGGAACAATCATGGGTTCCTGTATGACAAAGGAGACTCATCTGGGGCCTATGGAACCAGGGTGATGGCCATGGGTAAGGGGCACAACTCATGCATTGGATTTTTCCCACATGCTAGTCATTTTTGCCTCGGCCATCTTTTGCATTTTGTGGTACAATTTCCTCTTAAGTGTGGCCAATTATGCTTTTCCTTTTTCTTTTAGGTGCTTCAACCTCCAGGGAAACATTCCAGGCCTGACCCAAGGTGGGGGCAAGAGGATAGGGAGGCTGACGCTATGTGGATCCATGGGGACTATGTGGACCTAGGTGAGAGAAAGGATGAATGCGGGTACAATGAGTGGAAGGGGAGTAATATATGCCGATAAAGGAGTGGGACCACCCACCCAAAGTCAGGGTTTTGTTAAAATTTAAGTACCGGAGGACAAGTGGTTCCCTAAGGCTTTGATCTTTAGCCTAGGGAAAAGTGTTCAAATGTATTTAACTTTTTCTCCTAAAGTGACTTTATAAGTTGTAAAGTCAAATCTAATTTAAAAGTGACTTTAAGAGATAAAGTTACTAAGTCTAATTTTAAAATGACTTTAATAAAGTCAATGTGAAATTAGAAAGTGAAAAGTGACTTTAGAAATAAATGATTAAGAGAGTCTTTATTAAAGTGGGGTGAATTAAAAATAAGAAAATGAGATTTAAATGCACATTTAATCTCAACCCTAGATCTAAAGCTATCTCAGCCATTGGATTTAGGGATTCCCCAAAAGTCACTTAGGGTTAGGTTAAAGAAGGAAAAGAAGAGAAAAGATCATTCAGTCTTTCATGAGCATATTAAGAGAGGAGGAGAGAAAGCAAAGAGACATTTCTGAGCAATGAGAAGAAAGAGGGCAGCAGCAAGGAGATTCAGCAAATCCGTACAGCAAGCAGCAGCACGAAGTTCAAGGCAAGTGGCACGAATTTCGAGGGTGGAAAAATAGCATTTATTGTAACACGTTTTTCAAGGTCTGTACAGCAGCAAGGAGGCACGAAAATCGAGGTCTATACAACAGAGAAAGAGAGTTGTTTTTCTAGAATCCATACCGCGGCTTGCAACACAAAAAACAAGGACCATACAGCAGTCGTACAGCACGAAAATCGAGGCAGCAAGTGGCACACTTTTCAAGGGAGATCATACAACTGTTTCGGCACTATTTTCGGTGTTGTCCATATAGCATTTAAGGTTTTACTTTCTGCTATTATTTTTTGTTTGTATTTGGCACAAAAATCGAGGCAGATTTTGTACACGGTTTTTGAGATAAGTAAAAACACTAGTTGCTGAATTTTTTACTGTATTTTCTGTCTCACTGTAAAAGCAATATTCAGAAATAAAGAGAAGCTTTCGAACTGGTTTTCCCCAAGAGTTGTAGGGGGGTTTTCCAGGGTCATATTGACCAAAAATCAACGTGTAATTTTCTGTGTGTCTGGCTGATATATTTTCTGAGTTTTATTTCTGTATTTTCCAGCACTTTGAAATTTCCAGAATTTGTGTTTTCAAAAATATTTATTATTTCCAGCTTGTTGAATGTATGTTTATGGGAATGGGCATTTAACTACATGGGGGTAATAAGGAAAAACTGATAACCAGGGTTCGGTCAAAATTTCTACATGGTATCAGAGCTTGAGTGGCTGAAAAGTGCAATTTGGGACAGCAAGTGAAAAATTACAGCAAGCTTATATTTAACACAGAAAACAGAACCTTTAGTACTTTACCACAGCAGTGAAATTTTTAGTTTGTTAGGATAGCAAGCATGTCTTTGGGCTTGAGGGTGGAGGATAGGTTGGATGGGCACAGCAACTACAATACATGGAAAGAGAAAATGCAGAGCATCTTTGAGGAGGCAGAAGTCTGCGGTATAACGGTGCATACCCAACAGTGCCTTGTTAATGTGCCTGTTGACCCTGTTCAGCTAGCAAATTTTAATAAGAAGAATAGCAAGGGAAAGAGACTGATTCTGAATGGTATTAAAGACCATTGCATTCCTCATGTGAGAGGAAAGAGACTTGCTCATGAGATGTGGACAGCCTTGACCAATCTCTACCAGAGTACCAATGAAAACAGAAAAATGGTCCTAAGAGAGAAGCTGAAGGCCATTAAGATGGCAAACACTGATAGTGTCATTGCATACCTCACAAAGATCACTAATGTGAGATATGAGTTGGCAGCAGTTGGAGAGGTCATTCCAACCACTGAGTTGGTGCGGATTACAATGAATGGCCTTCCCAGTACATGGCTGAATTTTGCTGGTGGGATTGTTGCACGGGAGACCCTTCTCACTTGGGAGAGGTTGTCAGATGATTGCATACAAAATGAAATCAGAAAGAACCAGCTTGGGGCAGCCAAACCAGTTGAGGAGATGAGGATGTAGCATTGTTAGCAAGGGGCAAGAAGGGCAAAGGAAAGAAGCAAGCTTCCACAAGTGGTGGTGGGGGCAAAGGCAAAGGTAAATATAAACAAGTGAACACGCAGAAGGACTATTCCAAGGTGAAGTGTTGGAATTGTCAGAAGATGGGACACTTTGCAGTGGTGTGTCCAGAGAAGAAGAAGAAGGAAAAGAACAAGACCATGGCAGCATTAGCAGAGATAGAGGACTTTTCGGAGAGATTTGACTGGGAGTTTGGGTTCATTGCTTGTGAGTCCACTAGTGCAGGATCACCTGCCACAGAGGTTGGGAGTGTGCATTTCTCTCCACTAGTGGAGCATCTTCACGTATTTGGTATGATGATAGTGGGGCTTCACGTCATATGACAAGAGTCCGTGAGTACTTATCAGCAGTGGTTTGAACATCACGATTTAATCGCGATTTTTTCGGGCGAACGATTTAATCGACGATGTTTTCCCCGATGTTTTGAAAAAATCACGGATTGGCAAAAAATCGCAATTCGATTCGAAAAAATTGTGGGCAGCGAAAACAGCAGGTTTAAAATGCGACTTTGATGTTTTTTTTTTTCATTTTCACATGGACAGGTTTGGTTATGAGAGCTAAGGAGTGAAGGAGGAGAGCCTTGAGAGGGAGATACGTGATCTACAAGCCCAAGATTGGACAAAAGTGAAGAATTTCTTGCAAGCCAAGCGAACAAAAATCGAATTTAGACAAAGTGTCTCCGGCAAAGCGTTTTTTCCAGGTATGGACATCAAATTTGACCCATTTTTTTTTGTTTTTTTCTTGTTCTTCCATGGGTTTCTATTACCCATGTATTTTTCATCATTTGTGATTGCATTTGGTTGTTTTTTTTTTGTTTTTGTTTTATTGAGAGGAGAGGGTTTATTTTGGTCAAAAATGCAAAAAATTGTATGTTAAATTTTGTTTTTTATATTTCTTCTTGTGCTCTTAGTTTCTTCCCATTATTTTTGCTTGTGTTTCAACATGTATTTTTTCCCATTATTTTTGCATTGAGTTGAGGGTTTTTTTTTGTGAAAAAAATCAAAATGTTGTATGTAAAATTGTAATTTTTTTTATTTTATTTTCTAACTTGCAATTTTTCTTATGCCCTAGGTTCAAATTTCAACGTTCAAAGTTCAAAGTTTCCAACATGCCAAGGAAATTAGATCCTTTATGGGAATTTGGTGAACCTGATAAGGGGTTTGACCGATCAAACTTGACTTGCAAATTATGTGGTCAACACATGACAGGGGGAGTATACAGGTTGAAATACCACATGGCACAAATTCCTGGGCATGAAGTAGGCCCTTGCACAAACACCAATCCAGAAATAATCAGAAGAGCCATGAACTCATTGGGAGAAATAGAAACCACAAAACTCAGCAAGGCAGCTCTGAAGAGTCAAATATCAGTGTTTAGAGTTGACCGTGAGAGTGGTAGTGGCTCTTCAGCATCAGCCTCTTCTACAGGCAACCCCATAGCTTCCTCCTCATTTTTTGCTCCTAGAACCACTCACGGGGCACAGCCATCTATCTTCTCCCTTATTAAAAAAAAGGAGAAGGAAAAAGCGGATAAGTTGTTGGGCAAACTGTTTCTTTGGAGTGATATTCCTTTCACTGTTGCCAGGAACAATCCATTTTATCAGGCTACGATTGATGCTATCGCTGTTGTTGGCCCAGGATACAAAGCCCCTTCATATGATGACTTTAGAGGGCACATTCTGCAAAATGAGAAAGCTGACTGCACCAAGAAATTGGAAGAGTTAAGGGCATCATGGGAAGTCACAGGATGCACTGTGATGTTAGATGGTTGGACTGATCAAAGGGGTAGGACCCTTATTAACTTCTTGGTCAGTTGTCCCAAGGGAACAATGTTTATGAAATCTGTTGATGCATCTGCACATGTCAAAGATGCAAGATTATTATGTGATTTATTAGATGTGTTCATTCTGGAGATTGGACCCCAAAATGTTGTCCAAATCATAACGGACAACGCTGCAAACTATGTTTCTGCTGGCAAGATGCTTATGGAGAGGTATCCGAGCATATTTTGGACACCTTGTGCTGCACATTGCCTTGATTTGATGTTGGAGGACATTGAAAAAATTGATTTTGTCAAAAATATTATAGAATCATCAAAGAGCATCACAAAATTTATATATAATCATGCATCTGTGCTTCATTTGATGAGGACATTCACCAACAAGAAGGAGCTGGTGCGGCCTGCTATTACACAATTTGCCACTAGTTTCATATCTCTTCAATCCCTCTTGAATTCTAAGTGGGATTTGAAGAGAATGTTTCTTTCAGATGAGTGGCGTGCTTTCACTATCAGCCGCAAATCAGAGGGAGAGGCCATCTGCAGGTTGGTGTCATATCAGGAAAGTTTCTGAGCTGGAGTGGAAGAGGTGTGCAGCATTACTGAACCTTTGGTAAAGGTTCTTAGATTGGTGGATGGAAAGAAGCCCGCAATGGGCTACTTGTATGAGGCCATGGATAGGGCCAAAGAAGCTGTTCGCAGCTATTATGATGATAAGGGTGATGAGGGGTTTCAGAAACAACTTCTTTTATGGGAAGTAATTGATGATTGATGGAACAACACACTCCATCGTCCCATTCATGCTGCAGGGATCTTCCTGAACCCCGGATTTGCTTATTCATGTAGTTTCATATTTGATGCTGAGGTCATGGATGGTTTTTTCACTTGTGTTAAGAAGATGGTGCCAAATCCATCAGAACGTGCAGAGATATCCAAAGAGATGGAGGTATACAGAATGGCAGGTGGCACCTTGAGCTTCGACATGGCTGTCCAGGATAGGACTACTAAAATGCCAGGTAAGATTTTCATTATTTTAAAAATTTTCTTATGTTTGTAACTTTATAAGTTTATCTTATTTATTGTAACTTGTAACTTGTAGATGCATGGTGGAGGAGCTACGGTGGCAGATTACCAAAACTCCAAAAACTTGCCATTAGAATACTCAGCCAAACATGTAGCTCTTCAGGATGCGAGCGCAACTGGAGTGTATTTGAAAAAATACACACCAGAAAGCGCAACAGGTAAAAAACTTAAAATATTCCAACTGATTTTTTGAATTCATTAAATTTTTTTTTTTAAATATTTAATTTATTAATTTATGACCCTTGTATAGGTTGGAAGCCCAGCGGCTCAATGACATGGTTTACGTCTACTACAATCTTAGATTGTGGGTGAGACAACTTGAGAGGACACCTGATATGGAGGCCATCTCTTTAGATGCGATTGACACCACTGTTGAATGGAGGGTTGAGGCTGAGAGGCTTGTCATGGAGTCAGCCCCTGATTGGATAGAGCAGGAGGTAGTGGAGGGGGAGGAGGACGAGGAGGAGGAGGAGCAGCAGGAGGAGGAGGAGCAGGAGCAGGAGCAGGAGGAGGAGGTGACACCACCTACCACTACTACCGGTAGAGGACGTGGTCTGCCTCCTTTAGCTCCTAGTACTTCAGGTTCCCGTTCTGGTGCTTCAGTTTCTACTTCTAGAGCACGACAGAGCCCAGCTTCTAGAGGGAAAGGCAAAGCTGTTGTATTTTCTCGCAAGAGGGGCAGAGGAAATCAGTAGTATAGGGCCATAGGTTATATGGTGCATTGACATTCCTTTGTATATGACATTATGACTCATGATATGAGATACATTATTATACTTTTATGTTGATATTTTGAGACTGAGTTGACTCTTGAGACTCAGGACTTAGTATTCAGGACAGGATTCAGTTTTATGTGTGATGTAGCACTAAACATGATATTACACATCTTATATATTAGTTTTTTTTCATATTTGTGTGTCAATGCATTTATTTTATGCTGTAGATGCTTTAGATATTAAAAAAATTGAAAAAAAATGAATATTTTTGTATGTGCTGATTTTTTCCCGATTTTTACCAATGTTTTCCCGATTTTTACGATTTTTTCCAATTTTTTCCCCTCGCCAATTTAATCCCTTGAAAGTGTCAGATATTCTATATGTGCCAGGGATGAAGAAGAACCTTATATCTGTCTCAGCATTGGAGGACAGAGAGTATGAGGTATTGTTCAGGAGAGAACAGGTGCTTATATATCCCAGGGGCGCTCTAGCTGATTCAACTAGAGTGATTGGTGTACGCCATGCCAAGGTGTACAAGTTTGTGTTTCAGCCCCTTTTGGCATTGAGCAGTAGTATAGGCAGCACAGCTAGCAGTTCAGAGCTGTGCGAGATTTGGCACCGCAGGATGGGGCACATGTATCATGGGGCCTTGAGGACATTGCGGGAGATCACTACAGGTGTGCCAGATTTGAGTTCTGATCACATTGATACATGCAGAGGATGTGCTATGGGGAAATTTGCCAAACCCCCTTTTCCCAACAGTGACAGGAGATCGACTGGGATTCTTGATTTGATTCATACCGATGTGAGCGGTCGGATGTCTCATGTTTCCTTGAGTGGATATGAGTATTATGTTTTATTCATTGATGAACACTCCAGGAAGACCTGGATTTATTTCTTGAAGACCAAGAGTGAGGTCTTCAAGCAGTTTCAGGAGTTCAGAGCTCTTGTGGAGACTCAGACAGGTCGGAAGATCAAGTCCCTCAGGTCGAACAATGGAGGAGAGTACACCCTTGGTGAGTTTGTTGACTATTGTGCGGAGGCAGGCATCAAGAGGGAGTTCACAGTTCCTTACAACCCCTAGCAAAACGAGATTGCGGAGAGGAAGAACAAATCCATCATTGGGGCTGCCAAAGCCATGCTACATGATCAGGGGTTACCATTGTTTTTGTGGGCAGAGGCCTGCAACACTGCTGTGTATTTGCAGAACAGGAGTCCACATAATGCCTTGGGGCATGTGACTCTGGAGGAGGTTTTTTTTGGGAAGAAGCCTGATGTTGGTCATTTTCGTACCTTTGGGTGTATTGCATACTCCTATGTACCCAAGGAGAAGAGGACAAAGCAGGAGCCCACCGCAGAGAAGGGTATCTTTGTGTGCTACAGTGAGACCTTGAAAGCCTTTCGGATTTATATTCCTACACGGAGGAGAGTTGTTGTCAGGCGGGATGTGAAGTTCGAGGAGGACAGGGCTTTCAAGAGGTCACGGGAGTTAGAGTATCTGGATCGGCCAGACCCTCAGGGGCAGCTGAGTCAATCACAGGGATCCAGTGGGCAGGGATCAGGAGGTACATCGATTACGGTGTCAGGTCCATCAGTGAGCAATGGCTCACAGAGTCAGAGGGGTGGTGCTTCGAGCAGCATGCAGAACAGTCCGCAAAGCAATTCACTAGGTAGTCCACTGATGGACAATTCACACGGTACTTCAGCATTCAGGCAGGAGGACAGCAGATAGACATTCAGGAGTTCAGGCTTCTGATTAGGATGAGGAGTTTCACTCTCTGGTCAAAGAAGTGTGCTCAGGGAAGAGGAAGCCCAAGTGGCTTCAGGATACCTTAAGAAAGGCCACATCTGTTGCTGGGCCAAAGAGACCGGTCAGAGAGAGCAGACCACCTGAGCAGTTCTATAGCTATATGGCAATGGCTGCCAACATCGTTGACTCCGAGCCTTCTAGCTATGAGGAGGCAGCTAGCCAGCAGGTCTGGAGAGAGGCCATGCAGGAGGAGTATTCTTCTATCATGAAGAATGATGTTTGGGGGGTGGTGCCGAGGCCTGAGGGCAAATCTGTGGTTTCTTCCAGATGGCTTTACAAGATAAAGCACGTTGCAGATGGCAGCATCGAGAAGTTCAAGGCAAGGTTTGTGGCCAGAGGGTTCTCCCAGGTAGAGGGAGTAGACGATGAGGAGACCTTCGCTCCCGTGGCTTGATATACTTCCATTCACTCCATTATATCGATAACAGCAAATATGGGTTGGAAGATCCACCAGATGGATGTGAAGACCGCACTTCTCAATGGCTTCATACAGGAGGAGGTGTACATTGAGCAGCCGCAGGGCTTTGAGGTGCATGGGAAGGAGTCCCATGTATGCAGACTAAACAAGGCACTTTATGGCCTGAAGCAAGCTCCTAGAGCTTGTTACTCTAGGATTGATACGTACTTGCAGGAGATGGGTTTCACAAAGAGTGATGCAGATCCGAACCTATACTTTATTGCAATGTTTTGAAAATCGCAACCGGGATTAAATTGGCGAATGGAAAAAATCGGAAAAAACCGTAAAAATCGGAAAAAATTTGGTAAAAATCGGGAAAAAATCGCCATATACAAAAATATTCATTTTTTTCAATTTTTTTAATATCTAAAGCACCCACAACATAAAATAAATGCATTGACACATAAATATGAAAAAAAAAAAAAAAACTAATATATAAGATGTGTAATATCATGTCTAGTGCTACATCACACATAATAGTGAATCATGTCCTGAATACTAAGTCCTGAGTCTCAACTCAACCTCAAAATATCAACAAAAAATATAATAATGTATCTCATATCATGAGTCATAATGTTATATACAAAGGAATGCACCAAATAACCTATACTATTGATTTCCTTTGCCCCTCTTGCGACCCTCTTGCGAGAAAATGTACCAACTTTCCCTCTAGACGAAGAAGCTGGCGGGGCTGGCAATGGACTCTGTTGTGCTCCAGATCCTGAAGCACCAGGAGCTAAAGGAGGCAGACCACGTCCTCTACCGGTAGCAGGGGTAGGTGGTGTCACCTCCTCCTCTTGTTGTTGCTCCTCCTCCTCCTCTTCCTCCTCCTCATGAAACTCATCATTGATTCATCGCTACTAGAAATGGGATCATCAACAAGAGATATATAAACATCATCTAACTCAAAGTCTTCAGACTTGGATTGCTCAACCCTATAACATGATAGAAATTAAAAAAGTCTAACATGCCTAACCAATGATTTTGGTTTGAGTGAAGGGTTCATCTCCTCAACCTTAAAATGCGGTAGGAAAAGATTAACATGCCTAACCAATTGTTTTCCTTTGAGTGAAGGGTACATTCTTGTTAAGGCCATGGTAGGGGAGTTCAACAATCAATACCACCAACATCAACAAAGTTCAACAATCAATGCCACCAACATCAAGGTTCTTAAAGGACTTCATGCTCTTGATCAAATGTCAATCTCATATCCTTATACATAATAGAATCAAATGGAAACAATGCAAATCCCCAAACCATGAAACCCTGAAAACCATTAAGTCTGCTGAATTTTGAGTGAAATCTAAAATTCTAGTTTCTCCATATGAAATCCAATGAGGTCGAAACCACTCTTAAACATCCTAAGTCATTTCATGGTAATGTTAAAAATTTAAGTAAAAGGATGAAAATGAAAAATAAACTTTTACTTTAAGAATTTAACATTACCATTAACTTCCAACAGGGTGTGTCAGGAAAATGAGAGGGTTGCAAAAATGACAAAAAAAAAAATCGATTTTTGAACTTATAGGGTTTTTGTTTGATGGGCCCACGATTTTTACCGAAAAAATCGCAATTTTTTGGCGATTTTTTCAAATCCAAAAAATCGCTGATTAAATCGGCCTTCCGAAAAAATCGCGATTTTCGCTTCTTTGCTTTATTGTGATAGGTGAAGAGCCTCTCATTTTGGTGTTGTATGTTGATGACTTGGTCATTATGGGCGCAGAGAGACTCATAGAGGGCTGCAAGAGAGATATTGCTTCGGAGTTTGAGATGAAGGACATTGGCTCGATGCATTACTTTTTGGGTTTGGAGGTGTGGCAGGAGGAGGGGCATTTCTTCCTAGGGCAGGGGAAGTATATTGTGGACATCCTTAGTAGATTTCACATGGATTGTGGTCCCATCAACCTCCAACATCTCCAGAGGATATGGATCTGCAACCGCTGTCACCGTACTCGGTGTCTGTGCATCTTACTGCTCCTCCTCAGTGGCTGACCCCAAGGTTAGCTGTATATCCCTCATATACTCAATGTGAGCCTCCATCTGGCTCTCCCCCAAGGAACTATCATGCATGATGTGCATAGTATCCTCCTCTGCTGACACGGGCTCCATCATATGCTGCTCTGGCTGAATCGTCACAAGTGACTCATTACCCAGAGTTGTAGAAAATTCTGTTACCCACCCCGGTTTTCAGTTTTCACCTTATTACTCCAAAATAATTAAATGCCCTTGCCCATATCCATACATTTAATAAACTGGAAAATAAATTTTGCTGAAAACACAAATTCTGGAAATTTTTCAGAATGCTGAAAATGCAGAAATAAAATAACAGCAGTAACAAACAGTCATTCAACACATCATAACTTAGTATTTTTGGTCAAGGTGACCCTGGAAAAACCCCCTACAACTCTTGGGGAAAACCAGTTCGAAAGCTCCTTCTTATTTCTGGAAAAAATGCTTTTTACAGTGAGAGAAATATACAGCAAAATAAAAATCAGCAAACAGACTTTTACAACTTATCTCTTTTCCGTGCTTAACCACTGCCTCGAAAAATGTACAAACAACAAAACAGGAAAATCAATAAATGTTGTACGGATTTCTCGATTTGCGTGCCCAGAAATCTGCAATAAATGCAGTTGTACAGCCACCTCGAAATCTGTGCCAAAACAGCAATAAATGCTGCTGTACGGACCTCGAAATTCGTGCCAAAACGCAGCAAAACTCTGCTGTACGGTACAACCACTAGCTGCCTCGATTTCTGTGCCAAATACTGTTGTACGGCCTGCTGTACGGCCTCCCTGCCTAGGAAACCGTGCAAAAATCAGCCTGCTGTTTGCTAAATCTGCTGCACTTGTCTGCTGAAATGTCTTGCTGAAATGTTGCCTTGGAATGCGTGCCAAGCTGCTGCCTCCTTCTCCTCACTGCCCAGAAATCTCCCTTGCTCTCTTGCTCTCCTTCTCTCAATCTGCTCATGAAAGAATGAATGACCTTTTCCTCCTTTTCCTCCTTTAACCTAACCTTAAGTGACTTTTGGGGAATCCCTAAATCCAATGGCTGAAATAGATTGAGATCTAGGGCTGAGATTAAATGCTCATTTAAATCTCACTTTCTATTTTTTAATTCATCCCACTTTAATAAAGACCCACTTAGTCATTTATTTCCAAAGTCACTTTCCCTTTCTAATTTTACATTGACTTTATTAAAGTCACTTTAAAATTAGACTTTAGTAACTTTATCACTTAAAGTCACTTTTAAATTAGATTTGACTTTATAACTTTATAAAGTCACTTTAGGAGAAAAAATAAATTCTTTTTTGACACTTTTCCCTAGGCCAAAGATCAAAGCCTTAGGGAACCACCTGTCCTTCGGTACCAAATTTCAACACTCCCTCTTACCGAGGAAGGTGTTCCTCACCACACCCATCTTGTCTCTGAAGTAGACATGCTTGCCCCGTGGTAAGGCTTTGGTAAGAATATATGCAACCTGCTCATCAGTGGGAATATACTCAAGCTTGACAGCTCCTTTCTGAACATAGTCTCTAATGAAGTGATATTTGATCCCGATATGCTTTGACCTGTCATGAAATACTGGATTCTCCGTGAGTTTAATGCAACTCTGATTATCACAGTAAATCACTGAAGGTCTCAACGGCTGACCAAATAAGCCAAACAACATCTTGCGAAGCCCGATGGCCTCACAACTAGCTAGACTGGCTGCCATATACTCTGCTTCCGCTGAACTCAATGCTACTGACTGCTGCTTTCGGCTGAACCATGACACAACTGCCGAACCCAACCCAAAACAGCACACTGAAGTGCTCTTCCTATCAGAAGCACAACCTGCCCAATCAGAATCAGTGTAACCTGCCAATCTCACTCCATCCCCCTGCCTGTAGTCCAGACCATAATCCACTGTCCCCTGCAAGTACCGCAAAATGTGTTTTGCAGCCACCCAATGAACCTTCCTAGGCTCACACATAAACTGACTCATCATGTTGACTGCAAAACAGATATCTGGTCTAGTGTTGACCAAATACATCAAGGAACCAATCAGCTGTCTGTGCAATGTGGGATCCACCAACTCGGAATCCGAAGCATGAAGCTTCTTCCAGTTGGTGATCATCGGTGTCGACATGGGTCTACAATCCTCCATGTGGAATCTGCCGAGGATGTCCACAATATACTTCCCCTGTCCCAGGAAGAAATGCCCCTCCTCCTGCCACACCTCCAAACCCAAAAAGTAATGCATCAAGCCGATGTCCTTCATCTCAAACTCCGCCACAAGATCTCTCTTGCAGTGCTCTATGAGTCTCTCTGCACCTGTAATGACCAAGTCATCCACATACAGCACCAGAATGAGAGGCTCCTCACCTATCACAATATAGTAAGGGTTCGGATCTGCCTCACTCTTTGTGAAACCCATCTTCTGCAAGTAAGTATCTATCCTGGAGTACCAAGCTCTGGGAGCTTGCTTCAGGCCATAAAGGGCCTTCTTCGGTCTGCACACATGGGACTCCTTCCCATGCACCTCAAAGCCCTGTGGCTGCTCAATGTACACCTCCTCCTGTATGAAGCCATTGAGAAATGCGGTTTTCACATCCATCTGGTGGATCTTCCAACCCATCTCTGCTGCTATCGATATAATGGAGCGAATCGAAGTATATCGAGCCACGGGAGCGAAGGTCTCCTCATAATCAACTCCCTCTACCTGGGAGAACCCTCCAGCCACAAACCTCGCTTTGAATTTCTCAATGCTGCCATCTGCAGCATGCTTTACCTTGTAAAGCCATCTGGAAGTAACCACGGATTTGCCCTCGGGCCTCGGCACCACCTCCCAAACATCATTCTTCATGATAGAAGAATACTCCTCCTGCATGGCCTCTCTCCAGACCTGCTGGCTAGCTGCCTCCTCATAGCTAGAAGGCTCAGAGTCAAGGATGCTGGTAGCCATTGCCATATAGCTACAAAACCTCTCGGGTGGTCTGCTCTCTCTGACCGGCCTCTTAGGCTCAGCAACAGATGTGGCATCTCTCAAGGTGTCCTGAAGCCACTTGGGCTTCCTCTTCCCTGAGCACACTTCTCCCGCCGGAGAATAAAACTCCTCCTCCTCAACATCGGGAGCCTGAACTCCTGACTGTCTGTCTGCTGTCCTCCTGCCTGCACCTGAACCTGTAGATGCTGAGGTACCGTGTGAACTGTCCATCAGTGGACTCCCCAGTGAACTGCTCTGTGGACTGCTCTGCGTGCTGCCCATAGCTCCACCCCTCCGACTCTGCGAGCCACTCCCCACTGACGGACCTGACATCGTCATAGATGTACCTCCGGATCCTCCTGATCCCTGCCCACTGGATCCCTGCGACTGACTCAACTGCTGCTGAGGGTCTGGCTGATCCAGATACTCTAACTCCCGTGACCTCCTAAAGGCCTTGTCCTCCTCGAACTTCACATCCCGCCTGACAACAACTTTCCTCTGCGCAGGAATGTAAATCCGAAAGGCCTTGGAGGTCTCATTGTAGCCCACAAAGATACCCTTCTCTGCGGTGGGCTCTAGTTTGGTCCTCTTCTCCTTGGGTATGTAGGAGTATGTAATGCACCCAAAGATACGAAGATGACCAATATCAGGCTTCTTCCCAGAAAAAGCCTCCTCTGCAGTCATGTGCCCCAAGGCACGATGCAGACTCCCGTTCTGCAAATAAACAGCTGTGTTGCAGGCCTCTGCCCACAAAAACAATGGCAACCCCTGATCATGTAACATGGCTTTGGCAGCCCCTCCGATGGATCTGTTCTTCCTCTCCGCAACCCCGTTCTGCTGGGGGTTGTAAGGAACGGTGAGCTCCCTCCTAATGCCTGCCTCCGCACAATAGTCAACAAACTCTCCAAGGGTGTACTCTCCTCCATTGTCCGACCTCAGGGACTTGATCTTCCGACCTGTCTGTGTCTCCACAAGAGCTCTGAACTCCTGAAACCGCTTGAAGACCTCACTCTTGGTCTTCAAGAAATAAATCCAAGTCCTCCTAGAGTGATCATCAATGAATAACACATAGTACTCATATCCACTCAAGGAAACATGAGACATCCGACCGCTCACATCGGAATGAATCAAATCAAGTATCCCAGTCGCTCTGCTGTCACTGCTGGGAAAAGGGGATTTGGCAAACTTGCCCATCGCACATCCTCTGCAAGTATCAAAGTGATCAATACTGAAATCTGGCACACCTGTAGTGATCTTCCGCAAAGTCCTCAAGGCTCCATGATACATGTGCCCCATCCTGCGGTGCCAAATCTCACACTGCTCAGAACTGCTAGCTCTGCTGTCGGTACTACTGCTCAATGCCAAAAGGGACTAAAATACAAACTTGTACACCTTTGCATGGCGTACACCTATCACTCTAGCTGAATCAGCTGGAGTGCCCCTGGGATACATCAACACCTGTCCTCCCCTGAATAGTATCTCATATCCTCTGTCCTCCAAGGCTGAGACGGATATGAGGTTCTTCCTCATCCCTGGCACATAAAGAACGTCTGACACCTTCAAGGGAGGTTTGGACTCCCTCTGAAATGTCAATGTTCCCACACCGACTGCTCTAACAACTCTGTCATCACCGAGTACTACCTCTACATCGGTGCCACTCTCTGAAAGCTCTGAGAAGTACTCACGGACTCCTGTCATGTGACGTGAAGCCCCACTGTCCACATACCAGATACCCGAAGATGCTCCGCTAATCGAGGGAAATGCATGCTCCCTCTGAACCTCTATGGCGGATAATCCTGCACTAGAAGACTCACACGCAATGAACCCAAACTCCCGGTCAAAGCGATCTGCAAAGTCCTCAACCTCTGCTGAAGCTGCCATGCTCTGGTTCTCCCCCTTCTTCTTCTTCTTCTCCGGACACACAACTGCATAGTGTCCCATCTTCTGACAATTCCAACACTTCACTTTGGAATAGTCCTTCTGTGTGTTATCCTATTTACCTTTACCTTTGCCTTTGCCCCCACCATTGCTTGTGGAAGCCTGCTTCTTCCCTTTGCCTTTCTTGCGTCCTGCCAACAGTGCTACATCCTCATCCTGCTCAACTGGCTTGGCTGCCCCAAGCTGACCTTTCCTGATCTCTGTCTGAATGCTATCATCCCAAAACCTCTCCCATGTGGGAAGGGTCTCACGTGCACAAACTCCATCAGCAAAGTTCATCCATGAACGGGGGAGGCCATTCACTGCAATCCGCACCAACTCAGTGGGTGGAATGGCCTCTCCAATCGCTGCCAACTCATCTCTCACATTAGTAATCTTTGTGAGATATCCAGCTGCACTATCATTGCCCATCTTAATGGTCTTCATCTTCTCCTTCAGGACCATCTTCCGGTTCTCATTGGTACTCTGGTAGAGATTGGACAATGCTGTCCACATCTCATGGGCATTTCTCTTCCCTCTCACATGAGGAATGCAATGGTCTTTGATTCCGTCTAGAATCAATCTCTTACTTTTACCCTTGTTGTTCTTTTTATTATATGCTGCCAACTGAGTAGCATCAGTAGGCACATTCACAAAGTCTTGCAAAGCACAATTGCAACCCACTTCGCTCTCTCAAAGATACCGCATTCTCTACGTCCAAAATGTCAGACTGAATATTCATCCAACCTATCCTCCACCCGTCCTGAAAGACATCCCATCGTCTTAACTCAAAAATAACACTGCTGTAGTAAAGGTAAAACTGTTGTTTGTGAAAAAATCAGCTTGCTGGAATTTTCTGAGTGAAAAATCAGCAGGCTGTAATTTTCCTCCTTGTTGTCCCAAACTGCTTTTCAGCACTCAAGCTCTGATACCATGTAGAAAATTCTGTTTCCCACCCCGATTTTCAGTTTTCACCTTATTACTCCAAAATAATTAAATGCCCTTTCCCATATCCATACATTTGATAAATCGAGGTTAAATTCGTTGAACACACCGTGAAATTTTTCAGACGTTCAAATGCAATAAACAACTAAAACAGAATAAACAATATTCAACACATCATAACTCACACTTGGCTCAAGGCACTGAAAACCTCTTGCCAACTTTGGGAAAACCAGTCTTCGAAAGTCTTTCTTATTTCGGAAAATGTTTTTTTACAAAGAGAGAAATATTCAAAGAAATAACAATCAAAGAAACGTACTTACAACTTATCTCTTTTTCCGTGCTTAACCACCGCCGTGAAAACGCACAACAAAGAAACAAGAAATGCGCAATAAATGTCGTACGGATTTTCGATTTGCGTGTTCGCAAATTGCACAATGCGTATGTACTACCACCGAATATAAAGCAAACAGCAATAAATGCTGCTATACAAACCTCGAAATTCGTGCCAAAAATGCTGCAACACTCTGATGTACAGTACAGCCCCTAGCTGCCTCGATTTCTGTGCCCAATACTGCTATACGACTGCTGTACGGCCTAGCTGTACGGCCTCCCTGCCTAGGAAACCGTGCAAAAATCAGCCTGCTGTTTGCTAAATCAGCTGTAATTGTCTTGCTGAAATGTCTTGCTGAAATGCTGCCTTGGAATGCGTGCCAAGCTGCTGCCTCCTTCTCCTCACTGCCCAGAAATCTCCCTTGCTCTCTTTCTCTCCTTCTCCCAATCTGCTCATGAAAGAATGAATGACCTTTTCCTCCTTTTCCTCCTTTAACCTAACCCTAAGTGACTTTTGGGGAATCCCCAAATCCAATGGCTGAAATAGATTGAGATCTAGGGCTGAGATTAAATGCTCATTTAAATCTCACTTTCTATTTTTTAATTCACCCCACTTTAATAAAGACCCACTTAGTCATTTATTTCCAAAGTCACTTTTCCTTTCTAATTTTACATTGACTTTATTAAAGTCACTTTAAAATTAGACTTTAGCAACTTTATCACTTAAAGTCACTTTTAAATTAGATTTGACTTTATAACTTTATAAAGTCACTTTAGGAGAAAAATTAAATTCTTTTTGGACACTTTTCCCTAGGCCAAAGATCAAAGCCTTAGGGAACCACCTGTCCTCCAGTACCAAATTTCAACAAGAGTCTCTCCCATAGAGTCCCCTGATTGCTCACCCTACATAATGGAATACAACTCCGGCCTACTGTCATCATCTCTACATGATTGCTCTCGCTCCCCAGAAGCATCCGCATCTGATCCCCTGGACTCACCTGAAGAAGAGTCCTTATCCTGGCATATAGAAGGAATGCCCTTTTGTTTTGTCTCTGCCGCACCATTTGCATCTCTCAAACATGAGTGATCAGGCCCCCAAGGTTCTTTGCAAATGAAGCAAAGCCCCTTCCTCCTCAGCTCATTTCTGTTGCCTGATCCACCAAACTAGAGCAGCTCCTCCCTGGTCAACTGTCTCCTGAAAAGCTCAATGTTCTGCTCAACTAGCCCTTGGGCTAGCTCATAAGCAGCAGGTGAGACCAACTGCTCTCTCCTCCAAATGCTCAACAACCTAGTCTGCAGCTCCCGGCAAATGGCATCACGGTCTCCCATACATGACGACAAGATGGACTGCATGTGAGCTATGGCTATGTCAAAATGATGTCTCCTAATGCTGAAGAAGCATTGGAACATCTGCAGAATCAAGCCATCACACTCAAGATCGATCATGACCTCATAAGTCTGGGTCATGGCCATGGCTTCTAAGACCTTAAGCTTTCTCCCAAATGTAGAGCCTGCACAGTTGTATAAATCCTGAAAGGTTCCTACTATCAACCTGAAAATCCTTTTCATAATATCATCATTGTAGGGAGGGAAGGGTGATGTTATCCTCAAAATATCACTGAAACAAGAGGCAGCTATAAGCTTGACTCTCTCACTTGGATGTTCCAAGAATCTAGCTTGTACTAATGCAAGCATAGATGGCTCCAAAGCCCAATTTAATCTCCAATCAGATTGCTCTACCTTTAAAAGGCATGATTCCAGTTTTTCTAACATGGGAAAGTAAAAATCTGATCTTCCACTCTTTAAGTCCATCCCAAGTGCATAAAGCCAATTTCCCACTTCTTCCTCCTTTTGTAAATTCCTCAGATGCCTTTGTTGGAGCAAATTATGTACCTTCTTGGAGAAGGGTTTGCTGTTCTGTTTTGTTTTCTGGTTTGCATGGTGGTTCAAGGAACCCACTTTTGTTTTTATTTTTCTCAAACTGTTTAGGAATCCCTCCATGGTTCAACCAATGATGACAGGAACGTTTGTGATAAGAAGGTTGTTGTTTTCTGAATTTAATGCATTTTTCTGAGTTTGCTAATTTTTAGAGGAATGATGGTACACAATGATGCATTCAGCCATTCCTCAATCAGAGATATATTATGCTCATTATTCTCATAACCAAACACACCACCCTCATGCATGCTATACAGCCAATATCAATATCTTTGTTTACTGGAAATAACCCCCAAATGCACCTTGAATTTCTAAACTTATAAACAAAAATGTATAAGGCAAGGATAGATGGAACCTGGTATGTAAGCAGCAAGGTGTCCTTCCCAATGTGACTTCAACAATGCCATTTCCACTGCTTAATTTATTTCGCCTTGGTAGCTCAACAATTGATGAAATTGAGGCTCTACGGGTGGAATGAATTTTGAACAGTCCGTTCTAGCACAAATTGCAGCCCAACTGAAAATCTGGAATCAATCTATCAGTATTAAACATTGAATGCCAAAGACGGCTCCTTGGAATAATAGCCTCTTCGCACAAGGAAATAATAATTCGTCCTACAGCCTTGAATTGGGGAACAGCCTGTTCAATTGCCCACCGAAAACTTTGAACCGGCTATTAATAGGTGACGGCTCAATACATTCAACTAGTGTCGATGCTGTGTCGACGAAAGTCAACTCTGGTCAGTGAAAACTCGAGCAAAATTTGGAACGCGGCTTCAACCCCTGTTTATGGTGTGGTGCAATTGCCCTGAAATAAATACATCGATTGATTATACCCAGCCTCTGCACACAAGGCCACACTCCATAACCCAACAGATTGTCAATGGCTTAGAGTTGCAGCCCGATGAACGGGAATTCTAGATCCCAATTACTAAAACCGGTCGCCACCTCTGTTTGCAAGGACGTCAGTCGACCACGGAGAATCCCGTCTCACGCGAAGTGATCACACCGTAATTCAAAGGAAAGAGACGTCAACCAAATATTGTATGAGACTTGCATTTGAAAAATAATCTTGGATTCGGCCTTCAAGAAATAATGCACTCGGCTCTATGAAATTTAATACGGAGTAACCCCTGGCCTCACGAGATTTGCACTGCAACCTCTGCCTCCCTATGTTTGTGCTACCTCCGACAAAACCTCGACGAGATTTATGTTCCAGAACCCTTTCTTTACGAATGGAAACCACGGCTCTTTCGTTGTTCAAACCTCCACGACTTTCCCAAACCAATAACACTTAGTTGCAATGAAATTGGCAACCTGCATAATCCCTCCACATTTTGGCCATGATATAATTTGTCATATAATAAATTTGTCCAACCGTTAATATCCATTCGACAATTTCACTGAAATTTTGTTGCACATTTAATCAGGAAATTTGTCAAGCTCTTTTTCACATTTTTTTTCATTTTGCTGGAGGAAACGAATTTTGACCTCTCCAGAGAACCCTCCAATAATAATCACTGCAACTGAAAAACTGAGAAACCCGCACGCTGAGCCAAGATTTTGCTCTGATACCACTGTAATATCCCAAAAGGGATATTTTAACTAAAAATGCAGAAAAATAATTGAACTCCACAATATGCCGTAAAATCACTATTTACTCAACAGAAGATTGCCATGTAAAATAAAGACGCATAAAACACTGCAATCCATTAACACATAGAACAGGAAGAATCTCAGCATTTTATTATAGGTAATAACTGGGGTTACATATAAATCTGACCCAAAGTAGCTGAGATGGAAAACCGGCCACCAAGATGAACTGTTGCACTGCGCTGGCCTCCAAAACTGACTGCTGCACTCTCCCTCCGGCAACAGCTACCATTGAATCCACTGAAGCCCCTGTTGAAGATCTGAATGATCCTCACTCCAATTTCCCTGAAGCTCTGCGAAACTTCTGAATGAAATCTCCTCCAGGAGACTTGGGTTTCCGTCCAACACTCACAAATCACTCGAGGGTTTCCGTCCTGGGGCTACGGCTGAAGTAGAGAACCACGTCTCAAACCTCTCATACAAGAAAATAATATGATCCAAAGATATCTCTCAATGGCCTCCTCCCTTTCTTTTATAGATCTCTTGGAGCCTTCTAGAGCATTATTTTATTATTATTTTATTCATGGAGCCTTTTCCCTCTTATTAAAATATTCATTTTTAATGCAGAAAAGGGTAAAACGGCTACCACACCTCCTCTGGTCATTGAAACCCATGTCCAAATGTCCCACCATGTAGGTATCCTCCTCCCGGTTCCAATGAGCTATTACACTAAGGTGTTCCATCATGTATTCCTCCCGGAATGCCACCTTGAGCGTAATCAACTAAGTTAAGCCCAGAAATAACTCAAATTTCCAAAAGTTGTCGAAATGCACCAGAAAGAAAGCCAAATTGCTCGGATGATGGAATATATCAAGTGAATGCCACTGGACACCATGGAAACTCCTCAAAACTCCTCCAAAAAGCCCTTGAGCCTGCTGATAGCACCAATCTGTACCTGTGACCTGTCTGCTCCTAACTCTAGAAGTCCAGCCTAACCATGTCCTAGGTGACACCAAAAAAGGGAATATTACACATTATAGATTTAAATTGATCCATCCTGGGCTTTTGAATCATTTAACTAGGTTTAGTATTGAGTCAAATATAATTTATGGAGCCTCCACACCAAGTCGGCCTCAAGCCTAGGAATTCGAGCTCATCACAAGCCTATATATACAAGCAGCTCGAACTCATTTGGGAGACTCACTCTCACATCCAGAAATTCGATATCTACTATTGCATAAGGGAAAAAGTGCGTAGTCAAGAAAGGGGTCAAAAGGCAGGAGAGTTTGGGCAAGTTGAAGGATTGAAGGAAAATCAAAATTTTGGTGTGTGTGTGTGTGTGTCTCTCTCTCTCTCTCTAGATTGGAAGATCGAAGTCCCTCTTTGTTTTGTTGTTGCCAGTTACTTCATGTTGCTGCTACCAAGAGAAGAATAGGTTGAAGTTGATTCTGCTGGGTGTTGGTGCCTTGATAAGTTGTATTGGGTCAAAATCGAACTCCTAGAAGCAAGATCGAAGTCTTTTCTACAAGATCAAAGTTGCAAAAACAAGTTCAAAGTTTCAAGGTCGACGGAAGTGTTGCATAGTGTTGTTGTCGCTACCAAGTCGAAATAGGATCAAAAGGAAGGCTAACTTGGAGTGGAGGAATTGTAAGTCAAGGTTTAGAGTCTCAAGAAAACTATCGAAGGAAGAATTACTGACTGGGTTTCCCCTAGAGTGGGCCTATATCTGGTGTCCTTGATCTGTGTTATTGCTTTGATATTTGCTTGATGAACTAAGAAGAAAGAAGACAATAAGAATATAATAAGAATTAAGGAACATCACAAGTAAATAATCAAGAACAAGAAAATCTTTCTGCCTTTACAGTTTTCTAACATGGTATCAGAGCTTTGCTGAAGAAAGAAGGAAAAGGCAGTCTCAAGGAATTGATCAAGGAAGCATAAGAGGTTCATAAGAAGTAACTCTTTGAGAAAAGAAGTTTCACTATCCTCAAGAAAGATGTTTAACACAATCAAGGGAGATAACAAGCTTGAAGGAGCCTCAAACTGCAGATCTTGAAAAAAGAGGATTGACCTCATCCTTGAAAAGAACAAGGTATTAGATGTAGTAAAGGGAAAAGTGAAGAAGCGCACAGAAGACTCCAGTGATGTAGATAAGGTGAAATTTAGAGAATTGGAATTGGTGGCTATGACTCTAATGGTTGAAGGCATAAAGGACAACCTTGTCCCTTACATAGAAAACATTGACCATGCTCGGGAAATGTATGAAGCCTTGTCAAAACTATTTACCATCAAGAACATTGGAAAAGTAGCAAGCTTGAAAATTAAGGACCACCAAGATGACTAAGGAAGATATTGTAGCTACTTTCTTTTTGAAGATAGCAAGAATAAGAGATGATCTTCTTTCCATTGATGAAATAGTGGCAGACAAAGAACTTGTGATCATAGCCCTACTAGGGTTGCCACCTTCTTGGAGTGCATTTGCTTCATGTCTCAACAGCGGGAAAGAAGGTCCCACTTTTGAGGAACTATGGACAGCCTGCAGTCAAGAAGAGTTAAGAATCTCATTAGTAACCAACAATGAAGAAGTCTCAAATGCGTATGTTGCTCATCACAAGGGAAATTTCAAGAAGAGAGGGCCAAGAAAGAAGGTTGATATGTCCAAGTTTGAATGCTATCATTGCCATAAAATGGGTCACTACAGAAGTGAGTGTCTCGATAATCCTAGAAATAAGAAAAGAGAAAGAGATCATGCAAAAAGAAGAATCCTCTCCCAAGAGAGTGAAACCCGAAGAGAATGACATAAGGGACTTACACTACTAAGCCCCTTGTTCCTAACTTTAGATATTTCATATTTCTTATTTTTTTGTAGGTTTAACATATTTTTGGAAAAACGTTTTCTTGTTTTATAAGTTTTAGGTATCCCTCATAGCTTTGGTCGGAGCCCACAACAACTCCTCAAGATAAGTATCTCATTCCCTCTCAATTTGGTTTCATATACTTATTTAAAGTTTTGATTATATTAAATACTAATCACCTTTCTACCTCTATTTCCTTGTCTAGGAATTAACTTGCTAAATGCTCAAGGATCATGAGAGAAAACCTCAAGGATTAAGAAAGAAGGCCTCACAAGACAAAGCATTGGAATCAAAAAGGTTTGTCAAAGAAACAAAGGGATGTCTTAAATCATAAAGCCTTGTTATTTTCTTTGGTATATCCATTCTACATTACTAACTATTGTTGTGTCTAGCTCTACAGAATCTTAAAGATTCTTGCTTGGGGTGATTCATCATCTGATGAATCTACCCACTGTATATCTTTGATTATTTGTATAAAAGAACCCTAAAAGGTTCTCTGGAAAACCCTAACCATATTAATGTGTGAAACCCCAAACCTACTTAGGGATATTAATGAAGAAATTGCTATTCTGGTTGATATATTGATGATGTTATGTTTGGGCTTTTGATATGATCATGGAAGCTCTAACTTATTAGGGTTGAAATGATGTTGTTCAAAATCCCAAACCTTTGAAGTTTTGATATAATAAGGGTTTGCTTTGATATGAACCGAAGCCTTATGTTTTGGTTAGGTCTTCAAGCAAAATCCTTGTTATGTACTTAAATTCCTAGTAATAAAACCCTAGGTATGTGTTCATTTGGTTGAAACCCTAGCTTAGTCTACGTCGGTGTATGTCTAATATATTAATATTGTCTATGATATGCTTATGCATGATGGTAATCTCCTAGATATGTGTGTTGATCAAATTTCTAATGGTCATAAGTCCTAGGGTTTGGAAACAAGCCCTAGTGAAAGCTTGAAGTTCTAGGATGATGATTGAAAAGTCTAGGGTTTTACAACTAAGACCTAGTAATGGTTAAATTCTCTAGTATGTGTATTCATCTGAATCTATATAATGTTTGCTGAGAATTTATAGATGAAAAATCTAGGGTTTACATTGAACCCTAGTAGTTATTCATGATGTGATTGTTTTGATTGAGTGAAATCTAGGGTTTACATAAAACCCTAGTGCAAAGTCTATCATATGACTTCTAAAAGTTATTAGATACCTTTATTTTTCTTTTGACTTATTTCTAGGAATCGCTATATGACAAAACTAATCCTCTGTCATCTTGATTGAGTTGTTGATGTGATTTAGGATTTATAACAAACCTGAGCTAAAAGTTGAAGTATTGAAGTATAGTCTCTTGATGATTATGTTTCATGCTTCTACTACTATAAGATTTTGTTATGACTAACTTCATGCTTCTACAGAATTGGTTGTACTTGTCTAAATCGTGTAGATACATCATATTGGTGAATAAGTCCGCAAGAGAAGTTGATATCATAAGCATGATGAGAAGGATGGAAGCCATGAAAGATTCTCCAACACCGAAGGAAGAAGTTAATCTCCCTACATTAAGAGGGAGCCTAGATATAGGTAATCTCACTGGTTAAGAGGGAGGGCATAACATAGTTTTTTATTGGAGAATACATTCTGAAAGATATGTTGCTACATATGAAGTAGGAAAAAGGAATCTTCTCTCAAAGATTCAACTGATAATCCTATTGAGATTAGTTGAAGAGCAGCATCGAGACCCCGAAGGTTTGTTTTGATTATATATTTGAAAGCGTATTGCTGATTGGGGTTGTACTTGTACAGGTGAATATCTCGAAGGTTTGATAACATGTTGATTGTCGATCAATTTGATCAGGAGAGATTTGTTGTTGAGGCTTTGTAAGTGAAGAATTGCTTGGAAAGACACCGAGTCGGCACTTTGTTTAGATGTCTGGTCGGGAGGGTGACATCAGGTGGATGTGCTCCTAGTTCCCTAGGTTGATGGTTAGTAGTAAGCCTGATGGTATTGGTGAATAAGTTCGCAAGAGAAGTTGATATCATAAGCATGATGAGAAGGATGGAAGCCATGAAAGATTCTCCAACACCGAAGGAAGAAGTTAATCTCCCTACATTAAGAAGGAGCCTAGATATAGGTAATCTCACTAGTTAAGAGGGAGGGCATAACATAGTTTTTTATTGGAGAATACATTTTGAAAGATATGTTACTACATATGAAGTAGGAAAAAGGAATCTTCTCTCAAAGACTCAACTAATAATCCTATTGAGATTAGTTGAAGAGCAGCATCGAGACCCTGAAGGTTTGTTTTGATTATATATTTGAAAGTGTATTGCTGATTGGGGTTGTACTTGTACAGGTGAATCTCTCGAAGGTTTGATAACATGTTGATTGTTGATCAATATGATCGAGAGAGATTTGTTGTTGAGGCTTTGTAAGTGAAGAATTGCTTGGAAAGACACCGAGTCGGCACTTTGTTTAGATGTCTAGTCAGGAGGGTGACATCGGGTGGATGTGCACCTAGTTCCCTAGGTTGATGGTTAGTAGTAAGCCTGATGGTGCCTATAGAGGCTGAAAGCTTTAGTCCATCTTAGTCCCACTTGCATAGATTGCCCTGGTCAGGAATCTAGTCCATGGCATTGAGGTGCCTTAAAATTCTTCATACTTCACATAGTTGAGATCTTCTTTGTGTATTATGAATACCTCCCTAGTTAAGAGGGAGTGTTGAAGATTGTAACTAGGTTCGAACTTCATAAATTATATTTAATTCTATATGTAATGTACTTGTCAAAAGAATAAAGAAAAAAAATTGTATTATTATTAAAAGACTTATTAAAGCATGGGTTTCATGCTTGGGTCATATTATTTAGGTCAAAGTCTCCATTGTTGACTTCTAGTTTTTATTCTGAGTTTATGGAGTCATTACAGATTTAAATTGACCCATCCTGGGTGTGAAAATTCCAAGTCCTAAATCTGAAATCCTACTGCAACATACTGAACTACTTCTCCCACTTGTAAATTAGATTTAACAAGTTATTTTGCAGATTACTTCTGAAAACATTGAAGCAGTTAGTGAAGCAGCCTTCACTTACTTAAATTATATGTGAAAATAGTAAATTGAACAAGAGAAAAAACACACACAGGACACTGTTATTTTTGGACAAACATCCCCGAAAAACCCAATGCAGGAAAACCGGTGTAGCAGATCCGAGGGCTTTATTATTAAGCAGCAATAATATCTAAATACATCACTGAATGTCACTCCAGACAATTCAGTTACAGAGAATACGACTGACAGAAATATCATTGAGGTTACCTCACCCTATCACTGGAAATCCTAGTTGATCCAACCACTAAATGATCTGCCTCTGGCAGGCTTTGCATTGTCTCTGCGCAGTCCCAGCGTCAACCCTTCTGGGCACTACGTCACTAAGCTGGTGAATCGATCTGCTCCACAGAAATTCTGATCTCTACCTCGCGGTCTCACACCCCGGCTTCCGGCCTCTGAAATCGATCTTTCAGCAAACCCTCAGATTTCCTCTGGCTCTCTGCCAGCCTCTCTAGCTCTACGCAGTGGTTTCTGGATCTCTCTCTGCCCTTCTCTACTGATGATTCTCCGGCTGAGAAAGGTTTCTCTCTGGATACTGTCTATGCCCCTCACTGCAATGAAGAATCACTTAGATCTAGCTTTCGTCTTGAGCAGTGCTCACTTCAGAAAATTCAATCACTTGATCATTTCGGTGTATTTTACAAATGACCCTCAAGCCTTCCTTTATAGTCTTCTCATTGAGACTTCAACAGTCGAGATTAGATCTCCAACCAACAGCTAAGATTACATTTAGACTTGATCTGTTTTTCTAGAAGTTTCACCCACAGTTTAAATTAATACCCATTAATTATTTGGTCCTCATTAAAAATAATTAATTTATCAAATAAAATTGTTTCTGGGTGGAATTTCCCAAAACAATTTTTGGGTTATATGTAAAGCATGTGTCTAAGCCTCTCCACAAAGTTTGAGACTCAGAGCACATTTGATGTTACCACAAATCAACACTGGCTTTTGAATCATGTAATTAGGTTTAGTATTGAGTTAAATATAATTTATGGAGCCTCCACACCAAGTCGGCCTTAATGTGATCAAGTCGGCCTCAAACCCAGGAACTTGAGCTCATCACAAACCTATAATTACAAGCAGATCGAACTCATTTGGGAGACTCACTCTCACATCCAGAAATTCGATATCTACTGCTACATAAGGGAAAAAGTGCGAAGTCAAGAAAGGGGTCAAAAGGAGCATGAGTTTGGACAAGTTGAAGGATTGAAGGAAAATCGAAATTTTGGTGTCTCTCTCTCTCTCACATGTGCCCTAGATTGGAAGATCGAAGTCCCTCTTTGTTTTGTTGTTGTCAGTCGCTACCAATTACTGCATGTTGCTGCTACCAAGAGAAGAATAGGTCAAAGTTGATTATGTTGAATGTTGGTGCCTTGAGAAGTTGTATTGGGTCAAAATTGAACTCCTAGAAGCAAGATCGAAGTCTTTTCTCCAAAATCGAAGTTCCAGAAACAAGATTGAAGTTCCAGAAACAAGGTCGAAGTTTCAAGGTCAGAGGAAGTGTTGCATAGTGTTGCTACTGTTGGTGCTGCTACCAGGTTGAAATAGGATCAAAAGGAAGGATGACTTAGTGTGGAGGAAGTGTAAGTCAAGGTCTAGAGTCTCAGGAAAACTATGGAAGGAAGAATTACTGACTGGATTTTCCCCTAGAGAGGGGTTTTTCCCTGACTGTTGGCCTATATTTGGTGTCCTTGATCTATGCGTTATTGCTTTGATATTTGCTTGATGAACTAAGAAGAAAGAAGACAGTAAGAACATAATAAGAATTAAGGAACATCACAAGTAAATAATCAAGAAGGAGCAAATCTTTTTGCCTGTCTGATTTTCTAACAATATGATCCCTCTCCCCAATGCAGTGTCAATACTCCTGGCCATCTTCTGAATATAGAATGATGGAAGGTTCATGTGGAGAATTGAGTGGAGGCTTGCGTGGAGGAGATAATGGTCAATCAAATGGGGCAGAGATGGATGGATCATTTAGTAGAGGGTGCAAATTAGTTGCAAACTTTGCTTGGTGTGGTGATCTTTTTTTGTTCATATGCTTTATCTTGAATATGTATATGTCATATATTGATATCATGCTTCTACTTGTGATGATAACACACCTGTTTCTACTAATATCATAGAGTAAAGAGTTCTTTTTTAACTCCTAATTTCCCTAATAGAAACCATTTCTAAACTTTCTAAACTATTTTTCCAAGATCCTTTGGAGATACCCCAGCCCCAAAGTCGACAACCATACAAAACTACTGTCTGTACCAATTTTCTGAAGAGTAGCTTCCTCAATTCAAACTCCATAGCTGACTGAAGTTACTTCACTTGTGATTCGATTGTCTTCTGTAAAATATCGTGTGATTATTGATCATGCTTGCCCCCATATCTTTTTGTTAATTATGATCTAGACAACCCATTATGTTATTCAAATTTACAAATGACTATATTACAAGACATTCTGACGACTATAAAGACATTTTGGACCAGTAATAAGAAAATCATGTTCAGAAGAGAATTGCTAACAGAGTAGACTAAGATCTACTGTAATCCATATTAGTATCAGTTGGTTCAACAATTATGCACTGATAAACAGTAATGATCAAGTGCAGCCAAGGATCAAACTTACATACAGAAATTGACCAGTACTAGAAAAGGTAAATATAAATGCACATTGTACTGGAGATTGTATGGGAACTGGAACGATGAACTAATTCTATAAGAACCTTTTAAATGAAGTGATGAACATGAGACACAATTCCAGAGTCCAGACAACTAACATCATTCAAAACAAAAGTAAAAAATGTCGAAACAAATATAAACTGAACTTCTTTTAACTCAAAATCTTATGATGTATGAGACCATCAATACCATAAAACAATCATAATTCTGCTACAAGTAACAAGACTATTTTTGCAAAGATAAACAGTATCTATATCCGAAAAGCAAAATGCAATTCTCATCAAATAAAGGAAACAAGCTATTTCAAAAGGTTCAATGGACAATTTTAAGCTCCATTTACGTCGTCTCTTCAAATTTGAAATGCGCATGTGCATGCACACATGCTTATAAGAACTTAAAAATCTGATAATTATTCTCAAAGCTGCAGGCAACTTATTGGACAATGTAATCTTAAACAACTTATAAAATGAATCTAGTCAATGGTTTGTTTTTAAAATATCATATACCTGCCTTTTGAACCTTTCATTCCGATCTTTAAGCTTGTCACAGACCATCTTTAGATCACAAGTCACATTGAACATATCTTCAGCATCAGGGTGGAACTCGTGAAAGAGACTCTTCTCACCCATTCCCAACTTTAAATCTGACAATATTAAGTTCAATTGAGCCTCACGCCATAAAATGTGCATTCCACATACAACTAGTAACATGGAAAAAATGTTCTAAGAGCCAATCCTGATCTGATTTTTGTCCTTTCACGAATGGACATGATAATCCACTTGATTGCCAGAACATCTAAATATTTATAGACCAGTATTAATTGAGATATTTACCTTTAAGAATGATCATCAAAATCCACTTCATTTCCATGGCATTTGTTTTATTGATAAGCTCTGCAAGAATGACAGTTTTGTCCTCTCTGCCACAACAATGTTTTTCAAGAAAACAACTTCACAATGCAGTACCTTGTTTCTCAATACAAATGACTAGATCATTTTCAAGACTGAAAAAAGAAAATTACAATTTTAAGATAGATAATTTTACCAGGGCATAGAGCTTACCTGAAAACATCAAAAAGGCAAATACACTGTTGAGAAAAAAATCGACTTCAACTGAATATTACATTATAAATGTAGAAAGTATAAACCAGGTGTATAGCTTCAATGCATCTTACAAACACAACCACTGACTTAAAAGCACAGAAACATAGGAATGAATATTGATAGACTTTCACCATTATATTATTAGAATATATGCTATAATATACTTGGGAATTTTAAGTTCAGTGTACTTTGTGTAGTAAAAAAGTTATGATGTAATGGATTAACATTGTGAACTTGTGTTTATGATGACTTTACTAAATCATATGTCAATGTTAGGAGCTCAGGAGTTACGCAACGTAGATCTTCATCATTGAAACTGTTCAACTTGGGAATTCAAGTTCAGTCTACTTTTTGTTGTGAAAATGTTATGATGTAAGGGAGTAACATTGTAAAGTTGTGCTTATGAAAACTTAAGCTAATTAAGTCATATGCAGATGTTAGGTGCTCAGGAGTTACATACTTACCTCTCTCATTGCAACTATTCTATGTAATTTTTCTCACATTTTTTGACCAAGAAATTATATTGAATCTCTCTCTCCCCTCTGCATTAATTTGAACATGCAATTGTGTGTTCTGATAGGATATCAGAGATACAGAATTGGAGTCAAGGATGAGGCATCCAAGATGCATCGTGAAGGACAAAGAAAAGCAGAGGGATCATGTATATGCATAGCGTTACCTGCTCAATTGTACTTAACAAATAAATGATTCCATTGCCCAATGGACGAGACACCAGTCAATTTTTTTCCAGTAAGTCCTGCAGGGAAAATTTTGCCCCTTTCTCTTCTCTGTTCTTCTCTCCTCGTCACTCTTCTTTCTCTATGCAAATTTTGTATACCCGTCGTGGAATTGTAAAAAACGCCACTAACATGATGAACTTATGTAAAAGACTTAGACCTTTGGGACCTGGTTTCTAAAGACTTATGCCTTTGGGACCTGGTTACTAAAGAAGTTGCTCCAGAGTGTTTTTTTCACTTAATTAATTATTTTTGCTTTTTAGCGATAAATAATTAATTGAGTTTTTTTCACTCACATCCTCCAAAGCTGGAGTGTCTTAATAACTGGGCCTTGAGTGTGTTTTCTATTGAAATTTTTAAGTTCTATGCTGTAACAATTACTTGATCCAATAACTTCTTTAATCTGCAATATTAGCTAAGCAATTGTAGATAGAACAAAAACCATATACACAATAGAAGACAGCCCAAGAACTCGATAGGACACAATGAGTTTAGGTCCAAGGACCAGGGAAAAACCCACAAGGGGAAAAACCAACCAAATTCTTATTCTATTAGAAATCAAATGTTCAGCAGAGATACAGAATACAATGAACAAATGAAGATGTTCACCCAAATTTGAAGAAGATCTCTGATAGCAATGGCTTATACAAACACTGAATTACTTTGGCTCACAAAGTTCTGTTCTTACTCGTCAAGACTCTCTCTCTCCCTCTCAATTCTTCTCTAATCTCTATCGTTCTCTCTTTCTGAAGTTCGTACTCTCCTTTCACAATGCAAAAGTGAGTAGTAGAGAGGATGAGAGTCACAAATATATAGGAAGAACAAGGAGGCCAAATTCATGAAGGAGTAACTCCAATGCCTTGAGGAGAAGTTACATATCCAAAAATAGGAGTGTAACTTATGCCATAAAGGAATTATTGCCTTAGTAACTCATTCCATCAAGAGGAAGTACACACCCCTTAGTGACTTGTGCCATAAAGAAAGAGAACGCATGCCTTGGTAACTCGAGCCATTAAGGAGAATTGTAACATATGCATTAATGAGGTGTAAGAGGTACCATTTTATGTCATTAAAGTGTGTAAGAGAGTGTAAGAGGTGTTGAAAATTGTAACTAGGTTCAGTCTTCATAATGACCTAATTGTAATCATGACATTGTATATTCTTATAAAGAAAGAAAATTTATATTTTATTTTTGGAGTATGGGTTTCATATTCAAGTTTGATTCAAAAGGATGTTCTTCGTGCTTTTAGGCTTCCTAGGACTTTCTAGGATAAAGAATATTATTGGTCATGTGTCATAGTCCCATTTGGACTCTTTGTAATAAATAAAGATATGTATTTTGTCAAGAAAAAGCCACTTATAAGCCCAACACCAAGTCGGCCCAAGGAGTAGATCAAGTCAGCCTTAAGGGATGGAATTCCACCCTCAAGAAAGGTTATAGAAATGAGAGGAGCTTGACTCATTTGCATATACAACAAGCACAAGTTTGATCTACACTAGTGAAGAAGAAAGAGAGTAGTTGGAGGGACGAAGAAGAGTAACAAAAGCCAAAAATTCGTCTAAGGTCATCTTCTCTTGTTTCGCTCTAGGGTTTGTGAAGCTGTCAGTTGTAGGGGGGGCTAAAGTTCTATTGCAGGGGGGGCAAAATTTTGTGATGCAGTTGCAGGAGGCCGAAGTTGCACCATCATTGTAGCAGATCGAAATTTTGGAAGCTACCTTGAAGAAGATCTTGTTGGGGCTGACTTGATGCTTGGTCGGGTTGTTAGCTCCGGTCTTTGGGCCTTGGAAGTCTCTTTGTAAGCAGATTCTAAACAAGAAGAGAAACATTTTTTGGGTTCTCCCCTTGGAGGGCTTTTGCCTTGGCTTGGAGCCTATACCTTGTGTACTTTGTCTTGTTGCGATCTTCAATGTTTTGGCAATTGTTTAATGAACAAAGTTCTAATAAAGTAACAAAAGGACATAAATCACAAGTAATTATCAAGTTATGAAAAAAAAAAAAATTTAATACAAAAGTCTCCTAATTTTCCAACATGGTATCAGAGCTAAGGTGTAGGAAGGAGAGTAAAGATCACATCTTATTTGGCACTATGAAGAAGACTATAAGAAAGGGCTTCAAGGATCTTGGAAATCTTGTTACATCTATCAAAAATTGTCTATTAAAGATCATCTCCAAGCTCGCAAAGGAAGTAGTAGATGGAAGTTTGTTCTCTTCTTTATCTAGCACTTTCAAGGACGAGAATGTAAGGGTTATTGACAGTGGTGCCTCCAGACATATGACGGGAGAATGTAGTCAACTTCAAACTTTATCTAAAGGAAATTCCTCTCATTCAATCGATTGGAGACAAGAAGAGCTATCCAGTGAAAGGATTGGAACTATTTCGTTGGAGCTCGAGTCTAGTGGAAGCATTCACCTCAACAATATCTTATATTGTAATAATGTTTTTTTTCCGGATCCATCGCATCAGGTAGATATTTACTATCGTCTTCATAATGAACCACAATAGCTGGTTCGAAACGTCGACAGTAAATATCTACCTAATGCGATGGATCCGAAAAAAACATTATTACAAAATAGTGATCGCAGAAGTTTGAAATCAGAAATATGTTATATGTTCCAGGTTTGAAGAAAAACTTACTTTTTATTTCTTGTCTAGAGGATAAGGGTGATCGAGTTGTTTTTTTTATGGCAAGGTTTTGGTTTGGGGTAAGTGTGAAAATTCATTCCTAGATCTGGAATCCTATTGCAACAACTGGAAAATATTCACCTAACTATTAACTTTTACTTAACAATTTGTTTGCAATTAACTACGGCAAACACTGAATACATCACACTGCAACCCTCACTTAAATAAACTATGTAAATTAAATGCAGAAACAAGATATGAGCAAGAAAATAAATAACACGCAAGTAACATCGTTGTTTTTGGACTAAATCCCCAGAAAACCCTGATGTGAGAAAACTAGTGCAGTAGTTGAGGGTTTGATATTATTAAGAAGTAATTTCTACGTACAATTCTTCGGATGCCCTGACTGGCAATCTGAAGTGAACAAAGTTCATACTTCTCGTTAAATACTCTAGAAGACTTGGAATATGAAAATATTCATCGACGATACAAATATTATATTAAAATGTATTAGGAATGAATTGATTGAATGTTACAAATGAGGTCCGCATATATAGCTAGGTAGGTGCCTCTTCACGGAAGGTCATGTCCCATTAGACAAGTCTCTTCAACCTAATTAATAATTAACTAATCATTATTTATTGGTTATATTATTTATATCATTCTATTCATAACATTGGCTTCCTCCTCAAGAAGCTTTGTCCTCAAAGCTTGTTGATGAAAAATCTTGATCTCTTTTTCTGCTACGAATGTCTTCTCGCTTCGAGACGGTCATATTTGTCGATACAAGTTGATATGATCCTCTAAGTGACAAACAAAATCGTCGCACTGAGAATGGATCGAACCATCCTAAATCAATCTTTTGTGGAATCTTGCAGTGACTGACAATTTGTGATGAATTGCTATCACATGAGTGGATTGCACTGACATTAGTATTCTTCGGAACATCAGTTTGTTATTTATGTTCTAAATACGTAGCTTGATCGAGTTGTCTACTCCCGTGATTCGGATGTCAATAGGGAACTATTTGATTTTCTTTTGGCGAGGATGTTGTTGAGTTGGTAACAGAACCTTCACATGGGATGTTCATCATCTGAACAACAACATCTAAGTTTGTATTTTTTTCAACTTGCTTGTCTTCTTCTTTAGTTGTGACATTCACTGTATTAGTATCAGTTTCTTTCTCTTCAACTTGGACTTCTACATTCGATGCTTTATCTTCGACAAGTTGTTGCACCTTGTTTTCCAACAACTTCTTATCCTTCTTAAGCTTCTTTATTTGAGTTAGTAATTTTTCGCTATGGTCTTTTAGTCACGAAACTTCTTCATTTTTTTCAAGAGTGGTTTTGTCAGCTTCTCTTTGCATATTTTGTATCACCTTTTTACCTTCTTGAAAAATTACTTTTGAAATTTCTTGTATGTCTTCAGGCGTCATTGAATTTAGCTTCAAGTTAACGTCCTATAGCGTTATTTTTTTTCTTTTTGTGGGAAAATGTCAAAAACTTGTTTTTCATATTTAGGATAATGGAGCCTAGAGTTTCCATCTAGGGCGAACCCAACACAATGTCACTATTGTCAAAAAGTAAGGCTTTCACAGTAAATTGAGAGATAAAGGTATAATCCCCGATATTTAGTTGTAGACTTTTTATGTCGTTTTTTTTTTGTCAAAAAAGTCTAATTTTTCGATTATATTTTACTCAGGAATCACCAACTGGTTTGCAATTTTAGGGTTTATATAATTTTTATCTTCGGTGGGCAATATAGCAATAGTGACATCTTTTCCTACAAGGTTTCCTTTAAATTGAAATAGCACTTTAACGTCGATGGGTAAGGTTTCTAAAAATCTTTCTTCCTTCATTTATGTTTTAAACTCCATTCTTCTTTTCCTTCAGTCACTCAGCTAGTACTTTATGTGAACCTAAAGACTATGGCTTTTTATATCCTTTGGCACAATTTTCACTTTTGAAGGTCCTTTAAAAAATATATATTTTTCAAAAAACTTTATTTTTTATTTATTTTTAATATAGCAATTACTTAAATTTTATAACTAGGCACTTGGATATACATTTACTACTTACTTAATAAATGTTCTTAGTATATATATTACCACCTTCCCTTTTTTTATATCAAATATATATTTTTTTATAAACCTTTAAGGTTCTTTGGCTTTAAATAAACCTTTTTTTTTTATAATCTTTTGCCTATACTCTTCATTAAAATCAATGCACCAATAATTAATTTCTTTTTATTTTTTTAAGTCTTCTTGTCTTTATAAACACCTCCTCTTAAAATTCGTTCAAAAAATAACTAAAGTTTGGTATTACCATATAAGCCCAACGCTTCCTTAATCAATTTTAACCAAGCGTTTTGGCGTATAGGCATAACCCTTCAGATTGATAGTCTTATTTTTTATTTTTCTGAAAATAGTATTTTCTGAAAGACAAGTAAAAAGAAATGTGATGAACAGTGCTCTTGGTTAATTTTAGTTAAACTATATCTACAACAAATATTTCAAATCAACTCTTCAAACTCCAGACCTCACAATCGCCCAAATTATGTGGATCTCACAGTGAGGAGTCAATAGGAGAGTAGAGGGTCCCTAGAGGTCTATACAACCAACTTATGTTGGAGGTAAAGTTTTAATGAGTGTTTGTATGAAATCAATGTTGATTAATCTCAGTTAAATGATACATGCAATGTTCCACAAGAGTGCGATAGTGCTTACTTGCAATAATGAACCAAACTTTGAGAGAAAAATAGACTTATGTGTGTTGTAGCATTAAATGGCAAGTGGAATGAAATTAGTTCTCATTAAAAAGTGCTTCAATGTTTCCTCAAAATGTATAACATGCATGGACTAAATAGCGAAGCATAAACATTAACTTAATGGAACTTGCCAACCATGTGAATTGCTCACACATGAAAAGAGATTTGCTCAAGTTTGTAGCCTTTTGAGCTCATGCATGTAAGTTTAATTAAACCCAAAATTTAGTGAGATGGATGTAGAGTGCATTAGTTGTTAATTCGTTAGCATGCATTAAATGAAAATTAGAAAATGAGTCAATCCACCCAAGAAGTTCCTTCCTCTTCAACCAAAGAAGGGGGATACCATGGGAAAAATATCCCAAGCTCCCTCGAGCAAAAATGTTATTTTATTAGCGATTACAAATGAGGAAAAAAACCTCTAAGAAGGCTGCCCAAAAGGAGATCCTTTTACGAAGATAGAGCTTGGAAAAAGTTAGATCTCCTCCTTAAAGATGACAAGAAAAATTCATGGGGAAAACTTTCAAAACATAAATTTTACAAGGCTCCAAGGCCCACAGAAAAGATCATGTTGCTGTTGTCCTAAAGGTGCTCACGACCTCCCTAAAATTCGATTTTGAGGTAATGAAAGGCTTTGCATGCAAGGAGGATCAATAGTTTTTCGCCATATTTTCCTCAAACTCCTTGTTGTTCACACTCAAGCTTATGGACTGCGAAAGAAAATCAAACGTTAGATCGAAATAAACAAAATTTAAAGTACAAATTAATATAAAAAGGCACTAACCCAAGAAATGAGAGCGAACCCCCATTCTTGCCTAGTCTAGAAAACGCTCTTGAAGAAGAAAATATGACTTTAAAATGCTCTACAAAGGGAAATTTTTGGATTTTAAAATTTGAAGTAGATGATCAAGTAGCTAGAGAACGAGAAACTCCCTCTTGGTCTTCCTTTGATGAAAGACTTGGAGTTGAAAATAGCTGAGTCTTTGATCGCTTTGAATCTAGGAGTGAGTTGGTCTATGTGGGACTTATCCCATGCCCGGATGGATTTCTTGCACACAATACAAATAGATCTTCCCTACACACTTGAACAAATATACCAAACATTCCTCCGAAAATGACTTGGCAAACTTATTTCTAAAATACTACTCTAAATCAATGATGCATGCAAGATAGCTTGCATGTATCAATCCAAGCTAGAGGGCAAATATAAACTAATACTAATCAAACATGTAAACAAATTCAAACACAATAGCAATAGTATGGAAAGAAATCACTTCATAACGCCAAGAGAACATCTGCTAAATAGCCCCAGAGTCTTGATTTTATTGATATGCAAAAAATGACAGAGTTTCCTCAAGCCCAGTAGCTCATAACATAATACATATCAATAGCCCACGGCTTTGTTATATAGAGATCCGGGAGCAATTCCCAAGGACAAATGCATGTGAGAAGTGAACTTGGAGCAAATCTCAAGTAAAGGTAAGTCAAGTTCCATATGGAGAAGACTGTTACACACAAGGAAAATCTATAGACCTCTAGGGACCCTCTACTCCCCTATTGACTCCTCACTGTGAGATCCACATAATTTGGGCGAGGGTGAGGTCTGGGAATTGAAGAGTTGATTTGAAATATTTGTTGTAGATATAGTTTAACTAAAATTAACCAAGAGCACTCTTCATCACATTTCCTTTTACTTGTCTTTTGATGCTCTAATCCTTTTGCAGACTTATATTTGTTTAAGTGTGTAGGAAAGATCTATTCGTATTTTGTGCAGAAAATCCATCCGAGCGTCGGAGAAGTCTCAAATAGATCAACTCACTCCTATAGATTCAAAGCGATCCAAGACTCAACTACTTTCAACTCCAAGTTTTGCATCAAAGGAAGACAAAGAGGGAGTTTCTTGTTCTCTAGCTATGTGATCGTCTATTTCCAATTCTAAAATCTAAAAATTTCCATTTCTAGAGCATCTTAAAGTCATATTTGCTACTTCAAGAGCGTTTTTCTATACTAGGCAAGAATGGGGGTTTGCTCCCATTTCTTGGGCTAGTGCCTTTGTATATTAATTTATACTTTAGATCTTGTTTATTTCAGCGTAACGTTTTATTTTCTTTCGCAGCCCGCAAGCTTGAGGTCTGGCGATTGAAGAGTTGATTTGAAATATTTGTTGTAGAGATAGTTTAACTAAAATTAACCAAGAGCACTCTTCATCACATTTCTTTTTACTTGTCTTTTGATGGTTGTTGATCTCATGCAAGTATTGTGATGCTTACTTTCTATATTCACGAAGTTTAATTTCATATTTAGCATCTAATTTTTAGTTGTTTCTAACTATGACAAGATATGTTTTAATGTTGTCATTTGTTCATCTCATAATCAATTTTATTTTGCAAATATCTTGTGCTAACATCTTTTGTTTCCATTTCAGGATTATCGTGTTCTCATCTCTTTTGAACATTATTTTTACTTTTGAGCACATTATTTGTAAAGGCACTGGTTGAATGGTTTGTCATTATTATTTCAAAGTTGTTCATAAATGCTCATGAATCTTTAAAAAGTAAATTCAGTTTCACTCTAACAACTCTCCTAGAAAACTCAATCTTTAACTTAGTTTTTCTTTAGGGACCACCCCCCATAGCTAACCTAGGAGATAGCTTAAACGGAGAGAGTTGGGAATAGTTGACAGCGCCTTCTCTGAATTCCTTGCCACCAACCACACATTGTGAGGTTAAAGGATTTTCTCACTAACTAGTAGATAGGTGTAAGCGGCAAGGCGACAACAGGACCCTCCTGGACCACCTGCATCACCACTGCGTGGGTACTGCGCAAAACTACGTCACTCCTCTGCATTGTGCCCTTCTTTCCTCTACGATGTCCCTTCCTTTCACTGCATCACCTGCTCCTGTACCCCGGATTGATGTTGAACCCTCTTTGTCTCTCCTCCACCTGCAATTCTCCCTCTAGATCGATTTTCTCTTGCCGAACTTCAGCCACTATGAAATTCGATTTACATGGGCAATTGAGTATCTGCACTGGTGTGTTTTCCAAATGACCCTCAAGCTTTCTTAAATAATCTTCTCGTTGACATTTAATGGCCCAGATTAGAAGCTAATCAATGGTTGAGATCATTCTGACTTGATCCTCGTCTTCTTATAGAAGTTACACCCACAGTTTAGATTAATATCCATTAATTATTTTTATTTCCTAAGTTTAGACTTAAGGTCACATTAAAAATAATTAATTTATCAAATAAAACTATCTCCAGGTGGAATTTCCCAAAACAATTTCTGGGTTATCTCAAATACATGTTCCTAACCCTTTCCACAAATTTTGAGACTTAGAGCACATCTAATGCTACCACAACTCAACAAATGACCTATTTGGGCATGTTACATATTGTAAGAAATTATTTGGGTCAAATTAGAGTCAAAAGACCCTCCAAGGCCAAGTCAATCATGCAAGCATCAAGTCGGTCTAATGGAGCAACAAGTCGGCCTAAGGATATGTCAAGTTGGCCTAATAGGTGGCTCAAGGAAGCTTATATATAGGGCACTCAGCCTCATTTGGAGAACACACAAGTTTGATCATAAAGACGAAAAGGAGTGCGCTAAAGAGGAGGTCGAAGGAAGGGGAAGAAGTCGAAGTTCTAGGTTTTGTTTTGGGCTACTTCTCTCCACACATGCAAAGGAATTAGGGCACATATTGTGCAGTGAAGTCGAGTTACAGAAGTAAAGTTAGGTCACCAAGAAGAGTTGTTCTGAAAGCCGAATTCATTAGGAGAAAGAATATACCTAAGCAAAGAAGAGAAGTTGCAATTTTTGGGCAAATCAAAGTTGTAGTTTCAAGTTGCAATTTCTGGTTGCAGTCAAAATTGCAATCTCTAGTTGCAGTCGAAGCTGCAATTTTTGGGCAGGTCAAAGTTGCAGTTTCTGGTTGCAGTCAAAATTGCAGTTTCTAGTTGCAGTCGAAGCTGCAGTTTTTGGGCAAGTCGAAGTTGCAATTTCTGGGCAAGTCAAATTTATAATTGCAGTTCCAATTATTGAGTAGGTCGAAGTTGCTGGAAGGAGAAGTTATTCAAAGAGGAAGCACTGACTTGGTCTTGGAGGGGTTCTTGGTCAAGGGTCTAGGTCTTGGAATTCGCTAATTGAAGATTCTATAAGAAGAAAAATTCTTGTAGTTTTTCCTCTCAGGTTGGAAGGTTTTGGCCCTGGTTGATCGCCTACATCTTGTGTCCTTTGTCTCATTGCTCTTTATAGTTTGTTAGTTGTTTGATGAAGAAGAACACATAATAATAATCAAGTGCAAGAAGAACCTAATTAAGAAAAAGTAAAAAGTCCTCACAAGCAGTTATCATTATAAGAGAAATCAACTAATATCTCTGCCCTAGATTTCTCAACAAGCGCTCGACCTAGTCGGTTTTGAATACTATTTCAAGGTATGGAGCACTACTTAGAGGCAGGTTGCAAACAATTTCTATAACTAGTTTGGTCGAAGTAGGTTATGTTTTTGAGTGAGCACCTGCATTTGATATGACCATTAATAGAGGACATTAGAATATATGGTATAACACTCATGCCTTGCAATATGGTTTGACCAGAAATTTTAAGATATGGGTACTTTACATTGTAATAAAGCCACGATGTAATATAGTAATGTTCTAAAGGTGTGTTATGATGACTTAAGTTAATTATGACATGCATTGATGATTAGGTGTATGGGAGTCACTTAAGTCTTCCTTGTTGAGACTATGCTATGTAGTGTTTATCATACTTTTACATCAAGGAATCATATTGAATATCTCTCTCCTATCTGCATTATTGTGAATCAGCAATTGCATATGTGTGTAATTCTAACCTAAGTCACTGGGTTCGGCAAACATGAAACTTCAAGTTCGAAGTTTGTCGAGCTTCAAGATAATTCGAACATATTTGTTCTTGTACGTAGAATTTTAAATAGAATTAAATGTGGACTAAAAAATGAACTGATTAGGCAAATAAATGAACTGATTTACCATATTATATATTTTCTATATCATATTTATTTATATTGAATGAATGTTATTATATATATTTTTAAATTTAAAAGTTGTTGAATCTAATGCCGAATTTTATGATCAAAATTTAGAATGTCAAACTTTTATCGAATTTTAAGCTCGTCAAACTCAAACAAGGGGACTAAGATTCTAACATATACCAAAAGGAGTAAGCTCCAGTATAACTGTATATATTGACATGGGATCGATAGCTCTTAAGCACACAAGGTTGTCAGTAAAGCAGGAGTTTCTGTAAAGCATAGACAGACGATAGAGAGATACTTGATTATGCCTGCTCATTGGTTGCCTTTTTTATACTAAGTAGCTAGTTATCACACTTCCTGACATGTGAAGAAAATGCAGCTCGATACAATCTAAAAGTCAGATCATGTCAAGCTGCATTGTCTTCTTATTTCTGCACGTTGTATTGAACAACTTGACTCATTTGATATGAAATGCACATCCTGTTAGCTGCTTAACTAGTAGATAATATAGAAAATATCAAATTGAAAACAGTTTAAATCAAGATGCTTAGCCTATTCACTTGTCTATTTTATTTGTTTCAAAACTGGGCAATCAATTTGGTTGATAGTTCAGACATGATAAAAGCTAGAGTCAAACAAAGGAATATCAGTGCACCTATTTTCAGCTGCTGCCAATCGATCCAGCAAATCATTTACATCTTTAATCTTTAAGCCACCTGAAGCGGTCCTTTGCCTTTGGTACAAAACCTAGCATATAAGATAATTCATGTCAGTGACTTCCATAGATGTTCTTAACAAAGGTATATATTCATTCTCGACATGAAGTTAGACTAAAATGACTTCTAAATGTTCTCTTATCTTAGACACTCTTATGCCATCTAAAGTTGCAATGAATACAGTCCATACAGAAGATAAACTAGCAATTGCTCCTAAAGGTGCCAAAAGTACCCCATTATAAGGTGAAGGGGCTGAAATGTTTGATTTTTGAATTACGTCAGGGATTGCTACAGTGTGATTGCAGAAGTTCACAACTCATTGATCCACTTGGAATTTTGTAAGCATTTGCACAATAAAAGCTCTTTGAAACTACCCAAGGGGAAATGCTGAAGATAGCAAATCATTGAACCAAGCTTCATGTACTTATATAGTATATACTGCAAATGGGTCAGGAGATAAATAATGTCAAGGAAAAGCCATTTGCACCATTTGCTGACAGAAAATACTTTGCAAGCAGTTTTCAACAAAAACCAAGAGCAAAGGGGAAAGGCTTGATGCATACCAATAAACCCTTTTACCAAAAAAGATGCTAAAATTTGGAAAAGCCAATAAATGCAAACATAAATGTAGATAACATAAATTAAGAACAGTATCATCAGATCAAAGGACATATTGTTGCATTCCTAGAATTGGCTATATGGAACCTTCGACTACAGATAGTGACTTTATGATTTTATCTTGATCTTGCATGACACAACTTTTGCCTCCCTGATGGAATGTTACTATTAGTTTCTTTTGAAGAATTTCATATATTTTTTGGATATAGTGCAGAATAAACAAAATTCATCGTTGCAAGGGCATTCTTTCAGTCATCATCAAGAGGGAAAACATTGGTATGTTTTGCTGGTACTTGATTTGGTCCTCAATCTGGAATAAAAGAATTGAAGAAAAAAGTAACTTGTTCTATAAACAAATTTGGGAAGATTTGATATTGAGTTATATCAAACTCTCTCAGTTTTAACATAATACCTATGTTGCATTGGTTTTCGGGACAGGGGAACAGTGGGGATGTTGGAAATACTGAGAGAGGGGTGAATCAGTATTTCTTTCAATTAGAGCATTAGTTAATCTTCAATTATTATCAGTGTTTGTACAATGATAGCAGCAACCAAGAGGAACACAAATGCACACAGTTTTTAAGGTGGAAACCCACTCCGGGACAAAAACCACCTAATGCTTTTCTAATAATTCTTTCAACTCCACTGAATAAAATCAAACTTCCAGAATCAGAAAGCATTCTTCTCCAGCTCCCACTGGATGGACGCTCCAACGCTCGAGATTCTTCAGTAGTCAACTGAACGGATGCCCCAACACCCAATGAGCTACAACTCACCCTAGCACCACCCTACCACCATATAGAAGAATAAAAAATGAATGGACTCCCATACCAGGGAAAATGGTCCACTTTACAATGATATAGAATGATGTAGAAGAAGAAGATATACTAGACCATAACGGATGCCCCAACACCCAATGAGCTACAACTCACCCTAGCACCACCCTACCACCATATAGAAGAATAAAAAATGAATGGACTCCCGTACTAGGGAAAATGGTCCACTTTACAATGACATAGAATGATGTAGAAGAAGAAGATATACTAGACCATAACCCCAACTTTGACACAAACACCTAATGATGATCCTAGACCTTCCAACGCTGCCTCTTCAACCCTTGGCAGATAGATACTAGTACAATTTGTACAATAATGTATTTACAATGACTAGGTACAATGATACCTTTACAATGATTGGATGCAATATCACCACTTGAAGACTTCATATGATGAACTTCTTGCTACTCGTTATGACCTTGGATGCCGCTCACCATGCTACTTAATGCACCTTGCTTTCGATTTTCGTAGAAAGTCCGGTCCTTTGCAACCCTTGACAACACATAATCAGTTTTTTTTTCGCCTCTAGGAGCTCACGCGATATTGAATCTAGTGTATCTCTCGTTATTTCGTATCTTCAATATCTCGATTTTCTGGCCCCGTAGTAGTCCTCTCGAGCCATCTTTCCAATGCTACTGTCCGACCCACTGATTCTTCAAGACAGAGTTATGACCAATCTCACACGGGCCTCTAATTATAATCGTTTCAGTAGAGCGCATTTGTACGGCGTGCCACGTGTCACCGTTTCTTAATTTGTCTCTAAAATTGATAGAGCGCAAAGTAAATACTATGCAATATCCGTCACTTTTTATGGCATTCCAATCCGATACTCATAGAGGGAGTTATGACGAATTTACCAAGGTCACTTCTTTGAGATGAATTTCAGGAGCCTGCAACAACCCTTACTTCCACAAATCATATCTCCAACAATATTGCGCAACTTGATCTGAAATTTTTACTTTAGATTCCTCAGGATTTCGGCTTTGCCTCATAAAAATTTCACTTTCGAGCCTTCGTAGAAAAAAACTTAGGAGCGAAATGCCATTTAAGGACCTCATTCCAATGGCCGAACTCTTGTCAAGGAGGAAATGAAGATCACAATTTATATAAATGCTTAAGTTGAGAGGAGCACCAACAAGTGAAAGTGGGAGGGATTTTAGGAGCTTAAAAAATATTAATTATGACTTTTCAATGACCCATGCCCCAACCCCATGGGGTTTTAGCCCACTAACTGGGGGTACAAACTTCAAACATGAATATCTCTCAAACCGTGAAGAATTACATGGCGTGCCATATATCAACGGAAACATCTCGACAAGTAGAACCATCAAAAGCATTATTGACCCAGAATATATTAATTTGGTAGGTCAAAATTCCCATGCAATATTGGGTTAGCCCCTGGTGCTGCTTGGGTTGACATCAATGACAACCGCTGATCAACAAGGGATGGGGGGGCACGTCCCTGGGACGGCTAGAGTGCACCCCCAAATTTTTCAGGGGATGGTGGGTTGGGGATGGTAATAATATATATATATATATATACATATATATATAAGTCAAAATTCACTATTATCATCTGTATTTGCTTCAAGCTTATAAGCCTAACAAGCTATATTATATAGTATTATGCACAGCCTTTACACTTGCCAATTTTGAAATATCTGGAGCAACTTAAAAAGGGTTGAGTGACTTTCCTTTATTGGCTGCTAGACATGAGTAAGATAAAGTTCACAGTTTAGCTTTAGGAAACTTAAATGTAACTATTTTCAATTTGCAATGAAGTCCATGAATAGTCTATGAAACAGAGAACTGTCTATACAGCAGTTTTTCTTCATATTTCTTGTTCATGATGATTATGTTAGACGTAAAAGGCATTCCCTTCTCAAGAGTTTTTGCAAATTTTTACAGCTGTATTGAAAATCACTATAAAATAGTTTGATTCTATAAAGAGATTAGATTCACATTTCATTAAGAAGGTGATCAAGGTTGCGGGGGAGCGCCCTCTGCGCCCCCCCCCCCCCCCTCCACCCCGCTCCCAAAACGCGCTCTGAGCGGGATCGATTTGGGAGCACCTCGGGAGAACATTACCGAAACAGAAAAAATGCTCGCTGGTTTTTAGGGGGCATTTTTTTAGGGAGGGAGCATTTTTTTTGCTTTAAGACTTGGTCCTAAATGAAATTACTTGCTCTCCATTTGCTTAAATCATTCATTTGCCAACCTAACTATATTGTCAATATAATTTGTGTATCAACTATGTTTTAACATATTATGATACAATTCCATTTGGTAATGGCCATTTTTTTATTGTAAACCCAGGGAAGGTATATCCTTTAACAATCTTGAGACAATATTTCCTACCATAAAGTGGAATGGATTTTGTTCAAACTAGTTGAAAAGTAAACATCATATTTGTTTTATGCAAGGATCAACTATCAAGATATGAGTAAAGGCTAATTTTCATTAAAGAATAAAAACAAAAGCTTAGCTTTAAGACTCATTGTGTTGTAGTTATTATAAGCAGAATATATGACCCTTTGAAACTCAGTATTTAATTCAACAACAATTTCTCTCCACTGTAAAAAGGGCCTAAATATTATGAAATCATTATTTTTCCTATTGTTAATGCCTTACACCTACTCCTTTCTCACATTGAAACCAAGTTGACAGTCCTTTGCAATCAAGATATGCCATCTTATTGGAGACAGTGATGGATGACCGAAATATTTGTTGATGTTTCATCAATGCCTCTGCCCTTTTAGGTCATGGCCATATTGCTTGCATGAGATGGGGGCTTGTGTATTTTCCCATCTACTGTTTCTTGGAGATTTTACGACCTTAATGGCAAAGTGGGTAACATGTTGATGAAAATGCAATTGCTTAAACTTTGGATAATTAATGATATGCCTTCTAGGTTAAATTTCCCATTTCCTTAAAAGAAATTTATTTATTCCTTAGCAACACATTTTACGTGTTCTCCACTTGTTGGATGAAGCAACAAAACTGTAGGCTTGTTGACTTTAATGTAAAAATACACAAGAGGTATTTGTAATAATAATTTATTATATATAAAATTATAAGTGATGAATAAATGTTACAATGAGGCCCTGCTTATATACCTAGGCAGGTGGCCTTTCATGACTGGGCATGTCTTTTAGACATGCCTTTTCAGTTAACTAATGACTATTTAAATAACCATTATTTTGATTATTTATTATTTACATTTATTCTATTTATACTATTTGTTATGAATTATATTCATAACATTGCTCTTTCCTTCAAAAGCTTTGTCCTCAAAGCTTATCGTTGACAATTTCCTTCAGCTTAATTGCGAACAATTTTCTTCATTTTGCTCTAGTCATTTTGATAAGTGTGACAGTCACAAATTTCTTCATGTTTGCCATCTAGGCATTATTCATTCATTTATTTATGTATAGTTCATCACTTGTCTAGAAACGCAGCTCGTCAATAACCTTCCCTTGGATTTTTTTTTTTTTTAATAATATTAAACATTTTACCATTTTATGTTTTTTATTTTTTTTCTTATGTATTATATAAAAATTTTAAACTATGAATCACCGTATAAGGCTCACGCTTTTAATAAAACGACACACCATAACGTCCATAACGTTATCGGAGAATTCGAGATCTCGGTTCCACACACGCTTTTTAAGAATGTAACGTTTCATGACCTATGGGCAAGTCACAACGTTTGACTAGCCGGCTTTCGTGACATTATCTCCTTACTGCGCGGACGAATGCTAAAAGGGCCTCACGATTTTAATACGCGACGTATCGCGGTCAATAGGAAGGACAAAGATTGTATGACGGGAGGCGGCAAGGAACAATGGTTCGTTGTTTTGGTTGGCAGCGGATGGATCGAAGATGCAGCAATCGGTAGCTGCAACAGACAGTGGAACAGCGACAGGTGTAAGGTTAGATAATGGAGTGTGGGTTTGTCGAATAGTGAGTGAACGGAGTGTGGCCGTGTGGATAGACGAACGGAGTGTGGCAGTGAGTGATTGGTTGTGGACAATTGGGTCATTGAACCTTCGATGTGGTGATGATGCTTGTTACCACAAGGATTTCGAGATTGGACTGGAGATGCATCTTCATCCAACTCAAAATCGAATTTTCAAATTGCGCAGGAAGAAGTGATAGTACTGTTATTTATATGGTGCTCAGAAATGCTTATGATACGCCATAGTATTTGGAGTCGCTCATTTCGGCATCGCTCAGACAGGGCATCTCCCTCTACGAATGATTCTCTCCGGATTTCAACAGCAACCTGTATCTTTATCCGCAGCGCCTGATAATAGATTAATAATTCTTGTTCAGATTACCATTCCGCTAATTGTTTCGTGGTCAAATTAGTAGCTGGTACTGGCTGCCTAATTCCATTATCAACTTCAACATCACTGTCAAAATCATCATCATCACTGTCTTCGTCGTCATTGTTTGTCTCAGTAATTTCGAAATGTTGTTGGTCCACTGGTTCTTCTGGAACATCTTCTCTCTCATTATCATGGGTTATCTCAACAGCTTCCTCTGTAACAACTTTTTGTGTCTGGTTATCTTCCAAACCCATGTGTGAAAAGTTGGGGTTGCATCCATGCAAACAAAAACCTTATACAGAAGCGGTCCCAAATTACTGACCTTTGCTTATGTCTAGTCCTATTCCAACACTTCCATTTTCTGCATGTTCCAAATCTCCAGCTAACCACGACCGATAATTGTCTCTTAAACCCCGTGGTTGAGAGGGCTGAATTGGAACCTCAAAGGCCCTTTTTTCTGTCGATGCCCCCATTACCTCAAGTCCTATTCGAGCATTTCCATTTTGTTGGTTGATTTCAGATTCCTCTCGATCCCAAAATGGGGCCAATCCATCAAGAAATACAGGCTTAATCTGTGCCATTTGATCCCTATCGAGATGAATGGAAGGCTCAACAATTGCAACCTTTTTTTGTATTAAATGTTTGAAGGACTTTTGTTTTTGGTTTCATGACAATATTATGATCACTGAATTTTTTTTTTTATTTGACTTAGAATTCTGTGAGTTCTTGGGATTAGGCAAAGATTGTGAAGAACCTTGCAAATCCATTGATTTTTTCCATCTTGTAGGTTTTCTAACTTCTTGTCCATGATCCCCTCACTTCCAATCTTGTCATTTGACATGGAGGGTTCCAATTCTTTTGATTCCCTTACCATGGTATCCCCTCCAATTCCAGCACTTTCCGCATTAGCAACCTCATTTTTAGCTTCTTCATTCTCGACATTATAATCATCTACTGCTTCATCTTCTTCACCGTCTTCATTTTCAGTATCAACTTCCTTATTATGGATTTCTTCATAACCCTTCTTAAAAAGGGGTGTAGATTCTGCACATGACTTTTCTAATTGCTGAAGCTTTTCTTGAAATTTTCTAATCTTCTCAATTTCTTTGGGATCTACATGTAATGGCACATTGTACGGTAAACTATGTTCATAGGCTCGTAAACTACGTTCATAGGCTCGTGAGACTATATTGTGCAGCATGGCTCCGATACCACTGAAGCAACAAAACTGTAGGCTTGTTGACTTTAATGTAAAAATACACAAGAGGTATTTGTAATAATAATTTATTATATATAAAAGGTATAAGTGATGAATAAATGTTACAATGAGGCCCTGCTTATATACCTAGGCAGGTGGCCTTTCATGACTAGGCATGTCTTGTAGACATGCCTTTTCAGTTAACTAATGACTATTTAAATAACCATTATTTTGATTATTTATTATTTACATTTATTCTATTTATACTATTTGTTATGAATTATATTCATAGCATTGGATATGCCAAAATACCTAAGTAGTCAGCGAAAGTGCAGATCCCATTCTCCCCCTGGGGACTGACTTACGGCTTTAAGATTTTAACTCTATTATATTTATTAGGCAAGATCCCATTTTTTTTCCTTAAGCGGCCATCACATAAAAAAGCATGTGGCTTTCTGCACAATGATATCAAAATCAAGGCCCCAGTTTAAGTTGCCTAATGTGACCCCAACATTACAATATCTTACTGTATCTTTTAGGATGATATTCTATTAGAAGTGTTCCAAAAACTAGATGTATCATGTGATTTTCTCAATATGTGTTCAGTGTTTATTAATAAGCCATCATTTTTAAGATTTTTAAATCTTTACAACCATCTAGAGTTCTATGGTAGACAATTGGCACATTATTTCATCCAAGACACACCACAGGTTAGAGCTTTTTCATTTTCTTTTGGGTTACATCTTGGGAATTTTTGTGAATATTTTATTGGATCATTATCTTTAAGTGGGTGTTTGACATAAAGTATCTTCTCTTCATTCTTACATCTTTACAAATACCCTTTAACATTTCTAGCGAAATTATTCTTCATTCTTACATCTTTACAAATACCCTTTAACATTTCTAAAGAAATTATTCACATTTTTTTAATTATATTTTCTGAGGGAAGACAATGTCAACAAGCATTAAGGCCAAGCATTAGAAGACCACCATTACCACGATCTGCTCAAATTTCAAAAATTAGACATTTCTCGTGGCAAGAGGCCAAGCAATAGATAAAATAGATTTACTAGTCTTTTCTAGTTTCTAGTAGTTTTTAACTTTTTATAATTGTTGAAACTTGACTCTTTCATATTTATTATGATATTTTTTGTAAACAATATATGACAATTTAAGTTTGAAGTTTGAAACTTTGAAGTTGGCAGTTATAAGTTTATAACTCATTATGAATTATGAATATGATGCTTCATGAAATTTGAGAGTTGTTTCATTTCGTTTCATTTTATAACATTTCATTTCAGGTTAAATATTCTTTGTTGTAAATGTTACACTTAGCTTACAAGTACAACTATGGCGATCAATGAATCAATGCTGATAAATGTTATATATTGAATTTTGAAAGCTTGAAACTTTAAGATTGATGAATCATGAGACTCAAGAGTCAATATGTTATATGTTTCTAACTTCTAGATTAAAAACATAATCTTCTAGATTAAAATATTATAACTTCTAGATGATTGATGTTATATGGTTCAATCTATGTTTTTATGTTTTTAACTTTTTTATGTCTAATTCATCATTCTACATGCTTTTGTTGACATACATGCATCAAAATATAAAAAATTTAAAAATATATATATATTATAAAAAAAACACTCCCAGACCAGGAGCTTCTAAAAATGGCGCTCCCGCTCCCGCTCCCAAGTAACCTTGAAGGTGATTGAATAGGAATTTATTCAAACATTTAGAACCCAATCCAACCCATGTACAATATGTAAAAGCTGAGATGCCCTGAAAAATGAGAAAAAACAAGAGCAATAACCACAAGGATCAGCCCATTGAAATGTTGCATTTCCTGTTTTCTTGACATAGAGGCTTTGCTTATTGTAATTTTTTTGTTCAAAATATAATATTTAAAATACTAGAAACTCAATTGAAACCCATCATCATACAAAAATTCAAAACCCATGTTTTGAGCTGCAACTTGTACAACATGTTAAGATCCAGTGAGATATGAAAATAATGGATGGAAAAAGTCATCATCTTGTCCAATCATCAATGTCCATGATTGTCAAAACTAAAGATATATGCCTAGATTATCCCTGAAATCTTTCCAGTACGTCCCTGAAATCTGTCCAGAACATCCCTGAAATCTGCCCGAAACGTTTTGGGGATGGCAAGGAAGTCCCCGAGTCCCCAATGATGTCCCCAACAATTTGGGGACGTTTCCTAAGTGTCCACAAGTTGTCGGAACGCGAGGATGCAGGTTTTTTTAGGGGGGATGGGTCCCCCTGCAACATAGAATAATACTTGTCAATTCCAGCACGACTGGAGAGAATATATTCTGCATTTTGAATGTTAGTCCAACTTCCTCGATGAGAGGATGATCTTCAAATCATTGAAAACAATCATCCTCCCTATCGGGCTCCAAGCCCACATTGGAGACAGGGGAAATTGCCCCGCCAATCAGTCAAGGGATCCAACAGAAGAAAGAGGCCCAGTTAGACTCTCCCTTGTTTGGGATGGCTGAATCCTCTGGATTGACGGCCTGGGAAACAGTTTCAATGGGCTTTAAAAGTTGAAACAAATACAGACTAGTCAGTTACCCTTCAAAACAAGAACGTTTGTAAACAGAACTGAGCTGAAATCATTACAAACTGGTTAGTTACCCTTTGAACAAGAATGCTTGTCCACATCCACTAGAATATAGCATCACAAACTCCTCTAACTACAGAATAATAAATGATATGCTAATTTAATATAAATTCAAATAACTAAATGGTATTGAATTAATGATAGAAAAGAGCAGCTATTCTATTTATGCAACAAAACAAGCACATACACAAATTACTATTAGCCGATTAATGTGCAATCCTTGCTACACAAGTCCATGGAGATCACAATTGAAAGGAATACTTATGCAAAAACATGGAGCAAAACTAGCATGTTAATTAATTAAATGGAAAGCAAAGGAAAGATATTTCTAATCTAATTTGCAAAGAAATCAATACTCACATGATAGTACAAGAAACATATGAATTTCTCCTGCAAGTTTTGACCAGGAATGGCTTCTCCACATCAAGAATTATGTAGGAATAATTCTAACAAAATTATTTTCTTCCTCTTCAATACAAAATTTTCGAACCCCCTATCAATGAAGCACTGCCATTATTTATAGCATTACAATCACATTTCCCACCTCTTTCACCAACATCCTGATGAGATGGGGCAGGATCTCAATCATGAAATCATATTCGCATCTAACAATAGCAGGAAACTGACCATGGTTCAGGCAGTTGGAGGTGGCGTCAAAGACGTACTAGCTTTATTGCCTACATGGACTTCCCACCAGTTGTGGATTTGTTTGATTGGTTTAGTTCGGACAGGGAACATTCGATCCATTGCCAGCTCACATTCTACAACAGCTTTGAGTTCAATTCTAGCAAATCTTTGGCAATACATCAGACAAAAGACCTCTTCAAAAGGGGACACAAATAAGTGTAAGAAAGAGTCTTCGTTCAAACACTTTAGTTGTTACATAGCATTGGCATTCTTCTCCAATCTCTGGTTGGATTCCTCGAACACCTTTTGGGGTTGGGTTGGATCTAATACAACTATGTTGGCCACATCACTTTTAGCAGTGAATTGTCTGATACCTTCCCACAAAGCCTGGCACATTTCTTGTTTAATGCATTTAGGCACATGTCCAAATTGGCTGTAGTTTCTTTCCATGAGTTGATCAAGGCCCAATATTTCATCATATCTTTTCTATTTACCCGAGGGATGCCAGATGCGTTCCTGTCAAATGCTAGTTGATATTCTTCAATCTTCTGTATGTATTCTTGAACATTATTTTCATCGACCTTCTATGATGCCTATCTGTCTTGAAGCTCTATCACCTCTTCATGGCAGAGCCGAACATTTTTTAAGCGGCAGAAAAGCTTTTCTCAATTTACTTTCAAATTCTCTAACACTTTTAGAGCCAGCAATTGGAACTCCCTTAATATTGTCTACTCTACATCTTGCAGGTCCAACTGTTCCCTGACCACAGACAATTCCCACTAATGCTACTCTACTACCTCTTGTAGCCTTCTATTATGTGTCTCCTCTAGTACCTTCTCCTGTTGTATAATTTCTTCTCTCAGAATGACGACTTCATGTTCACAGGTGTTGTAAATCTATCGTATCTGCGCTACATGTGCCTGGCTTAAGGCGGCAGCTCGTTCCTTGAGTTCCTCAGCTTGTGAGAACTCCAATTATTTTAATCAGCACTCTAAGGAGGTCACCAAGCTACATTATTGATCTAAATCAGCAATTAATTATTCAAGCAAGGAGCATTCTCTCAGGCAAACACTCCCAAGGATGAAGCTATCTCAACACCCTCTAGTCAGGGTTTGGGGCTGTAAGGTCAAAAACAAATTCTTTTGTCCCCACATTTAGATCTAGAAGGGCACCTGTCTTTTTCCGCTCCCTTGATCTCCCAATGATACTCTACTGCTGCTTGGAGTAGAAATACTCTTCAAGGGATGCCACGTGCACACCACTATCATCTATGCTTTCAATTTCGAAGCTTATAGGTGTGTGCACTCTGGAAATCATCATTATCAGCGTGATATGTAGAGGGGTTCCAAGCTAATTGCCAGGATTTGATGCAGGCACATAAACGCCCCCAAGTCAAAATCGAAATCTAGAAGATTCCAAAAGGCACATTATGGCAAGAGTTTGTTAGATATTATTGTTCGGAGTGATGATAGGGATAGACCGAGGATAGATCGGATCTCAGATGATCTGATCCTTGTAATCATTCTTTATATGTATAAGCCTTGGAGGGAGAGCAATGCAGATCAGGCCGAGCGGGCAGCCGGAAATTCGAACTTTTGCTGCAAGAAATTTGAACTTTGACCACAGGAAATTTGGACTTTGATCGCAGAGAAATTCAGACTTTGTCCGCAGGTCCAAGCATGACCCCAGGCTGAATTTAGGGCTGTTGACCAGCATTGACTTTGGGCATTTTTGAAAATTTGACCAACCAGGACTAGCTGGTATTTGATTAGGTTTGACTGCTATCTTTAACCTGGATTCTGGCACCAATTCCTAGAATATTTTGAATTGTAAATATTGTTGAATAAAAATTTCTCCTAAGAATAAAAGTTAGTGGCTTTTTCCCAAGGTTGGGTTTTCCCAGGGAAAATTTGTCGTCTCTTTGTTGCTTGGTTATCTCTTTATGATCCTACTGTTATCATTGTATTATCGTTGGGATTTTCAATGTATGATTGCTTAATGATACATGTGACATAAGTTAACCTAATCAAACAATCATTGGAATGTAATTATTAGATTAGAAAATCAGTTTCTCTTATAGAAAATCAACATGGAATCAGAGCCTTGGTGAAAGAGCAGCCATCAAACTAACTTGAAGAAGCCAACTTTGGGAAAGTCCGTCATTAGCCAAATGTTCTCGAGCCCTAGAATGGAAGACAAATCACAGAAGAACGGCTGAACTTTTATGAATGTCTAAGCCTGATTACAGAGATCAGTTTGTGATGTATTCTAATTTCTAAAGGACATTTGAAGGACTGATTAAGGTTGGTTTCATGGCACCTCCAAGAGCAGAACTCAGGAGCCGAGAAGGCATTCTAAGATGGAAGAAAGCATGACAAGAAATTGAGGTATGAGCCCTTTTTTAAGGACAACTTGCTATCTGAAATGATCTAATTCAAGTCTAGGGAATATTCTGTTTTTATAACCTGAGTTTTGAGATCATGCTTTAGATGATGACACCTTTTTCTAGCATGTCATGTGATATGGTAAATTTGATTATTTGAAATTTGGATCAAAGGGAAGTTGTTAATTTGGTTCAAGGAAGCTACTCCTGAGCCAGAGGGAACATGGGAGAAAGGCTCCTTCAACTTTTTTTTAAAGCAAGAGTTCGAGCTAGCTATTACCCCTTTCTTCTAACAAGGGTACCTTACCAAATTTTACTTCAACAGAGCCTCTTGTTAACTGACATTGCAAAGTATGGACATTAGTGCAAAAGAGGAAGTGACAAGAATGGGGGATATGGCATAAGATCCATTTTCAAAGCTAAGATACAAACTATCATTGGATTAAGTTGTGATCACAACCAAGATTAGGCACTGAAAAGAATGTTGGAATTTGGGCAATGAAGGAAAGAATTATTTTGTGACAAGAAGGAACCTGAATAGGAAAATTATGGCCTACAGCCAAACATTGCCCCAGCAATTTGTATGGACTTAGAAGGACAACATGAAAGATTTGTGCACTGCTAGCCGCCTCACTCAGCCTGTTCAAGTGAAGGTAGCAAAGAATATTGGCATCAAGAAGATGATATTGCAGGTTCAAATTGTAGTTCTACGTCAGACATTTAATAGGCTTGGAAACACTCCTAGCCTTATATCAAGCCACCTTGGTGATATGACGGACTGTAAACATAAAATAAATGTTAGAATCATTCGCTGGTCCAGAGGGAGATGAATATTTTGTTGATATGTACAGAGACAAAAATGTCATCAGAGAGATTTTGACAAGAGAATGATTTTGAAAATTTTGGGTTCAGCACTGAAGAGGCTTGGCTATCACTGGAGGCCGAGGATTTTTTAGGTGAATCAAAGGCTTGGTTCCAGACGAGCTAACAAGATAAAGGCACGTCCATAAGAATACTTGGAGGTTACATCTTGTATTGATGTCTTGAATAAGAAAGTAATAGGGTTTGTGAGATGAAACCCTAGAGCAGGACCTAGATTTTATGTGAATGAGGATGACCATCCACCTATTAAGAAGATGAAAGAATTCAAGTTTGATGAGATTGCAGATGGACTTCATTGATTTCTGCAAGGAAGCAAGGATCAAGAGGGAGTCGACTATTCCCTTCAACTCTCAGCAGTCTAATCAAAAGATAAGTATATCGTGAAGCCAACGCAATTATTCTAGTAGCATCAGGAAGAACGAGGCAAATTTTGTGACAAGAGGGTTCTCCCAGTAACAGGGAACAGCAACAGAAGAAGAACTTGCTTACAGCTTCAGCAGAAGAACTTCCTTGCGCGATAGAGGGAGCAGCAGTGGCAAGAGTATTTGCTTACATGACATAGGGAATTTGGCCTAAGAGATTGAAATAAAGGATTCTAGCAGATACACTATTTTTTAGGATTGGAGATTCAAATTAGGTGAATCTGACAATGTACAGGCCTAAGTCACATGACACAAGAACACGAGACACGGAGGACACGTAAATACGAGTATTCGACACGAGACACCGTGACCTCGAAAACAGGACACGAGGGACACATTTTATTTATATTTAAAAAAAAATATATATATATATATATATATATATATATATATTAAAATTTAATATATATAATAATTTATAAATTAATATTAACAAATTAGTAAATTACAATTATACAACTTACAAGTTACAATTTACAACTTCAAGGCTACAAGCACATAAGAAATACTAAAAGTAAATAGTCATTAAAACCATAAGCTATAAACTTATAACAACTTGCATGTTTGTAGAAGACCTAAACAACTTTTGGTATGCAATGTCTGGAAGAGTGCTTATAATTGAAATTAGAACATGGACAAGCAAACATGGAATACATTAATGGATTAGGACTAAAATATTGAAATGCTGAAAAGATTGTTTGAGAATCAGGACATTCAAAAGATGTAAAATTTCTTCAAAAGCCTGCTACTTGTGTACACTGTATAGATATATTTAGCATATGGTAGGGTGCCAGTCTGTTTGCACTTGTACTATATATGGAGTTTCCACTAAAGATAAAGGAAATGTTGTTAATTATTAATTTCATTTGCAGGTTCAAACAGGGGTTCAAATTCTTCGTGACAAGCAACAAAGAGCTGAGGCTCATTCTCAACATGTGGAATCCCAACCGTATGACTGCACTGCCTCACAGCAAAGCTTAGAATCTAGCTCTATCGATAGTCAATAACTTACAACAATAAATTATAATGAATAATAATAAATTTAAATTTTAAAATTTATACATATATCATATATGATAATCATATTACATACATGTGTGCATTAATGCGTCCTCCGTCTGGGCAGTCAAGGCAGCAACGACAAGGCAGTGCCAGGGCAGTCGGGGCAACAATAACAAGGAGTGCCAGCCAATGTGGAAAAAATCGAAGTCGGGATTAAATCAGCAGGGCTTCAAGTCGGGATTAAATCGGCAAAGTCGGGAGTTTTTTGAAAAACTCGGCAAAAACTCGGCAAAACTAAAAAACTACAAAAATATTCATATTTTGAAAAAATCCCGACTTTTTGGAAAAAAACGCGATTTTTTCGAAAAAAATCCCGATTTTTTCAAAAAATAAAAATAAAAATTATTAAAGAAATTACCTCCCTCACGATTTTTTGGAAAAAGTCGGGATTATAACGATTAAATCCCGACTTTTTCAACTTTCAAAAAATCGGGAAAAAGTCGGCCGATTTTATCGGCGCCTGCAAAAAATCGAGATTTTTTTAAAAAGTCTCGATTTTTTCCCGACTTTTTCCACAATGGTGCCAGCAACCTTAATGCCAAACAACACTGGGCAGCAATGCAGTAGGAGGCAATGCAACAACAACGAGTCTGGAACTTGAAATGCATGGAAGCAGCAGCAGCAACAGGAATGCGGCAATGGAAAGGAAGGTTCAAGGCAAGCACGAAGTTTCAAGGCAGCAACGACCACATTGACGGCAACAACAACCACACCGAAAAGAAATAAAACTAATGAAATTTTTATCACTTTTGTATTTTTTGGTGGAAAACGTGTCCAAACGCGGGAATACGTTAGGGCAAGTATTCCAAACCTAGGACACAAGTATTCCATTTAAAGACACGCATTCAAAAACGGAGGGTACGTATTCAGTTTCAGAGGACACGTCCAAAAACGTATTTGACACGTTTTAGGTCGCATTCCATGTCCGACACGTGAAATACGGGACACGTGACCCTGGAGGACGTGTCCTGTGACTTAGGTACAGGCAGTTGATTGGATTCATGATGTACCTGGTTAACACTAGGTGAGATATTCACTTTGCAGTAAACACCCTGAATCAGTTTATGGTTGAGCCGAAGCATGGGGTACCGATGTTTTACAATTGGATTGCGAGAGGGGGGGTGAATCAGTATTTACTGCATATTCAAAACTTTCACTTTTCTTGCTTCTAAAACGCATACGCTACTTTCCTGAACCAGACTTGCGTATATACGCGGATACCCTTTACGAAACTCGCGTATACACAGATATCTATTTATGTCATTAATTCTTCACTTAAATCATTCCTTCATTTATTCATCAGATATTCAATAAGCAGTAAACATGTGCAGTAAGAACAGAATAAATCATCACACAAAGCATCACACATGAACACCGGGATTTTTAGGTGGAAACCCAAGTCGGGAGAAAACCACCGCTGCAGTTGCTCAGCCTTCAATATTTTATTATAGAGAAAACATCTTACAACATATGTGCTGGCGCGGACTTGACCAGCACGCAGGCACCCACCTGCGCTCGTTTACCAGCCTCTCCTGGAAGGGAGCTCCAACCCCCTGACTCGTTTACCAGCCTCTCCTGGAAGGGAGCTACGACCCCCGATCTCGTTTACCAGCCTCACCTGGAAGGGAGCTATGACCCCCTGACTGAAGGCTACAACCCTCAGCACCACCTTGGACCACGTTTCATCAATTTTCACACTGGATCCAACCACTTCAATAGAACACAACTTGCAGGCCACAATTCATCATATTTTCAGACCGAACCCTTTCCATACTTTTAAGCACAACCATACATCATCAACAGATACATATCAACACAGATCAGATAGCAGAAACACAACAGAACAGATCAGATATTTCATACCCCTTGCTTCAGCAAACCCTAGTTTGCATACGCGCTTTCCTTTCACTGATGTCGCGTGTATACGCGCTTCCGTCCACACAAACCAGCGTATACTTCAGTACAAATTTCATTGCGCATACGCGCTTTCTCTACAGCTAAGCCGCGTGTATACGCGCTTCTTCTGCGGCAAAATAGCGTATAGATCTTCAACCATTACAGAGATGCATACTTCTTCAGATCAGACATTCAGTTCAGATTCGACCCTTTTACTTCAGACAGATGTTCGCCTCAATTCAGATCTAAGTCTTCCATAAGCAGATCTAGTAGATACAAGTGCATTTCAGATCTAGATCCCCTTCTTCATCATTGGTGCATCATACTTTCAGATTTATCTTCAAGTGTAACCCTTTCCATTCAGATCTACTTCAGAGAGAAGTATTCATTCAAGCTCAGACATCTTGCACCCACACCCATCTTTTGTACAATGAATTTCTTCTCCTTATATAGGTTTATCCTTTTTCAATACCATGAGCCCCTTTTTCAATACCATGGGCCAAAACAATACCATGAGCCCAAAACTACCTGGACGGGGTCAATTAGGCGGATCATTACCCAATACAATGGGTCAATACCATGGTGGTTACCCTTGGATTTGCACTTTTTGAGCGCTTTAGCCCATACGCGACTTGTAACGTTCCTTTCCGCGTGCATACGCGACTTCCCCTAGGCCAATCCGCGTATACTAAGAGACATGCTCTTTTTCATCATTCTCTGAGTACATTCTGAAATCCTTTCTTCATTGCCTACTGTAAATACTGTAGATACATCAGATTTCCTTCATCAAGGACATATTCTATCAAACACAACTTCATCAAGTAAGTTGTCATCATCTTCATCAAGTGGGTTTCCTTTAAAGTACAACACTCAACATCATATCATCAACAATCATCATATCACTTCAGATTTACATCATTTAACAAGTCCATCAAGTCAAGCATAACTTCATCAGGTGGAGTGCCATCAAGGACAATACATGTCAACAGTCGCATGTCTTCATCTTCATTCAATGGGTTGCCATCAAGGACAACACTCTGCATCATATTTCCAACAATCTCCCCCTTTGGACTTGATGGCAACCACGATGGTGTTTGGTTACCACAGCAGATAGATACCATGTCACTCTCCCAAATATGTCTTTATTCAAACACCATGTCATTCTCCCCCTTTGACATCAAGGGCAAAGGGCGGATCAAAAACCAACATTCTCCCCCTTTTCTCCTCATGTGGAAGAAACAGTCTGCAGATCTGATATGTGCTGAAGTGGCCAAGCTCCCCATGAGTCCATGCTGAATCTCCAAACATATTTGTCAATGAAGTACATGACTCTATGAACTTCCTATCACCAAAGACTCATACTTACATCAAATATCCAACCAAGTGGATTTACATTTAAGACTCAAGTACCCAACCAAGTGGGTTTACAAAATTTGACTCAGCTACCCAACCAAGTGGGTTTACAAAAATGACAAGTCCTTACATGACTGAATATTACAATTTTTACATCATGGGTCTCAACAAGACCTTTTCACCAAAAAATAAATATGACCATTTATGACCAACACCAGAAAGTCCTCAAGAAAGAGGACATATTTCAGAACCATAATAATGCCAACACTGCATTATAGTCAGCAAAGCTAATGCTCCCCCTGAATCTGTGCACCCATGCATCCTTTTCATATGACTAAGGCTCCCCCTTAGTTTGTGCAACCTGAACATTTTCACCAACAAATCATCAAGGCATCTTCATCAAAACATTAGAAACAGATTTATGAGAACTGGAACACCACCAGAGATACAAAACAGCACTGCAGCTGTGCTGAAGAGAGCTGAACCAACCAAGAATTGTCAGAAACCAACCATACGCGGTTTTATGTGCAGTAACTAGCGTACATACGCGACTGTGTTTCAGGGAACCTGCGTATCCCAAGCCATCTTCTAAATTTCAACCAGATCTGATTCTTTGTAAGGCAAAGACAGTGTTCAGCTTCTTTCTGAGATATTTGACTGCTTCCCTGGACTACAGATATAACAGAATAGAGTAGTTGTGTTTTCAAGCGTCATCCAATGGTTGTAGCATAAGCCCATTCGTAACCAAGCCTTCAGATCCTTTGCAGCATCAATACATTCTTTTCCAAAAGAGATTATCATATCAGAACAGCATCTTCAGATATGTGTCAAGCAATCATCCATGTGGTCCAAAATGACCATGATCTTCAAGAGGTAACATGAAGTAACATATGTAGGCAAAAGATCTCAACCATAGCAACCAAACTCTATATGATCTGAAACAAATGATATCCAACTCATCCACACAAAGATACTTATCAGCAACTAGGGCTCAAAATCTTATCATAATAATTCATGTACCAAATCATCATCATTTGAGCATGAGTATCAAAGAATAAGCAGTCATATTTCCAACAATGCAACCATTAGAATTCAACCTGCTACTCCCCCTAAACCAGTGCTTCTTCCTTAATTTCTGCAATCTGAGATACCTTCAACAGCAAGTCATCAATAACAATCTCTGCATGATCTGTCCTCATCTCTGAACTATAAGACTTTCATCTCAACAATGAATGCTCTTCATCATAAAGCAACCAGGCTTCATCCATAATCTTCAACACAAGAACCCATGCATCATTTCATTATCATGAGTATAACTAGAATGATGCTAACAGTGCAATCATCAGCAGTCAGACTGATGCTCCCCCTGGACCTCTGCTCCAGATCTTCAGCTATCAGATAAATTCTTTTATCATTAGTGCATACGCGTCTGAGTCTGATGAAACTCGCGTGTATACGCGACTTTGGTTAATAGAACCCGCGTATGGAAAGTGAAATATAGAAAATTTCACACTTTCATCTTCTCCTGCAAATTTACCTTCTGTTCCTGTCTTTTTCCACACCAGATGCTCTGTCAGACTAATCAAATCAACCATGAGAGACATCATACATTACTCCACCTGTGACGATACATTACTAGATCTCATAATGTATCTCACATCATTCCTGCAGTCAATCAGAGAAGTAAGCTTCAGAAGCGGATGACTGAAGTAGGGTCAGAATTCCCTACGTTTCTGATCGATCCTCCTTCTTTTTCCAAATTTGCTTTAACTTTCTATTTGAGTGCTGGAAGTTATCCACTTTCCCAGATCTGTTCATCCTGCATTCCTTTTCTACATGTCCATACTTATTACAAGCATAACATCTCATGTGGCCAGAGAAATAAACATAAGAATCATAATGAGTATTTCTATTCTTCCTCCTTTTACAATCAGCTGCTTTATGTCCATACTTTTTACATGAAAAACAATATCCCTTGAAGAAACCAGAGTACCTTTCTATGTAGGAACTGTTTGATTGAGGCTGAAATGATCTGCTCCTGCAATTTGCTGCAACATGCCCATAATTATGACATTTAAAACATTCAACGTTCTTGAATGAATTTCTTTGAGAATTCATGATTGTTGGTTGATCTTTTGTCTCTTTCAACACTTCAGGTTTTGCATTGACATTCTCTGAATTTTTGGCACTTCCTTGTGAGCTAGATTCTCCTTTAACAGTTTCATGGAAACCAAGACCAAGTTTGATAGCAGGAGACCTTTGATTACTCGGAATATTGTCCAAAATATTAGTACTATCTTGAAACCTCAAAAGTTTAACCTTTTCTTCTAATTTACCCTTGAGAATGTTTACCTCAACCTCCAAGGCTTGACATTGCTTTGTCATGCTTTCTTCTTTCCTTCTTCCATCTTCTACTTGATCCTTCAGATTTAGGATCTCTTCTTTCAACCAATTTTCGTTTTCTTCACATGTTTGTTCCAGCTCTTCATTCTTCTTATTTGATTTTTCCAGATCTTCTTTGAGAGAGATAATTTCTGCTTCAAGGCCTTCCTTTTCAAAGGATTGTAGAGGTTCCTCATTCTCCTTACTTGATGCTTCTAGCTCTGCTTGCAGAAAGATGATAGCAGCTTCAAGTCCTTCATTCTTCTTGCTTGATTTTTCCAGATCTGCTTCTAGATCTTTAATTCGATTGGATGCATAAGTATGAAACCTTTGATACTTGTCCACTTGTTCATTTAGCATTTCTATTTGATCTTTCATTTGTGAGATCATCTCTTTATAGATAGTTTCTTGCTTATTGTATGAACTTTGTAGTTCTTCTTCTTTAATCTTGAGAGCTTCTTCTAGATCCACAACTTTACTTTCACTATCTTTACTATTGTTTGCACAAAGAAGAGTATTACACGTGGCCTTCTCCCTTTTCTTCTTTGCCATGAGTGCTTGTAGATCTTCGTCGGAATCTGTTTCATCTTCTTCAATTTTTGCTATACATGATTTCTGAGGTATCTCCTTTCCTTGAGTATCCTTCTTCTTTTGCTTCTTAGCCATGAGCACTTTTAGATCTTGGTCAGAATCTTCTTCATCTTCACTGGACACTTCATCATCATCTTCTTTTGCATAATAACTCTTTCTCTTTTCAAATTGTTTCCCTTTACCATGCTTTTCTCTATAAGGACATTTAGTAGCATAATGACCAACTTTTCCACACTCAAAACATTTGAAGGGAAGCTTACCTTTGAATCTTCCAGTACCTAGTTGGAGCTTTCTCACGAAATTCGCTTCTTCTTCATCAGATATATAGTTGGATTCTTTGACAACTTCCTTTTCCTTTCCTTTTGTAGATGCCTTAAAAGCAACTTCTCTTATTTGAGAAGGACCTCCTTGTCTCATTTCAAAAGCAGTCAGAGTACCATGTAATTGAACAATAGTAAGCGATTGCAGATCTTGCCTTTCTTCAATAGCTGAAACTTTAGAGTCAAATTTTGAAGTCAAAGATCTTAAGACCTTTTCTACCAGAGTAGTATCGGCCATGGTTTCACCCAAATTTCTCATCCGATTTACAATATCATCTAGACGAAGAAAGAAACTGGCAACACTTTCATCACTATGCATCTTCAAATTTTCATATTCAATTCTAAGAGTTTGGATTTTTGCACTTTTTACCTTTGTGTCTCCTTCATAGCTTAGAATGATTTTGTCCCATATGTCTTTTTCCGAATGTAGCTGCATCACTTTAGCAAATTCTGATTCAGACATGCTTCCCAATAAGACATTCACTGCTTTGGCATTGATTTCATACTTCTTTCTTTCAGCTGCATCAGTAGGAATACTTGCCGGGTATTGATAACCTTCTTCCCCGATTGCCCATACATCTGCACCAAGACTTTGCAGATAAGCTTTTGTACGTACCTTCCAGAAGATCAGATTGCTTCCATTGAATAGAGGTGGCTTTATAGACATTACTCCTTCTTGACTTCCCATTGCGATGGATCTCCTTTAAGCGATCAAGCTTCTGCACAAGGACCCGCTCTGATACCAATTGTTGGGAAAAATACTGAGAGGGGGGGGGTGAATCAGTATTTACTGCATATTCAAAACTTTCACTTTTTCTTGCTTCTAAAACGCATACGCTACTTTCCTGAACCAGACTTGCGTATATACGCGGATACCCTTTACTAAACTTGCGTATACCCAGATATCTATTTAGGTCATTAATTCTTCACTTAAATCATTCCTTCATTTATTGATCAGATATTCAATAAGCAGTAAACATGTGTAGTAAGAACAGAATAAATCATCACACATAGCATCACACATGAACACCAGGATTTTTAGGTGGAAACCCAAGTCGGGAGAAAACCACCGCTGCAGTTGCTCAGCCTTCAATATTTTATTATAGAAAAAACATGTTACAACATATGTGCTGGCGCAGACTTGACCAGCACGCAGGCACCCACCTGCGCTCGTTTACCAGCCTCTCCTGGAAGGGAGCTCCAACCCCCTGACTCGTTTACCGGCCTCTCCTGGAAGGGAGCTACGACCCCCCGATCTCGTTTACCAGCCTCACCTGGAAGGGAGCTACGACCCCCTGACTGAAGGCTACAACCCTCAGCACCACATTGGACCACGTTTCATCAATTTTCACACTGGATCCAATAACTTCAATAGAACAACACTTGCAGGCCACAATTCATCATATTTTCATACTGGACCCTCTCCAATCTTTTAAGCTCAACCATACACCCAAACTGATACAGACAACTCAGCACTGTAGAATACAGATAGCAGAAATACAACAGAATAGATCAGACATTTCTTACCACAGTCTTCAGCAAACCCTAGTTTGAATACGCGCTTTCCTTTCACTGATGTCGCGTGTATACGCGCTTCCGTCCACACAAACCAGCGTATACTTCAGTACAAATTTCATTGCGCATACGCGCTTTCTCTTCAGCGAAGCCGCGTGTATACGCGCTTCTTCTGCGGCAAAATAGCGTATAGATCTTCAACCATTACAGAGCTGCATACTTCTTCAGATCAGACATTCAGTTCAGATTTGACCCTTTTACTTCAGACAGATGTTCGCCTCAATTCAGATCTAAGTCTTCCATAAGCAGATCTAGTAGATACAAGTGCATTTCAGATCTAGATCCCCTTCTTCATCATAGGTGCATCATACTTTCAGATTTATCTTCAAGTGTAACCCTTTCCATTCAGATCTACTTCAGAGAGAAGTATTCATTCAAGCTCAGACTTCTTGCACCCACACTCATATTGTGCACAATGAATTTCTTCTCCTTTTATATGATTATCCTTTTTCAATACCATGAGCCCCTTTTTCAATACCATGGACCAAAACAATACCATAAGCCCAAAACTACCTGGACGGGGTCAATTAGGCGGATCATTACCCAATACTATGGGTCAATACCATGGTGGTTACCCTTGAATTTGCACTTTTTGAGCGCTTTAGCCCATACGCGACTTGTAACGTTCCTTTCCGCGTGCATACGCGACTTCCCCTAGGCCAATCCGCGTATACCAAGAGACATGCTCTTTTTCATCATTCTCTGAGTACATTCTGAAATCCTTTCTTCATTGCCTACTGTAAATACTGTAGATACATCAGATTTCCTTCATCGAGGACATATTCTATCAAACACAACTTCATCAAGTAAGTTGTCATCATCTTCATCAAGTGGGTTTCCTTTCAAGTACAACACTCAACATCATATCATCAACAATCATCATATCACTTCAGATTTACATCATTTAACAAGTCCATCAAGTCAAGCATAACTTCATCGGGTGGAGTGCCATCAAGGACAATACATGTCAACAGTCGCACGTCTTCATCTTCATTCAGTGGGTTGCCATCAAGTGCCATCGAGGACAACGCTCATCATATTTCAACGGTTTGGATGTGGTTTGAGATAAGTCTCATGAGGTGAAGTGAGTCTTTGCAAGAAAATAACAATTCAAGAAGCAATAAGGCTTCAAAAACTAGAATGGCAAGGTCAGATCACTTCATCCAAGGCATGATGCAAAGAGGAGCAGTAGAGCTCCAATACATATCCACAAATGAGTAGATTATGGATAAAGACGAGTTTAGTTTGATGCTGAATGTCTTCCTCGTTGGAAGGTGTTATATAAAAATTATTAATTATTACTAATTGTAATTGTATTAGGTTGTATTAGGCAAAGGGAATGATCTTTGATCATGCCCCTTCACCAAGAGACACCACAAGGTTGTATTTAAGCCATGGTCTCTCTCATTTTGTAATCATCTTATCATTCATCAATAAATATATTTTTTATTCTATCTATTACTGGGCTTTTTGTGCTCCATCTGGTATCAGAGCGGGTCGCTCCTCGTTGCTGCAAAAATCACGTTTTTTTTTCCAACACTGTTATGTTATGAATATAATTCATAATAGATATAATTAATATAGTTATTAATAGTTAAATAGGGATTATGTAAGTAGTCATTAAGTTAGTGAAAGGGCATGTCTAAAAGACATGCCCATTTATGAAAGGCCACCTGCGTGGGTATATAAGCAGGGCCTCAATGTAACATTCAATCATCTATCTTATCTTGTCATCTCATATACATTTTATATATAATATATTATTATTACAATACCTCTTGTGTATTTTACAATTTAAGTCAACAAGCCTATAGCTTTGTTGTTCCATTTGGTATCAGAGCAACGATCTTCTCGCCTAGAAGGAAGCACCTACGCCACTGTTAGCTGCCTTCAGCTGTTACATGCGGTGCCTCGAAATTGCTACCACTCGATGTCTTCATCAATGACGATGGATGATTTCAAGAAAAAGTTGATTGAACTTGAGAGTAAGACCAATAATTCCGATAAATTCACTAAACGATTAGTCAATCTTGAGGATAAGGTTACAAGAAATTCTAACGACATCAAACAACTTCAAGACACGATAAATCGGATAGAAAGACAAATGTTGAAAATCCGTAGCGAGTCCAGAGACAATCATAAAAAGGCAATGCAAAAGATGAACGCCATTTTGGACAAGATAAATCTAATGCAAAAACCAATATTCCCGAATATTGAACATAGTCAACAGAACAATTTAGCCGATTCAGAAAACTCAGAAGATAATCATGAAGAATCACTACATTCTGAAGAAGATCAGGTTATGGAAATCCCAAATTATGAGAATGAAGGTGTCTTAAAAACAAAGATGAGCCTACTAGCCAGGAATTTGTGGAAGTAGCTGAAATTGATGATTCAGATAAAGATAATGTGGAAGAAGGCTATCATGAGAAACAAGAACGTCCGCATGAAGATGAAAATGATCTCAACAATTGTTATGACATGAATGACAATCAAAGTGGGTATATGGAAACAAAAAAAGAAGAGCACTCAAAATCTGAATCCAGTTGGGAATATGAAGAAAAAGAAGAAAATGCTATTGATGTGGGAACCAGTCGTTCATTGGAGAGCAATGAAATTGAAATGGAAATGGCGCCTTCGAAATATATGGACACCATTAGCTTGATCATTGTAGTAAGCGCTACGCTAGGAGGAATCTTGCTTCTTTACCACTGTTACCAAAGGTCCCATTGTGCATTGAAGACGAGGACAAGCACAAAACGGTTGTTGTCTACCCCTGGCGATCCACTAAGTATTCCAGTGTATACGTACAGGGAAATGGAAATAGCCACAAAAGGCTTCCCCAATAAAGAACAACTGGGTACAGGAGGTTTCGGAACAATTTATGCAGGAAAGTTGCCAGGCGAAAGTCTAGTTGTTGCAATGAAGAAGATAAGGCATAGAGATACCCAAGGAATGGAACAGGTATTGAACGAAGTTAGGCTTCTGTCAAGCGTAGATCACCCTAACTTGGTTAGACTTTAGGTTGTTGCCTTCAGAAACCAGAACCCATTCTTGTCTATGAATTCATGCCCAATGGCACACTCTGTCAACATTTACAGAGGGAAAGAGGTGAAGGTCTTCCATGGAGTAAAAGAGTAACAATAGCCGCAAAAACTGCCCGTGCTCTAGCTTACCTTCATTCGGCCCTAAGTCCTCCAATTTATCACAGGGACGTAGAATCAAGCAACATTCTGCGTGCTATAAGAGATGCAGCTCTTGTAAATGCCACACTTGGACGCTTTGCTAGCCGGGAGATTCTCCAAACAAAGACCGAATCAGTGAAAAACAATGATCTGAGAAGCCTATTGCCGTATGGCTTTGCAACCCATCATGCAGATCGAAAGTTGGTAGAAGACCTCCTTGCTAATGGCTATATTTAGGTTTTGGTGTCCACTGCTACTCTTGCATGGCATATATGGAAGAAACTTCCCGAGCACAAACGAGAATCATGTACTTACCTGGATTGTTTATGGTTTTCGATGTACCTGGAAGAGGCACGGTCCTTCAATGTCTTGAAATGGACAAAAGAAAAACGCATTTTTACCAAGCAATACGTTTTCATTCCAATTGTTCACTGGGGTCATTGGAATCTTTTGATTCTCTATCATTTTGGAGAGGATCTCAGTTCTGAAGCAAGAACACCATGTATGTTGCTCTTGGATTCACTAAAGGAAACCGAACCAAACCAGCGTGAACCTCACGGTAATCTGGGTGTTGATTTTTTGAACTTGCAACTACAGAATACACAGCGGACCGGGGTGAGCACAGCCGTGTCCACACCGACAACCTTCCACAGACGTCGAGTTAGCCCTTCTATTGTGACAGCCCCGCTACCTGTCGCTGCCCACTGCTGACCGATGGCTCCGTTGACGCTTCAATAAAAGGACTTGCGGACGGGTGCATGGTAGGTCACACCGTTTGTGACAGGGTCTCACACTTGTTCGATTATGACTACATTATACCTACCATAAGATTCTAAATATAATCGTAAATTAATTATTAATATAATTTTTAATTATATAAATTATAAATAATTTATATAATTAAAAATATATATATATATATATATATATTATTATTATTATTTAATTTACAGATAATATTATTATTATTACAATATAAAAATAAAATAAAAAAGGTTGAAGACATTATTTAAAAAAAATTATTAGTTTCAAAGATAACATTAGAGAGAATTCTACAAGATAAGGTACCAGTAATGAATGACATGCCAAGCAGATAATCCCAAGTGACAAAAATTGTCAAAAAATTAAGTTTTGAGGACAAAGCTTTTCGAGAGGAAGGCAATGTTATGAATATAATTCATAACGGATATAATTAATATAGTTATTAATAGTTACATAGGGATTATGTAAGTAGTCATTAAGTTAGTGAAAGGGCATGTCTAAAAGACATGCCCATTTATGAAAGGCCACCTACGTGGGTATATAAGCAAGGTAATCATCTATCTTATCTTGTCATCTCATATACATTTTATATATAATATATTATTATTACAATACCTCTTGTGTATTTTACAATTTAAGTCAACAAGCCTACAGCTTTGTTGCTCCATGTTATCCCTCATTTTTTTTCCGCTATCATCCGCCTTCCATGATTCTCGGTTGGTTTACTGTTGTCGTCGGCATTCCGTCCAAGCCCTGCTGTCACCCGCATTTCATTTGATATCTCACTTCGCCTTCCGCTGTCCTCCCTTCCCACTGTCTCACAATTCCCTCACTCAAACTGTCCTTGCATTCGTCACACCCTCACACGCGGTTTTGTGGTTCGTTGATAGCAAACATCGCACACAGGCTATTAGTTCTCTATCGGCCACCGTCCGCTGTCTACCGTGCCCACTGTGACCCGTTGACTGCCCGTGCAACGTTCCATTGCCACCGTGCCCTGTGCATCATTCCGTTGCCGTCGATTGTGGCCCGTGCCCGTGCATCGTCAACCATCCCAACTCTTGTCAGCGCCTTCATTACGTTGCACAACCCATCCTTCGTTTTCTGACTGTCCATCCCTCTCATCGTTCACCGAGAATTCCCCACCATCTCTTCCAAACTACCACCTCGACAATCTCGTGCCCTTGGTACGCAGCTTGTTCTTGTGCTATCGTCATCACTCAGCAATTCATTGACCTCGACAATCGCGTCCATTCTGTCAGGCATCGAACCTGTTTGAATGCATTACATTGGGTGTTTGGGTGTTTAATGCACCGTGGGTGTATATATATATAGAGTTATGAGTTATAATTATTTGTTATATAGTTTGTAATATTAATTATTATATAATTATATAACTAGTTGATATTTAATAACTATATAATATAATTCATATTTGATTTTATATATATATATATATATATATATGTTTAATCAACTTATTATTCTTAAATTAAAATAAATAAATTTATTTATAAATAAAACAAAAAAACAAATTAGGATCAAGTTAAGAAGAAGAGTTAAATTGGCAGACAAATATCCACCCCCCCCAAAACCCGTTCAATGTCGTCAATGACAATGACCGATTTCAGCAAGAAATTAGTTGATCTTGAGCATAAGATTACTAACCATTCCGATGATTTTAACAAAAAATTAGTCGACCTCGAAGGTAAGGTTACCGGGCATTTTGGCGATATCAAGAAACTTCAAGACACGACAAACCAGATTGAACAGCAGCTCGGGCAAAATCATAGTTAGTCCAGAGATGATCATAATAAAACAATGTTGTTACTAACCTCTATTTGTGACAGGATGAGTATTTCACCCGAACAAATATTCCAGAATGTTGAACATAATCAACAGAACAATTCAATAGATTCAAGAAATTCAGCAGATCATCATGAAAAAACCGAGTCTCCAAAAATATCATCCCCGCACCATCAAGAAAATAGTAACGCGAATTTTCAAAATAACCAGCTCTGGAATACATTCACTAATCAATACCCTTTTTTCGCTCCACCGTTAGCAGTGTATCAACGAAGAGCTAAAATCGAGCTACCTAAGTTCGACGGTAACGAAAAATGCAGCGTTGCGTGGCTTAATAAAGCTAAAGAGTATTTCGAGATTTATGACATTGACAATGATGACAAAAAGATTAAGCACGCTTCCATGAAAATGGAAGGAGAAGCATATAATTGGTATATGTGGTGGAAAAAGACGACACTTGCTATCAGTTGGAGAAAATTTAAGGATGCGTTCTTTAAAAGATTCCAAGGTATCAAGGAAGAAGAGTCATTTTCAACACTCATCAAATTGTGTCAAAAAGGAGATGTGGATGAATACACTCAAGAATGGGAGACCCTAGCGACACGAGTACCTGGATTATCAGAATCTCATCTAGTCCAGTCTTTCATTTCGGGACTTAAAACCCATCTACAAGTAGAGCTTGAGCTTCATGACATTACATCGATAGAAGTAGCAAGACAAAAAGCAAAAAGCTACTAAAAAGAAATTTGAAAAGATATTTTGGTCAAAGTCGAAAAGAGTATATTCGAGACAAAGATTTCCTCAGTTTGCAAATACAGATAATACAAAATATGTCCCACCACATCTTTGTGAAGGAGAAAAATCTAACATGGAAACACAAAGGATAAAAGAGAGCAAGTGAAAACGTTGTGGCAAAAAGTGGGACCATAAGCATAGGTGTGCTAAAGGAAAAGAGACAAAGAATCTGTATAACTGTGAAGCAACTAATGATTCTAACAGTGATGAATCAGATGTAGAAGGAATTGAAGACACCCCAAAGTTCTCTCCAGAACTAAATGATGAAAGCATTCCACAAGTGTCATTATCAGCTATGACAAGTATATCACAACCCCAGACACTAAAATTAAAAGGACATATCAAGAAAAACAATGTAATGGTTCTCATCGACACCGACAGCGCCCACAATCTTTTAGACTCAACATCTTCACATTTCCCATGCCCAACATGAAAGTAATGGTAGTCGACGGTAAGAAGATTGAGAAAGAAGGGAAATGCCATAAGGTCAAATTGCAGATTCAGGACTTTAATTTAGAATCTCCATTCTACACCGTACCACTAGGAGTAGTAGATGTGGTCTTAGGTATCCAATGGCTACAAACTTTAGGCACTTATCCTGCCAACCATCAAACGCAGTTTATAAGCTTTAAATGGGAAGGGCAGAAGCACAAGTTATATGGATTCCAAGCACCAGAAAATCAAATCGTGTCGTCATCCCAGATGATGTAAATGATTCGAAAAGGAGTACCAGCCTATATAGTACAATGTCACCAATTAGAAATGTTATCTGCAAAAATGATCAATGAAGGGTCACCAGAGGTACAAGGTCTAATTCAGTAGCACGAAAAAGCATTCCAAGACCTGCCCATGAAAATGCCTCCTAATAGGGAAATTGAACATACAATAGAAGTCAAAGCAAGATCAGACCCCATCAACATCAAGCCGTATCGATATCCGCATCACCAAAAGACTGAAATTGAGAAGATAATCCAAGATCTTTTAAAATGTGGGGTCATCTCAAAAAGTAAAAGTTCGTATGCTGCTACAATTGTTTTGGTAAGAAAGAAGGATGGATCGATCAGGCTATGCATTGATTACATAGGATTAAACTAAATAACGATTAAAAATAAGTTCCCAATTCCCTTTATCGATGAAATGTTGGATGAACTACATGGCGCAAAATACTTTTCAAAATTGGACTTAAGGTCAGGCTATTATCAAATCAGAATCAGGTTGGAAGACATACCAAAAACAGCGTTCCGAACACACAAAGGTCACTACGAATTTAAAGTAATTCCCTTTGGGTTAACAAATGCACCGGCAACACTCCAAGCTACTATGAACGAGTTATTTCGTCCATATCTTAGGAAGTCTGTACTAGAGTTCTTGGATGGTATTTTAATTTACAGTAAAACTTGGAAGGAACACCTACAACATTTCAATAAAGTTCTTACACTACTTGAAGACCGTCAGCTCTACGCTAAGAAATCCAAATGCACCTTTGGGAAGGAAGAAGTAGAATATCTCGTACACATAATATCCCATGAAGGAGTAAAAGTGGACCCTAATAAAATCAGGGCTATAAAGGAATCGGCCAAACCAGTTAATATATCCAAGCTAAACGGGTTCTTAGGATTAATGGGATACTAGCAAAGATTTATTAAAAACTATGCACACATAACTGCACCTCTAACAAATCTTTTAAAGAAGAATTCATCTCAATGGAATGAGGAAGCAAGAAGGTGTTTTGAAGAATTGAAGGAAGTTATGTCCAATGCCCCAGTATTGGCAACTCCAAATTTCTCTAAACCCTTTATCATCAAGTGTGATGCTTCCAGATTCGGTATAGGTGCAGTGTTAATGCAAGATGGGCATCCAATAGCTTTTGAAAGCAGGAAGATCAATAAACGAGAGCATCTTAAATCTGCATACAAGAAGGAAATGCTCGCTATTATGCACGCACTAGCCAAGTGGAGACAATATCTGTTGGGAAGTAAGTTCTCCATTAGAACATATCATAATAGTCTTCAGCACCTCCTCCAGCAAAAAACACTTTTTGAAGAACAACAAAAATGGATTGAAAATATTGCCGCCTTTGATATGGAGATATTACATAAAAGGGGAAAAGACAATGTAGTAGCAGATGCCTTGTCTAGAAAGGATGAAGAGCCTACACTACTTGCAGTCTCGGTTGTTGTTCCTAAATGGCTTAATGAGCTCCGAAGTGAGTACACCAAGGATCCACAAATAACTGCTATAATCAATGACCTCCTAGGCAACTCAAAATTTGAATGGAAGAACGATATTTTATGGTACAAGGGAAGAATCTATCTGAATTCAAACTCCAAGTTTGTATCAAAGATACTCAAGGAGTCACATGATTCTCTGTCAGCCGAACATGTAGGATTCTTTAAAAATTACTACAATGCACGTCTATCATTCTTTTGGAAGGGGATGAGTCACGATATTCAGAAATATGTAGCAGAATGTGACAAATGTCAAAGAAATAAAAGTGAAATATTATGACACCTGGATTACTTCAACCCTTAAACATTCCGAATCAGAAATGGGAAGAAATATCAATGGATTTTATTGAAGGTTTACCTGTATCCAATGGCAAGGATAAGATCTTCGTAGTAGTCGATAGACTCACTAAATATGCTCACTTTATTGCAATAAAGAAATCAGACTCAACAAAGCAAATCGTTGAGGTATTTTGCAGAAATATTTATAAACTACACGAGTTTCCAAAATTCATTGTGAGCGACAGGGATGCTAAATTTAAAGGTAATTTTTGGAAGGAATTGTTCAGCCATATAGGAACCTACCTAAACATGAGTTCCTCTTACCACCCTCAAACAAATGGACAAACAAAGGTTGTCAATAAATGTTTGGAAGCCTACGTACGTCGTTACGCTACAAAAAAACAAAATAAGTGAGTTCAGTGGTTGCATCTTGCTGAATGGTGGTATAACTCTACTTACCATACATCAGCAAAAATGACCCCATTCCAAGCTTTGTACGGATATGAACCCCCGAAATGGAGAGATCTAGTTACCATCCAGACAAATCTACCAGCTGTTAAAAACCAACTAGAAGAAACCCAAAAGATCGTCCAGACTCTAAAAGAAAATTTAAATAATGCAAGAAACCGTATGAAGCAACAAGTTGACCGAAACAGAACTGAGAGATAATTTGAAGTTGGAGAATGCGTATTTGCCAAGCTCCAGCCATACAAACAGTTGTCCCTGAAACAAAAAGGAAAACATAAATTAGCACCGAAGTTCTATGGACCGTATCAAATCAACAAAAAGATCAGCCAAGTTGCATATAGTTTAAGCCTTCTCGATAAAAGTCGTGTTCACAACGTCTTCCATGTATCCTGCCTAAAAAGGGCACTTTCTGACCATCAGTCAGCACAAACAACACTTCCATTTTTAGATGATGAAGGAAGAGTCATTTTAGAGCCAAAAGGTATCATATCCACCAAAGAAAAGAAGCTATGATCTCGTGTAATCAAGGAGTACCTAATCAAGTGGAAGGACTTACCAGAAGAAGAAGCTTCGTGAGAGACCAAAGCATTTCGTCAACAACATCTATCGTTACGTATGCTTTGAGGACAAAGCATATTTTGAGAGAAAGGCAATGTTATATAAAAATTATTAATTATTACTAATTGTAATTGTATTAGGTTGTATTAGGCATGCCCTTTCACCAAGAGACACCATAAGGCTGTATTTAAGCCATGTTCTCTCTCATTTTGTAATCATCTTATCATTCATCAATAAATATATTTTTTATTCTATCTATTACTGGGCTTTTTGTGCTCCGGAAGGGAATGATGAGGTCTTTGCAAGATTGGGCTGACCATCTCCTAAAGTCATAAAGGACTTTGGAAAGGTCATAAAGGACTTTAACCAAGAAGAGGTTAATAGATTCAACTTTGAAGCCAGAAGGACTTGCTACCAGGAGAATATGGCTAGGTCATAGAGGACTTTGACCAGAAAGGTGAATGGCCCAAGACAATGGCAGGTGCAATTATAGATACATTCATTTTTAAAGCTAGAAGGGCTTGGCTAGGTTGGCCAGAGGTGAATATCCCAGGGAAATAATAAGATTGGACAGATTTGTTGATTTTTCCTTGGCAGTTCAGAATCAGGTCTATGTCTAAAACACAATCACAAATACACTGAAACACCACAACTCACAAGCACTTTGCACAACGGAAAATGTACAGCAAAGAATCAATGTACACAATTTTTGCAACCCAAAACTTGTTATATTAGAACTTTAATACAGCAAACACAGGGCTCTTGTACCAAGGATCATGGCCCTCACAATTAGCCCTAATACAAGGAAACTACGGCTTGATGTCAACAACACATGACCATCAATCTGCCCTTGAACAAGACACACTTGACTTACTTGTTAAGAAGTGCTTGACCACGGCCCTTTCAATCCACGTACCTTGAACACTTGGTAGGTCCTTCGCCACCTATAATTGCAGAGATATTGTTTCTCCAACAACTCTGCCACAGTTGCTCACAAGATCCTTTGCAACTTAGGATTCACATGCACATAACACCTCTTCAAATTTTGCCTTTAAGAGTGATTTGCTTCTTCAAGAATCACCGAACACAAGACCCACAAATCTTCCCTCCAATAACAACTTAGTTGCTCCTACGTCACTATACTTAGGGTCTTGAACAAGTTGCCCTCTAATTGTTTCCGTGCTTCTCCAAAGATGACTGCTCTTAGGGTCTCCAAACTACCTTCTAACAATAATAATGCTACTCCAATATCATTGAACACAAGTTGTTAATCACGTTGTCCAGACCTTCTTATAGGACAGACATTTAACTCTTAACCACCAGCAGTCTCCTCCAATGAATCTGCTCCTTAAATCTTCACGTTATGACTGACCTTCACCTTTGTCCCACTTCGCACCTTAGCCCTTACTTAGAGACACAACTCGACCTCTCTTGGATCCTTGAAACAGCTCACAAGAAACAGAGATACTGCCCTTAACACAATGACAAGACAGACCTCTTGTCACTTCCTTCAAGGTCTCGGCCCTCTCCAACGAGCACAGAAATCAAGAATGAAGATGACTGGAATATAGGACATGACTTGGATTGGATGACTGTCATACACAGAAGTAGCCAGAATCTAGGACATAAACCAACACAGGAATAGACCTTCAAAAGCTCGGTAAACTAACATTAACATTGGCACAAAAATCAGACCTAACACGTCCTCATATATGGGCATAACTCAGCCTTCAACAGACTTGAAATGGACCAACCACGCTCCAAATTCGTCCTTCTTTAGGGCCAGCAGCTACCTGAGGTTATTTGCACTTATTTCTTGAGCAGATCACTTCAAAAGATATGCTTGGATGAAATCCAAACGAACTCCTTTCATCCATTCTTATAGTGTTCTTTAGTGATGTCACATTTCACCAAGGGTCACCACATCGACCTAAGCCAACATGCATAAACACCATTTACTTAAGGGATAAAATTATTTTCATTTGACATTTGCCCACACCATTGAAGCTCTAGGTGCCTCTTAGTCCATCAAGGGTGTCACTCATGCATCCAATGAATTTTCACTTGGGTCTTGTTACCGCTCAAACTATCAAAGGTCCTAGGAGGGGTTCCTATAGAGCAACTACTAGATCAAGTGGCAACAATGGAGTAATAGCCTGTGAAAATTTCTTAACTAAGAAATCCTACTGTTAAATCTCAATTTACTTCTCCTACTTGATTAAACATACAAGTTATTAATCTAAATATTCAGAATTAACAGCAAAGTAAATACAATTAACAACCTACACATACAGATCATTTACTGAATAGCACGCTCTTATGACAAAGTGACACAGATTTTTCGAACAAATGTCCTTAGAAAAACCCAATGCGAGAAAACCGGTGCAGCAGATATGAGGGTTTATTATTATTAAGCAGTAGTTTCTGAGTACATCTAGGGTGCCATAAACTTGGCTAACACAATAGAGAAAACCTTGGCAATTAGAGAAAATCTGAGATATACCTCACTCTCGCAAGTCCCGGCTGATCCGGATGAGCAACTAGTGAAACCCCAGCTGGCTCTGCGCAACAACTGCGTAAGCCTGTGTAGCATGGGCTGAGGAACTGTGTCGTCCTACTCGGTTTCAGCCCTACTAGCTCAGAAACCCTTCTTCCAACAGAATTTCGAACTTCTGCTTGGAGATGTTGTGCTGCCTCTGCGTGGGCCTGCGTCACCCTCATAAGGGACTGCATCACTCCCCCTGATGGTTGTGCTGCCTCCATTGCGTCTCTGTTGCCCTTGCTCTGCACTGTACTCTTGGCCCTCCTGACCAATCACTGCATCTGCCCCTCACTGCAACTCTGAGTCACTCATATCTGGTCTTCATCCAGCACTGCTCCGTCAGAAGAATTCGATCTCTTAGACTCTGTGTATCTCCAACTGACCTCAAGCCTTTCCTTTATACTTTTCTCGTTGACATATCAACAGTCGTGATTTAATCTCTTATCGACGGCTCAGATTAAAAGACTGCTTGATCCACGTCACTTAGAACATTTCATCGCGTGTTTAATTAATTCACTTTAATTTTTCTAATTTCCTAAGTTAGACTTAGGGTCCTCATTAAAAATATATATATATTTTTTAATATCTCACACACCAAATGAAATTTCTCCAAACGCTTTCTGGGTTTTGGAGGTCTTGTCTGTCTTAGCCCCTCCGCAAAATTTCAGTGCTAGAGCACACCCAATGCTACCTCAAAATCTCAACACTCCCTCTTAGCACAGAGTCTGCTCTAGCAATACATCCACACCATGTATCGCAAGATCTTTGCATCGATCTTTGCACTGTTGATGCTTGGCCTGCTGCCCTCCATCCACTGCGTTGTTGCTTTTTGTAATTCCGCCCATGTCACTAGCACTAACACTGCTACATCTGTACTACAGCTCCCTCTCAATTTGCTACATCATGCTGCCCATAGCACTACCACTGCTAACTGTTGCACTGCAACTCAGTTGCTAAGAAGTAAGCAACTAAAGGACCGCTGCCCAATCATTGACAGAGGAGTTGGGTTGCATCTCATCACTGAAGCTCCCTTGGTTGCTGCTCTGCACTGCGTAAGCACTGCATTTCTGCGTTGCTGAAGTCCCATCAGCCTCTACGTTGTTGTTGCCTCTGCACTGCATTTCTCCCTCTACAGCGTCTCAGCACTGCCCTCTGCTTCGCTATGATCTTCTGCACCCACTGCTCCACTTGTCCCACTACTATTTTAAGGCTCCTTTAGCTCGTATATGATCCAAGAGTTGGGCTACTCAAGGATCCTACCTTTTTCATCTGTAGTTGCTCTACAGATCCATATTTCCCCACTTACGTGGTTCATGAGCACTCATGGCTACGTCATCATCACTCCCATCGTCCTTTGCTACTGCTGCCTTGGATTCAGAAGATACTTTGTCCTTCTTCTTAGCAAAGGCACGCAGGGCTACGCAGAGGATGCGTAGAGGCCAAGAGGGAACCGGAAATTTGCTGAAGGAATCGATTCCAGAAGCCAAAAGCCGAGGTGTGAGATCGAGAGGCAGAAATTGAAGTTCCTGGGCGGAAAATCAATCCATAGAAGGGGTGACGCTGTAACCAAGAGGGCTGACGTTGGGAATGCGCAAAGGCAACGCAGAGGGTGTCAGGGGCAGTTCATTCAGTGGCCGGATCAGCTTGGATTTCCTATAATAGTGTGAGCTAACCTCACTAATCTCTCCGTCAGTGATATTCTCTGTAATTGGATTGCCAGGAAAGGCATCCAGAGATTGTATTCGGAAAATTACTACTGCATAATAATAACACACTCAGTTGCTGCATTGGTTTTCCCGCATTGGGTTTTTCCGGGGACATTAGTCCAAAAATAATTGTGTCAGATGTGTCTATGATTTACTCTTGTTCAGTTTTTGTTTTCGCACTTGTATTTTTCCGCAGTTTATTTAGTGAAGGTTGCAGTGTGTTTAATTCGATGTTGTCGTAGCGATAAACTGAATAATTAATTTATCAGTTAGAAGAATCAATACCAGTTGTTGCAATAGGATTCCAGATTTGAGAAATTTTCACAATATATCCTAGGCAGGTACCTCTTCACTAACGGTTTTGTCCTTAGGGACACACCCTTTCATGAACTAGTTACTAATTAATCATTATTTATTACTATTATTGTTTTACATTATTTGTATGATTTTATATATATTTTTATTTGTAACATTGCCTTCCTCTTTAAAAAGCTTTGTCCTCAAAACTTACTGATGAAAGGGCTTGATCTCTTTTTTCGTTTCAAATATCTTCTCGTCTATGAACTTTCATCTTCATTGATACAAGACGATACGATGCTCTGAGTGATAAACAAAATTGTCAGACTAAGAATGGTACGTACCATCCTAGATTAGCCTTTTGTGGAATCTTCCAATCACTAGAATTTTGTAATGACTTGTAATCATAGGACTAGATTCTGCAAACTTCAGTATTCCTTGGAACATAAATATGTTGTTTTTGTTCTAAATAGTTCAAATATATAGACGAACTTAGTTGTTTGCTCTTATGGTTCGGAGGTCGATAAGGAGTTCTTGTAGTTTGATTTTCTCTTATCATCTGTGTGGTAATTTCCTCATTTTCTTTAGGTACTGTTGTTGTTGAGTTGGCTATGGAAACATCACTTGGAATTGCCATTGTTTGAACTGCAATGTCTGAATATGTTTTAACTTGTATTGGTTTCTCATCTTCTTTAGTTGTGATATTGACTGGATCGGTGTTTGTTCCTTTATCTTCGACTTGGACTATTACGACCGGAGACTTCAATACTTATTGTGTAAGTTGTTCTAACTTGTCATTTAGTGACTTTTTGTCACTTTTTAGTTTCTTAATTTGCACAAGGAGGCTTTAGTTATGATTCCTTAAGCATAAAAGCTCTTTGTTTTCTGAATCGTTGACTTTGTCCTTAGTATGCTTCTCTTTATCTTTTATACTTTTGATTTGTTCTAGTAATTTTTTATTTAAGCTTTTTAAAGATAAATTTTCCTCTTCCTTTTCTGATAGACTTTCGTTGAGCTTTTGATCGGAACTTTCTTTTTTTTGTTTTAGTCTTTGTTTCTTAACCTTAGATTTCTTGACCTATGAAATTAATTTTTCATTGTGGTTTTTAAGTCGATGAATTTCTTCACTTTTATTGTATATGACTTCTTCAAGCTCCTTTTGTTTCTTTGATATTGTTTCTTGATTCTCTTGTAGCATCAATTTTGAAATATCCTTGAAGTCTTTTGATGATGCCAATTTTGACTTTGACTTCAATGTCACTCCTTGGAATGTGATCATTTTTTTCTTATAAGGAAACATCAAAACTTTTTTTTTCTAAGTTTAGCATGAACGTACCCAATTCTTTAAACCAAGGTTAACCAAAAATTATGTCATTCTTTGGGTTAAACATAGGTACAACACATAATTGAGAAATGAAATTATAGTGGTCAATTATTACTTGTAATTCATTAATTTCATACTCTTTTTGGCCAAAAATATTTGTTCGTTATCCTATGCTTGACTCTGGAATTAATAGTTGATTCGCCAAGTTAGCATTGATATAATTTTTCTCGTCACTTGTGCTGATAGCGATATTAATCTCCTTACCTTGGGTATTTCCTTTTAATGTAATTAATATACAATCTGCAATTGGAAGACTTTTATAGGAAAATTTCCCCTCCCTTTCTTATGAATTAGACTCCATATTTTTTGAAGGAAAATGGCTTTTCGTTTGTGTTCGTTGATAATTTTGTCAAAAAAATATTTTGAACAATGAATTTTTAAAATATAATATTGTATTTTTTTTCTAATAACTTATAAATACCTTTCGATTTTATTTTTTTTAAACCACCCCAAAAACTATTATTTTTTCACTTATTTTTAACATTTTTTTTAACCTAAAAGGGTGAGACCAAAAATTATTATTTTTTTACTTATTTTTAAGTGACTTTTTTTAACGGGTGGCCACGTTTCTCAAGGCCTTATTGGATGTCAACAAATTTGATTAATCGATTATGTGTAAATCTAATTTCGTTTCTCAGATTTAAGAATCAAAAAGAGAGGTCGCGATCTTTGAGGTTAATGACCCGTAACAAATTAATAGTTTTGGATTATATGAAAACCCTACATTGGTTGGCAATGTTACCACTCGCAATAGTTGAGCCATGAAATGAGCTTATGGGTCAGCAAAACCGACAAACAATGAATATCATATGGAAATGGCAGAGAGAACAATGACACAGAGTGGCACAATGTTGGGACTCTACTTGATTGAGTGGAAGATGGTGCGGACAAGATTGGAAGGCACAGGCAATAGGGTTTACTACTCCAACATTGACCGAACAGGGGAAATGTGACGACAACAATGGTAGTTGTAGCATGCGATGATGGAGAATAGTTGTGGCAGCGGTGCGGTGATAGAGTGGTACGCTGGTGGTTGTGCAAGGCGAATGGAAGGCGGGAGACTGTTGCGATGATGGTGACGAGCTGTTACTTAAAGGTCAGTGGCAGCAGCAGAGCCAATGGGTAGCAAGCATGATTGTTGCAACTATTTTCTGTGAAAGCGGTGGCTGGAAAATGAGGCTATGACTGGTATTGATAAAGGTTGGGTGTAGTAAGGCGAAGCGGCAATTACAATGCTTGTTCGTGCCGATTGGTGCGACTTTCGTTTGTCCGTTATGGAAACCTGGACTGAGTTGTCGAGCGATATGCGCTTATGGTTGCCCGGCAACTGCCCTCTTCGATTACTCTTATCTTGGATGCCCTTCTTCATCCTCAAAGGGTATCAGATGCCAAATGCTTACCCAATCCTCCATTCTTTCTTCCCAAAGTGAATACAAGAATGATGTGTCTCTCTCTCCCTCTCAACTAGGGAGGATATACCCATTCCTATAAAGGAATGTACCTATTCCTATAAAGTAATGTACCCAAGCTCCCTCTTATCCAGGGACTTGTCCAAGCTCGCTCTTAACCAGGGACTTGCTTCCAAGTTCCTTCTTAACCAGGGACTTGCTTCCAGGCTCACTCTTAACCAGGGACCTGTTTTCAGCAGCAGCTATTTCTTCTTTGGTGGAGATCATCAGACCTTCAAGTGCTTGTAGAGCTCCTACATTCGATGTCATGAGTTTCATCTTTATGTACCCTTCATCATGTAGGGCATGGGTCATCCATCACTTTCCTAAGTCAATCATGTCATCCTTCTCTTCATCGGAAAGTGATCTTCTAGCCCACATTTGGCTTTCCTTCATACAGCGACCTCTTCCATGTCATGTTTCCTTCAGGATCTTCCATCCAATCACATGAGTTCTAATTGTAGGTGATATCCACAACTTCTTTTTCGGTAACCCTCTATTAACCCATCCAGATGTTGTTCAAAAATCAGAAGTGAACATCAAATCAAAGTTACCATTTTGTGATGGCCTTTCATCATGGCATCTACTTCTTGCGACATCAACATCCTGCATACATATTGACACATCCCTAAGATAACCAATGTCAAGTGTCTCCTTTTCCAGACTGCATCAGAGTCTTCATACCTTTTTCATGGAGATGTCATGGTCAATTCTTCTAGTTGGTTGCATCTTTAATGATCTCTTCTTTCTTTCTTCACATTTTGTTTTCTAGGAATTTCCATCCATAGTTCCTTCATATTTATCAACTACCTCATATTCCATATGAGGACATATTATGTTGATTTCATCTTGTGAATATGTGAAACATGCCTTCATGCATCTTCTCAATGGAAGGGATCCCTTTTTCTTTGATTGTGCTAATGAGGTAGAGCATTTACCCATATTATCTGCAGCTATATGATGACATGACTTATTTTATCAAATACATGCATACATACTTCTTTTCTCCTTTTGGTCATCTAGACTTCCTTCAACATCTTCTTTTGATTGAAATTACTTCAACCATCTTGTCTCGCTGCACTCTTTTGTCATTGTACAATCATCTTTCTGAAACCATTAATCCCAGACAAGATGGAATCCTCGACGAGACAGTTGCTTTTCCCAAGAGAGGTGAACCTTCTAATGAAGATTTCAACGGAGGATCTTGATTATCCTCATCTTGCAAATGCTCCTTCCTAATGATGACACACAATGAGCTCTTTCTATGTTAGATGACTTTTCCTTTCCCATAAGTACTACTTATGCTTTTCAATGAGATTACTAAGAGCTACTTCCTTTCTATGATGACTGCTACAACCATGTAGACTTCTACTATAGTTATCCTTTCAAGCTTTTCTAATGATGTCATGAGCTCTTGTTTCAATCAAATTCTTCTAATATGATGCATCCTATCATTCTTATAATGCTTTTTATCATGATAGCTATCTTTTATGAAAAATTGAAAAAGAACACCGTGAAGGAGATTATCTCAGTTGTAATAGAGATCTTTCACTTCCTCTTTGATTTCTTCTTTTCAACTTCTTCCACTTCTTCGGTGATATGGGCTTCTTCCCTTCCTCTTTTGTTGTTGTCCTTCTTGAGTTTCAGACAAACTCTCTTGTAGTGCCCATATTCATGTCAGCCATAGCATTGGACTTTTGACATATTCTTCTTGTTCCTTTTCTGAGGACCAAACCTTCCAAACTTTCCTTTCTTCTTTTCCATGACAGCAAATGCTTGTACTTGTTTGTTTAATCCTACATCGCTTTTTGCCTTCATCCTAGTATTTTCAATTTTACATAATGAAAAAAGTTCATTGAATGGGGTAGCTTCCTTCTTTCCATAGAGACTTGATGTAAAGTTACCCCATTCCTCAGGCAGTGCATTCAGCACTATGATGGCCATTTCTTTATCAAACATTATTTCTCCCAACTCTTGTAGTTGGTCACTAATTTCTGATACCCTCATAAAGTATGAGGCCATTCCATCTTCCTTTGAGATCTTCATTTTGTATAGCTCATTTCTCAAGGATATTACTTCTCCAGCGGTACTTACGGAGAACAATTCTACTAGTTTCTCATATATTTCTTTTGATGTCTCCAATTTTGATACAAATGGTATGAGGGGATATTTGATAGATTTTATAAGAATCCTTTGAGCCCTTACTTCCCTTTTCATATATTTTGCTAGGGCTTGAGCTTCTTCCTTTGGAGGTTTAGTGATTGAACCCTTAACATGATCAACGACTTCATTTTCTATGAGGATCAAATCAGTCCTCTTCTTCCATGCAAGAAAGTTTGATGACCCAACCAATTTGTTGCTTTATTTGCAAAATGAAGTCATTTTGATATATTCAGAAGTGGACACAAAGATACTTACTTGTCAAGATACTCCTTGATGACAATATCTTCAACTTGATGCCTTCTTCATTTTGATGATGATGTTGATAATAGAAGATGTCTTCTTGATGAAGATGTCTTCCTTCAAAAGTGATCCTTCAAGGAGACCGAGATCACCTTGGTTTCCTTGGTGACAATGCTTCTACCTGCTTTCCTTGGATGTAGAGACTTTGAAGTCTTCTTGAGGTGTTGATTGTGCGAGGTTCCCAAGAATGCTTCAAGCGTAGAATCCTTCTTTGAACAAACTAGGGTTTTGTGGGCTTCTTTAGTAACTTCCTTCAAGATGATGATGTAATCCTTGTCCTTGCGTTGTCTTTGAGATGAGTGGTCCTTCTTGATGATTGATGCTCTTGATGATTTTCTTGTGTTTCGACCTTTCAGTGTCCTTTGAGCTGCCCTTCCTTGACTTGTCACCTTAGCTCTGATCCCATGTTGAGAAATCTAGAGGCGGCAAGATTAGGTGATTTCTCTTTTCTTGATAACTGCTTATGATGTATTTTTACTTTTCTTGATTTACTTCTTCTTGCCTTTATTATAATTAGTGTTCTCTATCATCAAACAGCTATCAAAACATAAAGAACAATAAGATAATAGGACACAAGATGTAGGCAATCAACCAAGGCCAAAACTGCTCCAACTAAGAGGAAAACCCACAAGAAATATTCTCTTCTTATAGACCTTCAATTGACGAATTCCAAGACCTATAATCCTTGTCCAAGACCCTCCAAGACCAAGTCAAACCTTGCTTCCAGCAACTTCTGCAACTTCGACCTGCCCAGCAGATTCTTCTAGAACTTCGACCTGCCCCGCAGATTCTTTTGCAACTTTGACCTGCCCAGCAGATTCTTTTGGTACTTTGACCCACCCAGCAAATTCTTCTACAGAAACCCTAACCCTTGCACGTGTGAGAGATAATGGTATCTTCTTGCTCCTTTCTTCTTCGCTTGGGTAGATTCTCTCTCTCCTAGAGAACCCAGCTTGCAAAACGCTCTTCTTGATGATCTAATTCGACTTCTGCAACTTGGCTTTTACTGTTACAATAGAAGCCCTAATTTCTTCGTTGCTTGTGGAGAGTATTAACCCAAAAACAATCCCATAAACTTGACTTTCTCTTCTTTCTCCGTCCTCTTCTATTTCGCACCTTTTCTCCTCCTTATGATCGAAATTTTGTGTGTGTAATATGTCTCCAAAGTGAGGTCAAAGTCTCCTTTATAAAGGCTTCTTGTCCATGTTTGTAGGTCAACTTGATGCTTGTGTAGGCCGACTTGTTCTTTGCATTATGACTAGGTCTTGGAGGGTCTTTTGACTCAACTTTGACTCAAATAAATTCTTTTATAGTGTGTAACATGCACAAGGAGGGTCTTTCATATATGACAATGACTCAATTGACTTGTAAACTAGATAACAAGCCGTAGAAGCTCTCAATGGGAGCTTGACCTAAAATTAATTTTTCTTGAGCATGAAACCCATGCCTCAAGGACAACAATAATAAATTTATTTTTCTCATTACATCAAATACATAAAATGATGATTACATATGTCATCATGAAGACCGAACCTAGTTAAATATTTCAACATTATCTTCAGGGGTTAACTCATTATAAGACTAACTCAAGAAGTCTTCATTCAAAGGTTGGGTTTGATTTGGCATCACTATCTTAAGCATCTCTTGAATAGTTGCAGGATTAATGCTAAACAGGATAGCTCCATTCTTTGACAAAATAGCTTGTTTATTCGAAAGGTAATTTTCAGCACACCAAGAAATAAATTATGGGTAAGGGTATGTCTAAGAGGTGATAAATTGTGCCAAATAAGATACCCAAGTCAAGGAAATGTCTTGCTAATCTCTAAACGTTGGAAAGCCCACTCCTTGAGCTCATAAAGGTCGAATTCACAGTGGGTTTCATGTGAATCTATTTCCCTATCTATCAACGGCAAATCTTCAAAATTAACAAGGCAAGGAGGATCTAAAGTTTGGGCCTTTGTCATTTAACCTTCATTTTGACTGAAGAAGAAATAAGATAAGGCTTGAAAGGTTACCTAATAACTAGTTCCAATCGCCTATGTGAGCCCTCTAAACTATCGACGGTTTTTTTGTGGACAAATCGCTCAACACATCAAGGATAATGAAGACAAGAAACCCTATTTCCCATTTAACGATTAACCCCACCACTAATACACGCGGCAAAATTTGATTGGACATAAATCTTTTTATTTTGAAAAATATAACAGACTCCCCTTATTATGCTAACATCATTCCCATGTTCTTGACACGTGGACCAATACCTTTGCACCACTTGGATGCCACCTAGATTTCCTATCGAACACTGGACCTGTGCCATTGATTGGTGAGACATCTTGTTGTCTGGCGAGGTTTCCAGCAGTCACATCATCTAAGTAGTATCGGGGGGTGGCATAGATAATTTGAAAACCCAAGGGTGGGGGAAGGCTGATATACTTCTTTGGATGACGCCTATACCTGCAGTAAACCGCTCGAACGCAATTTTGGAACCCCGTTGTTAAACATCAAACTCTCTGGGGAGCTGAAATGACTTTTTTCTCATCGATACACTTCAATGGGGCTCCCAAAGCTACTTGGAAGTTTAAATTGGACAACAAGGTAATACATATGCTCGTTTAAATAAAAAAATTATTTAAGTAAATAAACAAACCCCAAACACTGAAAATTGGTTCCTATTACAACACCATGTTTGATCATTCCCTTGAATCAAGTCTAGGTTTTAATCATCCATAAGGCTCTGAGATCCAAAGCAACCATCATCCATTGCAACCAATTGTCACCTTGCTACAGTGAAACTAAATGTTAAAATTGGCAACTAGGGCCAAATTCCACCTTGGGACAGCTCATTTGATGGAGATGATGATTGCATTAAATTCCTCTTTTTGAGAGGACCAAAATTGATATAAAGTTCATCCAATTTGGACAAGCGGAAGTGCATTTTTGAATTTATGCCCACACATGTGCAAATTGTTCCAGTCGGCCATATCAACATGTACGCTCATGAAGCCAAATGGACGTGACTCTTCACCCACAACGAATTGTATAAATACAAGTGACCTCTCACCTAATTTGGCATCTTCATCACTCACATTCTCTCTCCTTCTCTCATTGGTTTGTACAACATTGGGCATTCTCTCTCTCCCACGTGTGGCACAAGGAGGACAAAATTTCATTACATAATTGCAAGGCCAAAAAACTCAGAAAAAAATTATATTTTGACCAGCATTGATTAGCGTTGACTTTGACTTTCCGGACGTCATTTGACTTTGACTTTTTGGGGATATTTCTATCTCAGCAAGCTGCATTTTTGGCACAAAAATCAAGGCAAAAGGAGTATTTTGACATGCGTTGACTGCATGCCTATTTGACCACACAGTTGACCATAGTTGACCAAATTTGACTACAAATTTTGTGGTTGTTTTGGGTTGAATTTGCCCACTGCTGGAAGCCGAGTTTGACTGCCTTTAACCGAGCTTCAAAGGAGAAGTTTGACTACTGCATTGACCATCTATGATTTCTAGTTAGGGTTGAAGTTTGACTGCAAATTTTAACAAGGTTGTTTTGAATTGAATTTGGCAAGTCAATTTTGACTATTGTACTCTCTCTCTCTCTCTGTTGAATATTTTGATATAATAATAAGAAGAATTGATCAAAGGGTTTTCCCCACATTGGCGTTTTTTCCTAGCATCTGCCAAATCTGGTGTCCTCTTGTCTTCGCTTGTCTTATGCATTTTGTTTCATGTTCTATCTACTTTTACTATCAATGTGATTAATGGTTAATGTGATTGCTACTAGAAATCTAATCTGGAAATTGCCATTGGGCTACTAAAGGAACATTGAAGTAACTGTGCTAAGCATAGAATATACCATTGTTAACTAAAATTAAAATGGTTTCAAAGCCTAGGTGAAGACAAAGCCCAAGCAAGAGATAGAAAAGCAATCACTAAGAGTAGAATTGGTGGACAAGAACATTGGTCTAGCTTCAATGACGACTACATCATACTTCAAATCTGAGGATAAGCTCAAGGACAAATATGATTATCATGCATGGAAGATGACATTGGACTTGAATTTGGAAGAGAATGATGCTATGGACTATGTGCAGGGAAAAGTGGTGGAGCCTCCTTCAAATGCACCTACTGTTGTAAAGACAAAGTACAAGAAAGGTGAGGTTAAAGCTAAAAGAATTATCATTGATTCCATTCAAAAGCATTTGGTTGCCTACATTTCTGATTTGGGAACATCTAAGGAGATGTATGGTAAGTTGATTGGGATGTTCAAAGTAAACAATGCAAATCAAATCCTCTTTCTCAAGAACAAGTTGAAGGACATCAAGATGGATAGAAGGGAGTCTATCCAATCCTACTTCATGAGGATTACCGAAATCAAGAATGATCTTCTATCTATCGAAGAAGTTGTTGCTGACAGGGAGCTAACTCTCATTTCTCTTGGAGGTCTCATAAGAGAATGGGATCTGTTCAACACCACCATTCTTAACAACGACAGGATTCCTAGTTTCGATGAATTACTGGCTAGATGCACACAAGTAGAGACAAGGATGATGGAGAGAGACAAGCCTTCAAATGGAAATGAACCTACTACTTTCTCCGTTGATGCAAAGACGAAGAACAATGTTGCTCCAAAGAAACAGGGTCAAGGATTCAAAGAAGGAAGAAAAGGAAGGTGCTACAACTGCAATAGGTTTGGCCACTATGCTAGAGAGTGTCGTCACAAGAAGGATACTCCACGAGATGACGACAACAACAACAACAATTTCAAAAGCAATGGCAATCAAAGGAACAACAGGTTCAACAATAAAGTTAAGAGGAATGCTCCCGCTACTCGATATGGTAATGGTCGACCTGCCAAAAGGACAAGAAACTCCACGTATGAGGAAACTAATGTTGTAGAAAAACAAAAAGAATTTTATCTTATTTCCGCCCTCACTACTGTTGATTGCTGGTAGCATCAAATGTGCTCTAGGTCTCAAATTTTGCGAGGAAGCTTAGGCACATGTATTCCAAAGAACCCAGAAAGCATTTTGGGAAATTCCACCTGGATTGTGTTTTATGGATATGATTAATTATTTTTAATGGGACCCTAAGTCTAAGCTTAGGAAATTAAAATAATTAACGAATATTAATTAAAACAGGGTGTGAATCTTCTAGAAAAGACAAAGATCGAGTCAAGTTAATCTTAGTCGTTGATTTGCGATTTAATCTCGGTCGTTGAAGTCTCAACGAGAAGAGTATAAGAAGGACTTGATGGGGCATTTGGAAAATTCATCGACAGAGGCTAGAGATCGAAATTCTTTAGTGAGCAGTGCTCAGCGAGAAGATCGATTGAGTTGATTCTTACAAAGAGGGGCAGAGATAATTTTCGGTTGGAGATCTTTCCTAAGTCAGGAATACATAGCAGAGAAGACAAAGGGTAGTACGCAGAAGAGTCAGCGTAGCAGCGTAGTGCCACGTTGAGGCAGCGCTGCAACCTTGAGGAGATCCGAGATTCAGCTGAGGATTAGTCAGATCTAGTGTTGGAGTGTTGGGGTGCGAGACCAGAGGGGCCAGAGTTCAATATCCAGCCAGCAGAAGAGCCAACAAGCAGAGGTGACACAGTCCCCACGCAAAGTGACGCAGAACTGCGCAGAGGCAGCGTAAGGCTCATCAATTCAGTGTTTGGTCAGTCCGGATTTCCAGTGTCAAAGTGAGGTAATCCTCGCTAGCTCTTTGTCAGTCAAATTCTCTGTGTGGATGGCCAGTAAGGCATCCCAGATTGTATTCTGCATAATAATACAAACCCTCAGTTGTTGCATCGGTTTTCCCGCAATGGGTTTTTCTGGGGACTTAGTCCAAAAATAACGATGTGTGTGTCTATTGTTAATTCTTGCTCAGATCTTGTCTCCGCAGTTTAACTTTGTGAAGGTTGTAGTGTATGGGTTTCAATATTTACCGTAGAACACAGTAAATAATTTGTTCAGCAATTAACAAATAGAATAATTCTCACCAGTTGCTGCAGTAGGATTTCGGGTGTAGGAATTTTCACATGGTATCAGAGCTTGTTTAGCAGTGCAGGAGGAGCAAGAGAGTAGACCAGAAGGATCAAGCGTTGAGGAAGAAGTAGGAGATCAAAGAGTTGCGTAAGCAGCAAATCAATTTCCCTAGTGACTCCGCAGTGCAAGCTAGGAGGGCTAGATCTGCAAGGAAAACTCTCTCTGAGTGAGCCGATAGAGGTAGGATTTTCCAGTTTGCAGTTTTTCAAAGGCATAGGGAGCAGCGTAGCAGATTCAGCGCAGATCAGCAGCTGGTGGGACGCAATTTTTCTTATAGCAGCAGTTGTTGGTGCAGAAAGTGTCAGAAGAGAGAAGACACATTTGGGGGAATTCTGACCTCAAAGAGTTTCTTGCCTAAGAAATTCTTATTTCTTGTGCAGAAGTAGCGAGATCGTGATTTATTTGGCTTACCCCAGCAGGGAGTGCATAGAGCCAGTTGTGCAAAGGGTTAGAGGCAGCAGTTTGACATCTAATTGGGTGAGATGGCAGCCAGTGGGTTGCGTGACCAAGATTGGTTGGAGGGTGCCTTCAACTATGTAATCTGGAAAGCAAGGATCTCCTTCCTTCTAGATGAGCATGAGCTCAAGGCCTTCATCGACAGTGCAGCAGTCGAACCTGTAGATGCAAAACCGTTGAGAGCCTTCAAAAAGAACATGGCAAAATCCAAACAATTGATCCTCGACGGAGTGAAGGATCACATTGTCTCACATATTTCCAGCAAAGGGACTGCTAAGGAAATGTGGGATGTGTTGGCCACGCTATATCAGGGGTCTTCTGAGCAGAGGAAGATGTTCTTGGAGGAAAAGTTGCGGTTTACAAGGATGCAGAAGGGAGAATGCGTTGATCCATTCCTTGCAAAACTTCAGGATGTCCAAGATCAACTGGCAGTTGTAGGAGCAACTCCTCATGCCACAGAGACTGTCAAATTGGCCTTAAATTTTGTGTCAAAAGAATATCAAGTCTTTGTCCAGAGTATCCTGGGCAGGGAGAAGTTTCCGAACTAGGAAGGAATGTGGGCAGCTCTTTAGCAAGAAGAGATGAGCAGAGACTTACTCAAGTGCAAACTTGAAGGCAGCAGCAGCAGTGGGATGAAGCCCAAGGAGGAGGGGGAGAATGCATCCCTTGCATCAAAGGGACAACAGGAGCAACGGAGGCGTAGGAAGGACGTCTCAAAGATTAAATGCTTTCAGTGTGGTGAGATGGGACATTACGCTACACAGTGTCCTCTCAAGAAGAAGGACAAATTGAGAAGCATGATCCGCAGGCTGCAGCTGCAAGGATCGAGGAGGAGGAATTCGCGATGATGGCCCACATATCTCCATGGGAGAATTGGGGTGATCTAGAGTTGTAGTTCACCAGAACTGCAGTTGGGCAGGATCCTTGAGGAGTCCACCTCTCGGATCATCACCTTCCTACGAGAGCCCAAATCAGATGTAACAGGATGGACAAGTATCAGTTGGTGCAGAAAAGTGCATAAGTGATAGCGTAGTGGCTAGTGAGCGCCAAAGTCTGAGCAGCGCAAAGCAGAGTTGGCAGCAGTGAAGTAAGGCACAGCGCAGAGTCAGCAGCAGCACAGCAGTTTCAAAGGGACGGCGCAAAGACTAGCAGCAGTCAGATCTTCAGTACGAGATGCATCATACCGAACACTTAGTTCAGTACTTGGATGTTTTTCTATTGCAATGAGCAACAGAGTTGTAGTGCAGTGGCAGTTGGCAGCAGTACGCAGGGTCAGCAGCAGCATGAATGCAGCAACGCAGTGTTGGTGGGCAATAGTTTCAGACATCAGCAGCGCAGAGGGAGATTATACATAATCAGAGCACATTCCTTGCTAAGAGGGAGTGTTGATTTTTGGTAGCATCGGATGAGCTCTAAGTCTCAAATTTTGCAGGGAGGCTTAGGCACATGTATTCCAAAGAACCCAAAAATCATTTTGGGAAATTCCACAGGGATTGTGTTTTATGGAAATAATTAATTATTTTTAATGGGACCCTCAGTCTAAATTTAGGAAATTAAAATAATTAAAGGATATTAATTAAAACATGGTGTGAATCTTCTAGAAAAGATGGAGATCAAGTCAAGTTAATCTAGTCGTTGATTAGTGATTCAATCTTGGTCGTTGAAGTCTCAACGAGAAGATTATAAGGACTTGATGGGGCATTTGGAAAATACATCGACAGAGTCTAGAGATCGAAATTCTTTAGTAGCAGTGCTAAGGGAGAACATCGATTGAGTTGATTCTTGTAGAGAGGGGCAGAGATAATTTCCGGTTGGAGATATTTCCTGAACCGGGTATACACGACAGAGATGACAGAGGACAGTACGCAGAAGAGGTTGTGTAGCAGCGACAGCACAGTGCCACGCAGAGGCAGTGCTGCAGCCTTGAGGAGATCTAAGATTCAGTTGAGGATCAGTCAAATCTAGTGTCGAAGTGCCGAGGTGTGAGACTGAAGGGGCCAGAGATCAATATCCAGCCAGCAGAAGAGCCAGCAAGTAGAGGTGACGCAGTCCCCACCTAGAGTGACGCAAAACTGTGCAGAGGCAGCGTAGGGCTCATTAGCTCAATATTTGGTCAGCCAGGATTTCCAGTGTCAATGTGAGGTAATCCTCACTAGCTCTCTGTCAGTCAGATTCTCTGTGTGGATGGCCAGTAAGGCATCCTAGATTGTATTCAGAATTATTGCATGATAATACAAACCCTCAGCTACTGCATCAGTTTTCCCGCATTGGGTTTTTTCGGGGAATTAGTCCAAAAATAATGGTGTCGTGTGTTTATTATTTATTCTTGCTCAGATCTTGTCTCTGCGCTTATTTATTTTCCGCAATTTAATTCTGTGAAGGTTGTAATGTGTGGGTTTCAATATTTACCGCAGAACACAATAAATAATTTGTTCAGAAATTAACAAATAGAAAAATTTTCATCAGTTGTTGCAATAGGATTCCGGGTGTAGGAATTTTCACAACTACTGCCTCTCCTCCAGACACTTTGGATCATTGGTTGATTGATAGTGGTGCCTCAAGGCACTTCACTGGGTACAAGAAGGCCCTCTCAAATTTCATTGAAAAGAAGACTAATTTGGAAATCATACTTGGAGATAATACCACCTACCCCGTGAAAGTGATAGGGACTATCACTCTTCACTTAAATCAAGGTCAAACCCTTCATCTACAAGAAGTATTGTGCATACCCGATTTGAAGAAGAACCTGGTGTCTATTTCTACGATGGGAGATAAAGGCTTCAAGGTAGCATTCATTAATGGAAAGGTACGTATCTGGCAAAGAAACCCTAAAGATGCATTTACACTTGGATTTAGGGTTGAAGGTCTCTATCATGTTGGAGGAAGTCCTTTGGGAGCTTTGACCTGTGATACTTCTCTTTAATCTAAATTATGGCACCGAAGATTTGCTCACCTTCATTACAAAGCCTAACCTGGGGTAAGGAAGATGGCCACAAGTATACCAGAGTTCAACTTAGATCATGGTGTTTGTCAGGGTTGTGCAGCAGGAAAACTTACAAGGGTACCATTCCCTTCAAGTGAAAGTCAAACTACCGACATTCTTCAATTGGTCCATTCTGATCTAATTGGTATGTTGCCAGTAACATCATTAGGAGGATACTTATACTATGCAATTTTTGTGGATGATTTCTCTCGCAAAATGTGGATCTATTTCTTGAAGAAGAAGGACAAAGTGTTCAAATGGTTTCATTCTTTCAAAGCCTTGGTTGAAAATCAAACAGGGAAGAAGATCGAAATATTGAGGGTCGACAATGGAACCGAATATGAATCAACTGAATTCAATGACTTTTGTAGAGAGGTTGGCATTAAGATGGAGACCACCAATCCATATACTCCTAAGCAAAATGGAGTTGTTGAAAGGAAGAATCAAACAATCATAGAAGCCACCCATGCCATGCTTCATGACCAAGGCCTACCGAAGTTCTCATGTTTCTCATTTTAGAATATTTGGTTGTGTCGTGTATTTACATGTGCCTAAAGAGAAAAGAAATAAGTTAGAAGCATTTGGGAAGAAAGGAACATTTGTGAGCTACAGTGAAAATTTGAAGGCATATAGAATCTACGTGTCTAGTCAAAGAGAAGTGGAAATAAGCCATGATGTCACTTTCAATGAAGATTATGCCCTTGGGAAAGCCATAGATCTCCCTATCCCAAGGAAGGACAATGATGATGTTGCAGGAAAGCAAAATGAATCTCCGACAAATGAATCGATGTCTGATGTTGAAGGCCCGATGGATCCCATTGATCCACCTCCTGGTGATCCCTCTACCTCGAAGAAAAGACCTTTGTGGCTCAAAGACACTCTCGAAGATGTTGAAAGACATATTGCTCCAAGAGGGACATTTCGTTAAAGTAAGAAGTTGAACAGGTATCAAGAGTACTTAGCTGCTATGAGTACTATTGTTCAATTTGAGCTAGGTACATTCGAAGAAGTCGTGAAACACCAAGTATGGAAGGATGCAATGAATGAAGAGTATGAATCAACCATGAGTAATGATGTCTGGGATGTGGTTCTGGGAAGTCTAAGATGCATGGTGTTCAACAACTTGACCTGAGATCAATTGAAGTTCTACCTCTGGACTGACTTTTGTCAATGGAGAGTGGTAAGGTCTTGTGACTCACTCTCGATCAATTCTTCTTCATTATTACATCATGGTTCAGCAGAGCAGAGATGAGATGATAGAGATGGTACATGACAACAGGATGGCATGATGATCGATGATGGATTGGCAAGTGGAATTCTCCCTAGTTGAGAGGGAGTGTTAAAATTGGAAACTAGGGCCAAATTCCACCTTGGGGCAGCTCATTTGATGTAGATAATGATTGCATTAAATTCCTCTTTTCGAGAGGACCAAAATTGATATAAAGATCATCTAATTTGGACAAGCGGAAGGGCATTTTTGAATTTATGCCCGCACATGTGCAAATTGTTTAGGTTGGCCATATGTAGGCTCATGAAGCCCAATGGATTTGAGTCTTCACCCACAACGAATTGTATAAATACAAGTGACCTCTCACCTCATTTGGCATCTTCATCGCTCACACATTCTCTCTCCTCTCATTGGTTCATACAACATTGGGCATTCTCCCTCTCCCACGTGCGGCACAAGGAGGACGAAATTTCAAGACAAAACTACAGGGCTAAAAATCTCAGAAAATTATGTAGTTTGACCAACATTGACCAGCGTTGACTTTGACTTTTCGATCATCATTTGACTTCGATTTTTTGGGGATATTCTGTCTCAGCGAGCCGCATTTATGGGCACAAAAACCGAGGCAAAAGGAGGACTTTGACCTGTGTTGACTGCAGGTTGACCAAGTTTGACTGTTGATTATGTGACTGTTTTGGGCTAAATTTGTTCGTTGTTGGAGGCCGAGTTTGACTGCCTTTTGTTGATTTTTGGGTAGCATCAGATGTGCTCTAGCTCCGAAATTTTGTAGAGGCGCTAGAACACATGAGATCTCCAAGAGCCATAAATCGTTTAGAGAAATTCCGCCCGTAGTGCATGTTATTTAGATAATTAATTATTTTTAATGGACCCAAAGTTAAAACTTAGGAAATTAAAATAATTAAAGTGAATTAATGTAAATGTGGGTGAGAAGCTTCTAAGTGACGAGGATCAATTCTATTTTAATCTTAGTCGTTGATTAAAGATTTGATCACAGTCGTTGATCTCTCAACGAGAAAAGTATAAAGGAAGGCTTGAGGGTCCTTTGGAGAACACACACACAGAGTGACTCTTGAGATTGAATTCTTCTGACGAAGCAGTCCTCGGACAAAGTTATTGGTCGGAGGATCTTCTCCAGGACCCAGAGTACATAGCAAAGAGGCAGCAGAGACAGCAGAGGAAGCAACACAGCCATGAGGAGAGGTGACGCAATGCCCAGAAGGGGTGACACAGGCCCATGCAGGGACTGCACAGTGTTTCCAAGGGAAAATCCAAATTCTGCTGAAGATCGGGGTTTCTAAGCCGGGAGGGTTGAAACTTGATTTTCCGAGTGGCAGATCAATTCAGAGAGGAGGTGACACAGTCCTCAGCCATCCCCCCGCAGTCCTATGCATCTATTGCGCAGAGGCAACGCAGAGGGAGCTGGGGTTTCCCCAGTTCGGATCCGGATCAGCCGGGACTTGCAAGGTGAGGTAAAACTCACTATTTTTTTGTCTGCCGTGAATTCTCTGTACTGGATAACCAGCAAGGCATCCAAAGGTTGCACTCAGAAAATTGTTGCTTAATAATACAAACCCTCAGATCTGCTACACCGATTTTCCTGCATTGGGTTTTTCCGGGGACGTATAGTCCAAAAATAAGTGTGTCATTTGTGTGGTTGTCTCATCTTATTTTTCAGTACTTGATCTGTATATTGGGGTAGGTTACAGTGTATTGGCATTAATGTTTACCGAAGAATGTTGTAAATAAATAGTAAATTAAAGAACACAAGTAGGAAATGCAAATCAGTTAACTGCAGTAGGATTTCTATATGTTAGATTCAGAAATTTTCACACCTTTGACCGAGCTTCGAAGGAGGAGTTTGACTATTGCATTGACCATCTATGATTTCTGGTTAGGGCTGATGTTTGACTACAGTTAACTGCAAAATTTGACGGGGTTGTTTAGATTTGAATTTGGCAAGTCAATTTTGACTATTATACTCTCTCTCTCTCTCTCTCTCTCTGTTGAACATTTTGATATAATAATAAGAAGAATTGATCAAAGGGTTTTCCCCACATTGGGGCTTTTCCCTGGCATCTACCAAATCTAGTGTCCTCTTGTCTTGGTTGTCTTCTGCATTTGGTTTCATGTTCTATCTAGTTTTACTGTCAATGTGATTAATGGTTAATGTGATTGCTACTAGAAATCTAATCTGGAAATTGTCATTGGGTTGCTAAAGGAACGTTGAAGTAATTGTGCTAAGCATAGAACATACCATTGTTAATTAAAATTAACAGTTGCAAACCCTAACAAGTTTCCTCCCAAATGTAAGGGATGTTTGCTTGCAAGTGTTTGATCCCACTTTGCAATTAAATCAATATGCAACCATAAAAATTGGGTAGCCTCACTCAAAAAATTGCGGGTGAGGGATATTGTTTAAAAAAAAGGGAAAATAGGACGACAAGAACAAGGTAGTGTGATGCAAAGGTGTATGACCTCTCACAAAAATAATCAAATTCTAATACTAATTGATATGTGGAAGTGGTGGAAGTAGATAAGTAATGTCTCAAGAATCATTCTCAATGACATGAGACCATGGAATTGCTTAAAATACTTTGAATTGTATTGTTCAAGCTGTTCAACTCTGAATCAATTATATGGAAGTTGAGGACTTTAACTAAAGAGAAGTCATTTCCTAAAGAATACCATGTGGAAATCTTTTAAATGACACCAATGTTACATGCAGTGGAGGTACTACTCTTAGGATATGTTAGTGAGCTCTATACAATCTATCTTATAGAGATGAGGTGAACTAATTACAAGTTCAGTCTTATAATGTTAGAAAAATATTGTAATAATACTTCAAAACATGAACATATATTCACCACTAATAAAATGGGCCTAGCTCAAGTGATTGAGAGGAACATTTTTATCCTCCCTCCCATGTTGTGACATGATTCTCTTCATGAGTCGTTTGTTGAATATCATGGTTATCATAAAATTGTTGACAAAACCTTGACCTTCCACAAAACCTATTTTACCCAAGGTACCATCCTTGAAATGAGGGGAAATACCTAATGGGTTTGTGTGTGTATGCGTGTGTGTATAGAGAGAGAGAGAAATTCACATACTTATGATAGAGGACAAACATAGTAAGGTACTGATCACCAATTATTCCCAATCATAATGTTCTTGGGCAGCTACACAATTGGTAGATTGACTTGTCTTGTGGGTGTGCATAGAGAGAGAGATTCACATACTTATGATAGACGACAAACACAATAAGGTACGTGTTACCCACCACCTGTGGGTGACACCCATAGGAGAAATTGTTCTCCTAGATTGTCCTCAGTCGGCAACCAACAACCCCTTGCAACCACTAGCTAGCTCGATGTGCCACCATCTCCGCCACCTAAGCCAACCGTTATGATTCCTCACCCATCTACTATGATAGTATGTTTGAAGGTGGGACTTCCAACCTCGAAGGTATGGATTTCATTATGTAGTTGGGTATTTTTGCTTACTTATCATGGACACTTCTTGGCATGGATTAGTGGGGGGGATTCGGCAGAAAGAATGGGCTTAGTTTGTACTCTTGTCTCCTTGTCCAATTTGGTGGTTAACCTTGTATCCTAGCCCTGTGGGATCTCCTTTATGGGCTACTAGCTTTAGGAGTGCCATTACTTGGGAAATCCTGATTTTGATTGTGTGGTCCCACTTCCTGACATCACATACATCATTCCTCTCCACTCATTATAACCCCTTTTCACATATTTCCCATGTGGGTCCACATTTATCCATTGGGTCCACAAGGAATTAGCCTCCCCCTCCCCTCGTCCACACTCTGGTTCGCGCCTAGAACGATGCCCGGAAGGTTGATGCAGCTAAAAAGAAAAGTAAAAAAAATAATTTGGCCACTCTCAATAGGAAATGTACCATAAAATGCAAAAGATGGCCTGAACATACAAATTTAGTACGTGGGAAAAATCCAAGCATTAGCTCTACCCCTAACATTATGGCCATCACCCTGGTTCCTAGGGCCCCCTATACTGGCCCCCTACATCATCAAAGAACCCATGATTGTCCCAAGCCCTAGTAGATGATGAACTGCCCAACCTCAAGGGGGTATTCACTGTTATATCATTCACATCATGCTCTTATCCCCTGGAGCCCCAAGCAGTTTTACAACAAAAATCAATAATAAAAGGCAAAAGGCATATGAAGAAAGGCGGAAAAACAAAGAGGGTAACTGATGTACCACAATTGCTACCTCCTACATTCATACACCCAAGTGTGGGCCTCCCTTATCTTAGCTACCCCTGTACTATTGCATGTGGCTTAGAGCCTTCCCTTGATGCCCCACTCCATTCCATCAGTATATCACATGACACTTGCCACTTGATGGATGTACCATGGACTTGTCACTCTCTTAGAGGTTGAAACCACCTAATAGGGTCCTTAGTTAACCCTCTTCTTGAACTTGGAGGCATTGGTACACTCTAAAGCCCATTATGGAAGGGCATGCCAGTTGAGATTTTGGGGTAGCATCGGATGTGCTCTAGCTCCGAAATTTTGTGGAGGAGCTGGAGTACATGAGATCTCCAAGACCCAGAGAGCATTTGGAGAAATTCCATCTGGTTTGATAGTTATTCAAATAATTAATCTTTTTAATTAAGGACCCTAAGTCCAACTTAGGAAAATTAAAAGATTAAAGTGAATCAAATTAAACATGTGATGAGAATGTTCTAAGTGACGTGGATCAAGCAACTTCTAATCTTAGTCGTTGATTAGAGATTAGATCACGGTCGTTGGTTTACCAACAAGAAAAGTATAAGAGAAGGGCTTGGGGTCAATTGGAGAACACCCAAATTGCAAAAGCATTGAAGCTAAGTCGAAATTCTAGGGCGTGGTTTGCTATGAATTTCGAAGTGAGTTTGCAGTGCGGTGAGGGGCAGAGATTGGCAAGGGATTATGATCCAAGGCCAAGAATACAACAACAGCAAAGAGGCAGCATACCAGGCAGTGTAGAGGCCAGCCAGAGCTACGCAGTTCAACCAGAGCCACGCAAAAGGCAGCGCAGAGGCAGCATGAACCCTTCAGGGGTGACGCAGGCCCAGTCAGGGCAGCGCAGGGGCGGCATAAGCCTAGAGACGGTGACGCAAGCCCTTCCAGGGTAGCACAAAGGTTGACGCAGGCCAGAAAGGCTGACGCACAGGGATGAGTGACAATGTTGGGGTTTCCAGTGGGCCAGAAAGGGCTCGAGTTCTGTAAATCTCGTTTGAGGGTGTGAATCAGCCATATTTTCTGTCTCTGAGTGAAAGAGTGTAAATTTATGTAGATGTTCTATGCTTGATGCAACTTTACTTTTCACTACAGCAATCACATAAACAATCAAGTAAAATGCTAATAGAACATACTAGAGGATCTACAGAAGACAAACCAGAAATAGAAAAATGTGGTGGTGCCTTACGGCGATCAACAGGATGCTTCAACCAACAAAGTCTCCTTGGTCAGCCAACCCAGCATGTGTCACAATAGCCCTCAAAACAGCGACACAGTCAACTCAAAGTCAACCCCAGAAAATTCAATGATGTCTAGAAAAGTCAACGTAGGACAGCAGCAAAAAAGTCAACGCAGCTCAGTCTTCGGTCAACCTTTTAACCTCGATTCTTGTGCCAATGTGTACGGCCTTCCAAAATCGAAGTCTCCACCAATTTTCAGCCTCTTTGGACCATGCGTTGACCAAAGTCAACGCTAGTCAAATTTGCGTGGAAACCCTAACTGCAGTAAATTCGTCCAAACCCTAGCTGCAGTAAATTCGTCCTTCTTCCCACGTGTGAACCGAAACTGCTTCCAAGGAGCTCGTACTAAATCAGAAGAGGAGATGTTGTGTGAGGATGAGATGAGTGAAAAAGTCCTCCAACGTTGACTCTATTTATATCAATCACTGAGGTGTGTGACACATCTGTTGGGGGTGTAAAAACTTAAGGCTGACCTGCATAAATTTGAAATTATTAAAAAGAAATTCAAAATAAATATTCTGCTCATCGGATTAAGATTAATTTTAGATCGATCTTACACCTCTCCGAAAGAGGAACCCAATAAAAATATTGGTATCTTCATCTGAGCATCTCAACATGGAGTTTGGACCTAGTTGTCCAATTTTAACACTCCCTCTCAACTAGGGAGAACTCATGGAGGACTTTAACAAGAGATTCAATGAATTGGTTAAAAGCATGCCTACTACTGTTAAACCTCCTGATGAATCTCTCTTATGTTCCTATCTGAATTCTTTTGGTGTTGACACTGCTTATGAGTTGAGAAGAAAGGAGCCTACAACTTTGGGTGTAGCTCAAACTGAAGCCTTGAAAATAGAGAGGGCCAGAAAGCAATCAGGAAAATCTGAGATTCCTAGTTTCACTAGAGGGCCATCGAAATCGAATGATTCCAAAGGCAAGGCCAAGGAAGAGGCTACCCATGATCCTATTAAGGAGTTAACTCAACTCATCAAGAGCATGGAAGCAAATCACACTAAAGAAATGCAAGCCATGCAAAATAGGTTGGTGGCCATGGAAAGATCACAAGTGCAAAGATTCCAACCTAGGCCAAATAATGGATGGCAAAAGAATAAAGGCCCTCAAGAAAATTATAGGCCTCCAAATCCATTGGAATCCACCAACATGGTAGATCAGATTCCCCCTTTTTGTAGGCCATGTAATGAGTTCCATGAAGAAGCCACATGCCCGTATGTAAACAGAATTATGGAAGGTAGCATGTTGGGAGAAGAACATGTAGGAACTAGTGGTCAAATCAATATGTTCTCCATGGAAGATCAAATATATACCATTGAAAGTAATCAAGAGATTAACCATAGTCCTAATAATCTTGGGGTTGATAATATGATTGCAAATTTTGACAAAGTCACTAAGATTTTTTGGGGAAAAGCCTACATCTGGACAAATTCTTGCTATGGCAAAACAGAAAGGGATGACTTATCAGAGAAGGGATATTCAAGACCGGAATAATCACAAAAAAAATTATCCTCCTACTTCAGAATTAAATTTTGACTTGGGCAATTGGGTGAATAATGCAAAGGTTTCTGTCCCAGTGACAGAGCTTTTAAAGATACCATCTCAAAGGGCCAAGTTACTAAGTGTAATTGAAGTTATTCAAAGAGAAGAAAAGCCTAATAATGAACCAGAAGATGAAGAAATTGTATTGAAAAGTATGAATTGTTATGTGGGGAACGAAGATCATCTGCCATTTTATGTTTCTTTGATAGTGAATGATCGTCTTTTACACAACTGCATGCTTGATTCAGGGGCTTCATCAAATGTCATGACCAAGAAAGTCATGGATCAACTGAATTTAAGGGTATCTAGGCCCTATCACAACATATGTTCAATGGATTCTAAAAGAATTGAAGTGTGTGGGATAATTAAAGATTTACAGGTTTTCCTACCTGCATACCCAGACAGAATAATGACTATGGATATTGTTGTGATAGATGTTGTTGATTCATGGGGAATGCTCCTATCAAGAAAATGGGCATCAGATTTAGGTGGTAGCCTTCAAATGGACTTGTCATATGCCAACATTCCCATGCCAGATAATAACCTTGTCAGACTTGATCGAGAGTTAGAGAAAAGATATCATGTTGAGGATCCAAGGAGACCCAACAATGAGATTATCTATAGATCATGCCAGACAGGAAGTGATGTTGTGTTGACAAATTTTCTTCCCACCTTAACAAAACGGATTCAAAATGAAGAGATTAGGCATAGCTCAAAAGGCTTGGGTACTTCAAATCTTCCATCAGAGCATTTTCAAGACAGAGTTGTAGGATTGACAGTAATTGCATCATCATCGCCATCACAACTAATCAAGAAGAAAAGAAAAAAACGAAAAAAGAAAAATGATATCAAAAATGAATCACCAATTTTGAGCAGGATCAAACCTCAATGCATCAAAAGTCGAAAAAGGAAAAGGAAGAGGTTTGGTGTATCTGATGGCCACAAACAGGTTAACAGTGGGGCAAGTCATAGTCCTAAGATAGTCAGAATTGGCCAAGGCACATCAGATGGATTTGCCTGTGAGTAGGCAGGTTCTCAAGATGGATTTCACCGAAGACATTTGATGCCATGGGGCATCCTGTGTGTCATATTCCTAAAGCTATCCCTTGTAAATTTTGTTTAAGTAGTTTTATTTCATGAATAAATTGTTATTTATGTTTCCTAGAATAAATTTACATTTCTGTACTAGATTTTATTTGATGTTATTTTGAATAGATACTGCTAATATATATCTTTGGTCGGTGGATGCAAATTCCAGGTTCTTGCACACTATCACTTCATATCTAGCATGCATCCCCATATGGAGCCAAATGTTGACCACTGGAGTGGCATTTGATGATAATGAGAAGACTCCATGCCCAAGGATGAACCAGAATACATTTGTACCATCAGATATCATCAGATATCATCAATTCAACAGAGTTTTTAAACTCTACTTCTACTTCTTATCATTTTCTCTTGTACCCAGATTCCACGCCCTACAGGGAATTGTAATAAGTGATGCTAGTAATGATAAGTTTTGAGTTAGTATTGAGTCTGTAATAGGCCTAGGTAGCCTAGGACCTTGCCAACAAGTGAGTATTACTCTATGAGGTTTTTTTTACTTGGTTAATTATCATCTCCCTACTAGGAGTTAATAATTAATTGAGTATTTTTCTTCAATTTTACCCCAAAACCGGAGTACGGCTTGATGGTGAGGCCTTGGGTGACTCCTAGTGTCTAGAGTCAATGTATATTACCATACTAGATCACACAAAAAATTTCGTGGAATTTGGTTAGGTCTAGGTAGTGATTTTTTAATTTTTTAGATTTCCCGCAAGTTGAAAATTGCAATAAAAATTGTAATTGAATTGTAATAAGTGTTGTCTAGAAAAGTTGTATGGGGTATGAGTAATCAAAATTACACCTCTCACGCTCAACTTTCTACTATGACACACTTAGAAGGGTTAAAAATGTATTTTGAACCCTCAAAACCCACTTTTCCTAAGTTTAGTGGGAAATTTGGCAATTAATTAAGCGAGAAATTAAATAAATGGAGAAAAATAAATATCCACACATGTTAAATGAGGTGGAAATGAGGTTGAAAATTATGGAGGAATTAAAGTGAAGTCCCAAGGTGATATGGACTCCTAAAATCAAGTAAAAGAAATGTGCTCAAATAAAATTGAATTTCCGGCATTAAATGAGAGTTGCTTACTTGGAAATTCGAATTTGTGAAGTTAGTGCATATTTGGGAGGATTTGGAAGAATATTTGGTGGAGATTTTTGTGGGAAATTGTCCCCACATGGGTTACCAACCATATACACATGTCATTCCATCATAAAATTCGAATTTGGCACATAAGGGAAGAAGAAAATGATGTCCACTTGTCAGAATTCGATTTTTACACTTGGCATTGGAGCTCCACTTACCAAATTTGAATTTGCCTTGAGATCTCCTCCCTCTCACCACTTGGCATATGGTTCTTTATTGGGATTTGCTCCCAACTTTCTATATAATGGAACCATGGGCTCTCATATTGTAATCACTGTTTACTAGCTATTGTGCTTGCAGAAGCGCTGCTGCCTTGTACACTTTTAGAAATATCAATAAAGACTTTGGGGTTTCATTCATGAGGTGTTCCTCATTTTGGAGTGTGATGAATTGTTGATCATTGGTATAATTCCTTTTACTCATGCTTTGATCTAATTTGTTTCCATATGCTCTTGTAGATTTATTAATGTAGAGCTATCTTACATTGACATTTGATTTATAAGTATGCTCTAGGTATAGAATGCTCTAGTTGGTTTCAAATAAATCTCTAGAGTTTCTTATCATTGTTTATTTCTAGATCTATATGGAACTAATTCTTGATTGAAGTTTTGTAGAGGGAACATCTTATTGGGATCAAAGAATCAAGTGTTGGGGGAAATCTTTAGAGAAACCAACCCACTCTTGATACATTCTCAAAGGAGCTCTCATTTGTTCTTTGAACCTTCATAGTCTTATCTTACAAAGTGGTTTTGCATGGGGTCTGGGACATGTCTTGTATACAAGCCAAATACTTTTAAATTTGAATATCTTTTAAAACATTATACTTCATTGCTTTCATTTGCTATGTAAGAGCTTGAAGATGACTAAGTAAATAGGAGAGTTTACTCGAACTCTTTGGTTTAGCCCTTTGTAAATTGTTGTGCAATATTTTGTAATTTTATCTATCTAATATTTGATTGGTTTTGTAGACCTCTTTCGAATTTTTTCTTGTGACAGCTTGAGTGGACAACTACAAGAAATTACTTACAAGTTGTTGCAAGACCTTTGGGCTGAATTTCAAATGAGGAAGATAACTCTCTCTTCTTTGGTTGTGGGCATAGAAGAGGCTTGGCTTCTCTTCTCCTATTGTAAAGTCTGAATTTATTTTGAGTTCTTCGAAATTCTCATCGAGGAAAAGTCTATGGTCTCAATTTTTATTTGTAAAGACTTTCCTTGGTTTAGAAAAGGCCTCATGGTCATTTCATTCTTGTAAAATTAATAAAATATTCTGTTTTTTGTTGTGGGAGCGTGGGTTTTACCCATTCGCATCCCTATCTCTCCATTTCAAATGAGAGAATTTGTAGATGGATTGACTTAGTGGTTTTGACATTTCTGTTTTCTTTCACATCGCATATGCATGCTCTAATTGGGAAGTCACACAAATCGCATAGTTCTTTAATTTCTTAATTTGCAATCTCATTTGCCATCACTTACTTATGTTTTGTGATCTTGTGATCTATTTCTCATTTGGATAACTACAAGTAAAGAAGCATAACACTTTCAATTTATGGCAACTTGAGTTATTGTTCTAACTATGAAGCATATTTAATTGAATCATCTCCATCTTTTACATGGCACTTGCAAACTCACTTTCATATCATTTAGACATTTCACTTTTCATACTAGACTTGCATCTCTAAAATTTACCTCCAACTTAAGTTGGTTGAATAGACGTTTTAGGGACCCTCTACCTCTATGGACTCCTCACTGTGAGATCCAAATATTTGGGGGAGGGTGAGGTCTGAGGATTAGAGTTCAATTGTAACCTTGCTTTAGAACTAATTAATAAAATAAACCAAGAACACTATCTCATCACATTTACTTGCAAAGTTCCCAAATTTTTTGCTATCTCGACGGTTTAAATATTCACATGCAAATATTATCTCAAGAAGCACTTTAGATGCAAGCATTTTAATTCCTTAAATTTTGCAAAAAGTTTAATTCTATGGTACTTGGAAATTTGCTTCTACATGCAACTTCATTGCATGTTGTCATTTTAATGATCATTATGCTTATGGATGATTGATATATCTCGTTTCATTGGCAAATACCCTTATTTGGTGTTGCAAATTTAATTGCATATTGTGATCTTGGGCTAACACTTCCTTTGTGGGATTATTGTCATTATATCTTGAATTTCATTTTTGAGCAAGCATTTGTCATTTACTTTAAAGCACTGGTCTATATTTTGAACACATCATTGAATATTGCTCATATAATTATATGCTTGTTTACATATTGGAATCGAGTCATCTTTGATAAGTAATTCCTTCTAATCAATTCTCCTAGAAATCTCACATCTTTAACGTAGTTTTCCTTTAGGAACCACCCCCCTTAGCTAACCTAGGAGATAGCTTAAACGAAGAGAGTTGGGAATAGGTGACAGCCCCTTCTCTGAGTTCCTTGCCACCAACCACACCAGTGGGGTTGACGGCTTTTCCCACTAACTGTAAGTAGGTGTAGGCGGCAAGCGACAACAGGGCCAACCATGGCTGGTGCCCAGATATTGTTGTATTCGGATTCTGCATAATAATAAAACCCTCTAGAGCTAGTTGCACCAATTTTCCCGCATTGGGTTTTTCCACGGACATTTGTCCGAAAAATTTGTTACTTTGTCATGTGTGCATTATGTTCAGTAAATGATTTATAAATGTGTAGGCTGCAATTGTGTTTACTTTGTTGATTTTACTAAATAATTCAGAAAATTAACTTGTAAATGTAAATCAAGTAGGAAAAGTAAATCAAGACACAGCAGTAGGATTTCGATGTTCAGAAATTTTCACATGGTATCATAGCATTGCAGATCAAGCTAAATCACCAGCAAAACGGCTGAGGAATTTCTTGCTGCATAAAAGCTAGTTGAAGCAGCAAAGTTCCGTAGAGGGCAACGCAACACCTGGAGGACGCAGTCCCAGCAGAGGCCACGCAGGGGCTGATGCAGTCCCAGCTGAGTGACACAAAGGCAGTGTAGAGCCTTCCAGAGTGACACAGGAGTAGCCTGCGCTGGGCTGAGCCAGTCCGCTCACGTAGAGGCCAGCCAGAGGGACGCAATCCAGTTCAGAGGTTGTTGTGCAGATTTTTCGTAGTCCAGAAGCAAAGCTTCAGATCTTCAGAGGTTGCTGGTGTGGTGGAGATAGAGGGGTATCTGTTTCGACATATTCTTTTTGAGCTAGATGGTGCCATGTGGACTGCGTGATCGGGATAGGTTGGACGGCTTATCCAACTTTGTTATCTGGAAGGCCATAATCCTAACGGTCTAGGAGGCATACGCATTACGGGAACATGCAGAGAACGTCTTGACTACACCAACCGATGTTGCTCTTCTCGCGAAGCATAATAAAGTGGAGGTGCATGCTAAGCGCTTCATCGTGGACGAGGTCAAGGATCATGTGGCCCCACACATTACCGAGAAGAAGACAGCTAATGTTATGTGGACAACGTTGACCACAATGTATCAAGGGAAATCCGTCCAGAAGAAGATGCTTTTGGAGAACTAGATGAGGTTATTTGTGATGAATAAGGGAGAGGAAATCGATCCTTTCCTCTTCAGGTTGCAGTCAATCCAGGATCAGCTGATTGCCATGGGGGTTAAAGTGGAGGATGATGTTATGGTGAGGACTGCTCTAAATGCAGTCACAGATGAATGGGAAACGTTTGTCCAAAGTATCTTGGGCAAACAAGACCTTCCAAGCTGGGACGACATGTGGGCTATCCTCCGACAAGAGGAAATCCGTCGGATGACCAAGAGACATGCCAACACCGGATCCAACAAAGTGAAGAAGAAGGAAGAGGAAGATGCAGCCCTTACATCCAAGAAGCAGCAAGGGAAGAAGAGGAGGGATCTATCCAAGATCCGATGCTTCAGGTGTGGCGAACTTGGACACTTCGCCACCACTTGTCCTATAAGGAAGAAAGACAAGGAAGTTGATTCCAAGGTTGCTGCAGCTAAAGAAGAAGATGGCTTTGATGATGATGTAGCCATGAGTGCTCATGCGCCTCGAGAGAAAAGGTGGGGCAATATTGATCTGTAGAGCAGCTACAGATGGAAGGCAGGATCCTTGAGGTGCCCAACTCTTAGATCACATACTAGCTACAGGAGCCTTAAGATAGTAGCGGGATAAGTGGAGCAGTGGGTGCAGAAGATCACGGTGAAGCAGAGGGCAGAGTTGGGACGTTGTAGGTGGGAGCAATGCATTGCAGAGGTAGCAGCAGCGTAGGAGCAACAGCGCAGAGGGGCTGATGGGACTTCAGCAGCACAGAGGAGGCAGTGTAGAGTTGTAGCAGCGCAGTGGCTTCACGAGGACAGCGCAGAGCAGCAGCCAAGGGAGCTTTAGTGATGAGATGCAGACCCGACTGACTTGTCTGTCAGTTGTTGGGCAGGGTTCCTTTAGTTGCTTACTTCTCAGCAACTGAGTTGCAATGCAGCAGTTAACAGTGGCAGTGCTATGGGCAGCATGATGCAGCAATTTGAGAGGGAGCTGCAGTACAGATGTGGCAATGACTGTGGCAGCAGTACAGAGAGCAGCAACAGCACAGTGATGGAGGGAAGCAGGCCAAGCATCAGCGCGGGGACCGATGCTAGAGATCAGGGCAATGCTTCAGTGTGGAAGTATTGTTAGAGCACACTCCTCACTAAGCGGAAGTGTTGAGATTTTGGGGTAGCATCAGATGTGCTCTAGCTCCGAAATTTTGTGGAGGAGCTGGAGTACATGAGATCTCCATGACCCAGAGAGTGTTTGGAGAAATTCCATCTGGTTTGATAGTTATTCAAATAATTAATCTTTTTAATTAAGGATCCTAAGTCTAACTTAGGAAAATTAAAAGATTAAAGTGAATTAAATTAAACATGTGATGAGAATGTTCTAAGTGACATGAATCAAGCAATTTCTAATCTTAGCCGTTGATTAGAGATTAGATCGTGACTGTTGGTTTGCCAACGAGAAAAGTATAAGAGAAGGGTTTGGGGTCAGTTGGAGGACACACATTGGCAAAGCACTGAAGCTAAGTCGAAATTATAGGGCGTGGTTTGCTAAGAATTTCGAAGTGAGTTTGCAGTGCGGTGAGGAGCAGAGATTGGCAAGGGATTCTAATCCAAGGCCAAGAATACAATAGCGGCAGAGAGGCAGCATACCAGGCAGCGCAAAGGCCAGTCAAAGCTACACAGTTCAGCCAGAGCCACGCAGAAGGCAACGCAGAGGCAGCAGGAACCCTTCAGGGGTGACGTAGGCCCAGTCAGGGCAGCGCAGCGGCACCGTAATGTTGACAATTTGTAGGGCTATAGATTATTACAAATTCTCTTCTTGATAATTACTTGTGAACTTGCTTGAGTTACTTATGTCTTTCTTTCTTTAGCTTAGTTGGTCTTTCATCAAGTCAATTATCAAAATGCATGAGACACATAATTAGGCTCCTCGAGCCAGGGTAAAACCTCCCCCTCTTAGAGAGGAAAACACGCACAAAATTCTTCTTATGGACCTTCAGATGACAATTACCATGACCCAGACTCAGACCCTAGACATAGGAATGTCTCCAAGATCTTGTCACTGCCCTTTTAAACTTGATTCTTCTCTTCTTCAATGATCTGATCTGTTCTGCACTTGAGAACTCGGTCACCAAGATTTTCTTGCTGTATTGTGGATGGGAAGGTAAATCACAGATTTACCTTCCTCACTTTTATTCTTCTTTTAGAATGTGAACTATTGGCTGTGACACATCCGCAAATGCCACCTTATGACTGCTTCCTGAAATGAGCAATTACACCGACACTTATCATACTTCAAGTATACGCACTTATTGCTTCAGATTGATCCGCATAGCTTTAGCGTTGTATATTATGTAATCATCACAGAAGTTCTTCAACCTTTGCACTGAGACACCTTCCCAGAAATCCGCACTGAAAATGTCTTTAAGAATATGCAAAGGCTGTCACTGAAAATGTCTTTCAGAATCCGCAAAGGCTGTCTCTTGGATGTTCGCACTTCCTTAGATATCTGCAAACTCACTTTGATGACCGCACTGTATATGATGTATTGACCGCACTGTATGTTGTGTGTTATCCGCAATATTTGTTTTCGTATTATCCGTTTCTTCTGAAGTTTGTGCTCTACGTTATGAAAGATCCGCACTGTAACTTTCGGTGATCTATTCCGCACTGAAATTTTATAGCAGATTGTTTCAGCGATGATCGAGAACTATCTCTGCAGATGACCGCATATCTCTTCTTCTTGATTCGCATCCATAGGTATATGAACCCAAAACATATCAGCGCATTTCTTCATATGACAGTCTACAACTTCTGCTCATTTTTTTTTAATCACCAAGAAATCTACATCTTATGTGTATATATAAGAGTGCGTTCACTTAATTTAGGCCAACCATACCTCTTACTAGTAGGCTGACTTGTCATGCTGTAGGGAGGCCAACTTGATACATCAATATAACATTTCTTCTAGCGATTGAAGTGAGGGCTAATGAGAGCTACTCTTCCATGGTTTCTGGAATTGGTCTTGGAGCATTTTTAGATCCTTCATATATGACACTTATTACATTTATATCAAGAAGACAAACCCTAGATAGGCATCAAGAATAAGTCTATTTAACCTATAATAAAATCTTGCTTGTGAAACCCATGAAGCAAGCACAAAATTCATTTTATTATCTTTATTTTATAAAATACATAATTACATAGTCAATATGAAGACCGACCTAGTTACACTTTTCAACAAGTAAGCTCAAAGAGGGTGACACAGGCACTTTCAGGGCAGTGCAGAGGCTGACGCATGCCAGAAACGCTGACGCGGAGGGCTGAGTGACAACGTTGGGGTTTCCAGTGGGCTAGAAAGGGCTCAAGTTCTGTAAATCTCGTTTGAGGGTGTGAATCAGCCATATTTTCTGTCTCCGAGTGAAAGAGATATTACTGCCGTGAATTTTCTCTATAGGGCCAACCATGTCTGGTGTCTAGATATTGTTGTATTCAGATTCTGCATAAAAATAAAACTCTCTATAGCTAGCTGCACCAGTTTTCCCACATTGTATTTTTCCGGGGACATTTGTTCGTGTCACTTTGTCAAGTGTGCGTTATGTTCAGTAAATGATCTGTAAATGTGTAGGCTACAGTTGTGTTTACTTTGTTGATTTTACTGAATAATTCAGAAAATTAACTTGTAAATGTAAATCAAGTAGGAAAAGTAAATCAAGACACTGCAGTAGGATTTCTATGTTTAGGAATTTTCACAATGCCACTATGAGTGCTCACTTGCTTCCATGGTTCGTAAGTTCATTTACTCGAATACACTGATGATTTGTTGTACTGAAAGGTAAGGAGACGCATTGGATCTTATACAAGATTGCAGGTGGGTCTTCATCTTGGAGTTTGGTCTCTCTATACAGGGTTTAATCCTTCCAGAGGGTCATATTGGCATTTGTAGGGTGTGCGTTGAGAACCATGGGCCTCCACTACAACAGAAAGCAGATAGACTCGCCATGGGATCCTTCAGTACCATCCATAGCTCGCTCATGTTCCAACTATTTGATGATGATGATGCACCTGGACCACCTTGCCCAGTCGGCTACACACTTGCACCACACACTTGACAGTTGATTCGGGGCCCAAATGGAGTTGTGTCTCACCATGGGAGACAAAGGGAGGGCTTGCATCATTGTTTCAGCTCTTACAAATGGAGTACCAACTTGTTCAATCGACTTGGAGACCCATGAGGATGTTTTTGTGCCCCCAAGGCCACTTGGGAGCACCACGAGTCATTTAGTTGGAGATCACTATATTTAAGGCCCTTCCACTTATTTTGGCACATATTGGACTTCACTTGGCCTTTTAATGGCCCTCCTAGCTAATTATCTATCATTTTGGCCCTCTTGAGAGGCTTAATTTTCATGTTATGGAGCTACCTTAGTGGGCTTGTCACCAAGTAATGTTATTTTGCACATTATTTTATTATTGGGGGCATCAATGGGCCTAATTAGGCAAATTGAACCCTTGGAGGATGATATATATTGATGAGAGGATCATTTGGTTCTCATCATCACTTGGATTTGTATCTATTTCTCTCTTGAGAATTTCCCTATACCTATTTGAGGAGGAATTGCAGAATCTGATGCATTTTAATGTTTGGATATCTTTCTTGGTCTTGGAGCTTCGATTTTGTCTCAATTTGATGATCGGATATACTTGCTATACTTGTCAGTGTTTTTCATGATCTATTCTTCTCTCTTTATTATATACATGTATAACATATGAAATTGTTGCTTATGAAATCTGAAATTTTGCCCTAATTTAATGTGAATTAGTCAAGTTATTGATCTTGTTAAGGAATTGCATATGTTACATGTCTGGGTACAGCGAATGAATGTTCCTAAGGGTACATTATCCTCATAATTACCTTGATAAGTCATCAAATTGTTGCAACACGAAGTTTAAATTCCTTGGAAACCTAGTAACTGCCTTTAAGGCCATGTGAAGTTGTTGGAGGACTTCTTGATTGAGTAAAAGCATTCCAAACGTTGAAAGCATATTGACTTCATTCTCCCAATAGGCTAGGCATTGATCCTATCCTTGGTGATCACCTCAAAGAATACCTTTCTCACCTCTTCTCCTTTTCTCTAAGCCCTAACCCTAAGGTCTCCTAGGGCATCAAGTGAAATCCTCTTGAGCCATCCATTTGTTGAGCGAGTTGGACTACAACTGCAATGGCGTGTCCTCTAGGCTCTTGCAAAGTTTGAACAAAAATTTCGTGGCAATATTTGGAATTTTCCCAAGCCCTAGCTCCAATTCCGTTCTTAATCCTAGATTTCATTGGTTAGTGGCTTCATCAAGGATCATTACAATGAAAACTCAAGTTAAATCTAATTTCTTTGATCCTTTTCTCCCCCTTACTTGGTCAAGAGCTTTTGTTTGAAGTTTCACCCTAAACCCTTGACCTCGTTTGGGTCCACTTGGGCTTCTTTGTGGTCCCACATCCTCAATCACTCTAATTTCACAGGGATCGTCTTAGAAACCCTCTTCTCCTAGGAATCTTAAGGTCTAGGGCATCCCTTGTTAAGGATTATCCCTCATCCCTAGGTCTAGGCTTCCCTTTAAGCGTTTCTTGGAGAGCCTTACACCTTGCTTCCAGAGCAGGTACGCTTTATCATCTGAGCCTCTCCTGTGAATGGGCTTTTGAAATCACTATCTTTCTATCATTGATATACCATTCATAGTGATTTCCCTTATTTCGGGACTCCTCCCATCAGTGAAAATCCATTAAGAGCAAGGGACTGACGTGACAGTGGGCCTTTGTCCCATTGTTGCTACTTGGTCTAGTAGTTGCCCCTTTAGAACCCCTCCTAGGACCCTGCTAGATTGGGCAGTAACAGTACCAATCACCAATTAATCTCAATTATAATGTTCCTGGGCTGTTGCATAATGGACAGACTGACTTGTCTTGTAACTGGACTTCGATACTTTTAAAAGAATATATGGATGGGATATTTTTATTGCAATCATTTCTAAAGCCAACAAACATATTACTGAAGATGTAGAGATTAGTGAAGAGCCAAAAAAACGATTTTAATATCTACTTCAAGTCACCAGGAAACCACTTCATAGGGTTCTCTTATCTGGAATAAATTCATTAAGGAATTTTCTGTTAGCGTAAGCAAAATAGTGCCCTTGCAATTGGAAAGGATTCAGTCCAATTCAGCTGTGACTCAAAGCTAGCTTATTTTGGCTTGATCTTGCTAGAATTAGTCAACGGACTGACTGTCAAAACCCAAAAAGTCCTGAATCAATATTTCTTTATGAGTGGAACCAATTTGGAGCAAGTGCAAAAATACAGAAAGTAGATACCTCTGCTGCGACCATGGGAAAATTGCCAGCGTTGGCACCTGCTTTCTGTCCGCCTTTCCGCCAATTCAAGAGCTTTTGGGCGTCATGGGAATCCTTTGATATCCCCAAAGCTTCCGTCAAAAGTCCGGCAAGCTGTGCTTCCTTCAGTTTATATGCGCCCCTTTCTCTGTCCAGCCCCGGCATTATCAGACGAATTGCGCTAAAATACTCCCCCTCCCTGTACACGTGCTCCAAAAAGGTGCGTATATGCTTCCGCTTCATTGCACCTTTCTTGCTTCGCGCAATTGCCTCCAGCATCTCGCACAAAACACTGAAATTCACCCTTGCGTCCGACATTCTTTCTTCCCCCGCTTCTGCCTTACAAAAACATGCCAGAGGAATGGACTGTATCTTGTATTTGTATTTCTACAGTAACTCGCGACAAACTTCCAAAGAAAAGGCGGTTTAAACCCTGAGAGCCTGTCCTAGGACCGAAGACGAGTCCCTTTCAACCCTTTCATTAAAATAAGTGGGATAAATATCAGTAAAAATTCAAAATAGAGTGAGTAGCACTATATTGATTTATTTTTTTTTTAATGTTTGTTTCTTTTTCCGGCTTGTGTCCTTTGTTCAATTTTACTTTAAATTAGAGAAACATTAGAATTATAAATTTTAGCTGTAGTTTAAAAAATCCACAAAATAATCTAGAAATTTGCAAGATTTTTAAAAAAATTAGTAAAGATTTTTGAAAATTTGAGTTATGGTGGTTAAATTTCAGTATTTTGAGTGCCCTAAAGAAGATTTTTTGATAGTATTGAATCTATTTCCATCATAAAAAATTGTAATTCAAACACTCCAAATATCTGATTTTTAAATTATTGTTGGATTGTGGTTAAAAATTAAAAAAGTTAAATAAAGTTGAATAAATATATAAATGAACTACATATCTAACTTGAAAGCACAAATGGAAAGTAAATATTTTATAATCAAAATAGAGTGAGTAGCATATTTTGAATTTTTTTTATGTTTGTTTCTTTTTTGGCTTGTGTCTTTGTTCAATTTTACTTTAAATTAGACAAAGATTATAATCATAAATTTTATGTTATTTATGCATTATATTATAATTTAATTTCACCCTAACTTATTGTTGGGTTATGGTTAAAAATTAAATGGAGAAGAGTTAGATAAGGTTGAATAAATATATAAATGAACTACACATCCAACTTGAAAGCACAAATCGAAAGTAAATATTTTATAATCATATAGAATATAACATATTTATAACAAAATTCTATATCTATGTATTTTAAATTTTGGATATTAACTATAGAGGATTAGAAAATTTGAACTGTGTGGGGATTTTAAGCTTCTTATCTAGAAGACCAAGTCACTTCTTTTTGAATTTTAATGGTTGAAATTTGTTTTGGGTTGTTTAATTAAGGTTTACTTAGTCGATCCCTTTCTAATCATTCCTCATCTTTTAGTCCCAAGTCAATTGTGGGTCTTCAAATTGTATTATGAGTCGCATCTTGTGGAATAGAGAACATGTTTTAGGGAAAATACCTGGGGTGCAGGCTATCGAAACATTTGACATGGTTTTTACATAAAACTTGTTGTTTCTAATGGATATCTTAATGTTTCCTCATACTTGTAGCTAATTTATTTACCTATTTACATTGCTCCTCGTCTCTTTATCATGTCTCTTGGAATATTTTTCCCTCCTTTTATTATCCCATAAGTACATCATCTGATTGGCATTAAATCTTGATCTAATTTCCTAACTCCTCTTTTATGTTCTTAGTTGCTTGCTCTTGTCACCTCCAAAATGAGTCTAAAGAATCTCTTGTTGTTCGACTAGTTTCAACCTTGAAGACTTGTAATTTGTTCATATAAGGGTGCATCCATTAACTTAATCCCATCCAAAACCTCAAATGATTCAACCATACCACGTCAAGGAAGGTGTTGACCCTTTTTAGGGCAATTTGATCAACATTTCACAATTCATTGTTACACCTTTTATGCGGTGGATCTAGTGTCCCTTGTTTTCTATCTTTCTATAATGGAAGCATCCCAACACAAGTATAAATTGGCTAATCTGTGACTACACAACCAAAAAACTTAGTTGCATCATTTACTGTAAGATAAATACTAGAAAAATGAAGCAAATTTAGCCTATTTTAAGTGATGTGGTTATAAATTACTAACATAAACTACCAATTTTAACTAGGGATAAACTATAGAACAAATCTATGACTATGTGGACATAAATAAGTAATACTTATACCTATGTGTAATTTAATTATAGTAATTTATCCATTTCAACCATTGAGCCTGATTAGTCTGCAACTATGGTTTGAAATGAACTAAATCCTACAGTCCCTGATTTTGTATCAATGGCGCCCCCATGGGGGGGAGTACCCTCTTTCAAGTCTGTGGTAGCCAATCATTCCTCGCATCCTTAGCAGTGCAAATCCACCATTATGGTAGCTTCACAACCAATGAATGCTTCTGTTGTGGCAGGTTCAAGCTAGTAGCCATCATCGAGTATACCCGCGGATCAAGTAACTAAACCAGAGTAGAAGTCAAGTCCCTACCATCCACAAGCTCAAGATATCCCTCTTCTAGGAATACTAGTGGAAAAATTAGGCGCCACAATTGAATGAATGAAAGAACACCAAATCATCTGCAAATTTATAAGACCTTGGCCTTCAGAGAAGCTCCTTATCTACTAGCTACGCAAAAAGTAAAGTGTGTAATCAAAGGAGAGGCGGACCTCGAGTTAGGTTCCAAAGGGTTTTTCACTATGATCTTCAATAACATTAAAGATCGGGATCATAGTAAGCAAAGAGGACCCTATTTTATGAATTCTACGGGTCTCTTTATAAAAACCTGGACTCAAAGATTCAACCCCAAAAAGGAAGACTTTTCATACTTGCATGTTTGGATAAAGATTATACTCCTTGCCACAAGAGTATTGGCATTTAAATATTGACCACGTAGACAACAAATTGGGGAAATTTTTTATGCTATCAGATATTACAAAAGCAGGAAGATATACATCATATGCAATATTACGTGTCTACATGGATCTTACCAAGCCCTTCCCAACAAATGCTCACCTAAGTTGTGAGGACACAATCTGAGATCAACCAATTGATTATGAACGTATCCCTTTTTGGTGTCACCATTATTGTGCTTATGGCTATCTTTTCAAGGACTGCCCAGACAAACCACATCCAACAAACGCAAAAAAACCCTCGGTTAACCAGCCTATAACCACCTCTCCCATATCTACCCACTTTCACTAGTCTGTCAGGGTAAACATTAGTTGATGGCTACTATGACATGACTCGACCTCCTAAATCACTTTAAGGAAGTGGAATCAGCAAACCAAAACCTTACTGACCTCCCTCAAGTGCTACAGGACCCCCAAGGGCTAAACCACCCTTCCAGGTGCTTGGACCCTTAGTTAAACCTCTTTTTCAATGTCTTGGACTCCCAGACACTAGCACAACACTGCAAAGTTTCGACTGTAACCCTACAGTTGCATGCATAAGCCTGCAAGGGAGAGACTGCAGTATTTTTCACCTAGTTCTATGCCTCCAACCGTGAGATCTGAGGCACTTTTTAAGGGCTAGTCTCCAGACCACTGCCCAGAACTTAATTCCAGAATATAAAATGACACAAAGACAAGGCCTCCCATATAAAACTTAGACAGAAAATTTGACCTAACCAGGGCTAACCATGACAAACATTTCGTCAAACGCATCATGAACATGTAATCTGAAGGTCATAATTACATATATCAACATAGGGATCCCATATTTATTTAAGAATCGTCAAAAATGTCTAATGCCCTCTCACAATAGTTGCATTATCATCTATTAGGTCATGCATTCATTGTCCATTCATTTACTAATCAAAACATGATGAGAGCCATAACTAAAGTTTGTCATAAAACCATGCTTATAACCGACATATGACCAGAATAATAACAATGATAGAACAACCATCAAAGCCACATCATAACAAGTATAAATACTCATCAAATACAAAGGGAAAAGAGCTCTTATTAACGTATGCAAAGGGAAACCAACTTAGGGACTTCCATGTACCACCCAACCATAGATTGGGTTGAACCGAATCTTTTTTTCAGCTAATCACCCTCGTGCCATATTCCAAGCATGAATTTGGGACTCACAACAAAACAACCAGGGCTTCCTCAGGATTTACCGCATATCCTGCCATTGTCGGTCAAGGGATTTATATGCCCAAAACCCTCATCTATACAACTAGGCTTTATCGCAATCCTACCACTACTAGTCAAGGGATTCCTAGGCCAAAAAATAAACATATAACACTACCAAGATTTACCGCAATCCTACCAAAACCAGTCAAGGGACCACTAGGCCCTAAACAAGCATGGATACATTTGGATTTCTTCACCAATACCTTGAGAATTTTCCCATCTCCACCCTTAGGATTTACCTTGTATCTCACCATTACCGGTCACCATTATTTGCTATTGTTTATTTTCTGTTTTTAATAATTCGTTTGCAAATAATTTATGTACTGGGTTAAAACCTACAACCTCATCATACTCAATCTGATCTTTAAATGCTAATGGTAATCCACTAAAAAATATATGAACTTTGGCCTTATCATCCTTAAGATACGATACATACCTCAATAAATCCAAGAACTTAGTCATGTACTCATAATCTGTCATCGATCCCATCTTCAGCTCATAGAACTCATTAGCTTTATTGTCATAGTACCTCTCTAATAACTACTTCCTGAAAAGTCTCTTGAATTCATGCCAATTCAACTCCTCTATCTTGATATCTCTAACATGCTTCACATCTTCCCACCAGATGTATGCTTTCCCTTTAAGACTGAAAAATAGTTATCTTGGCCTTCATGTTATCAGTGTAATCATGCAACTCAAATAATTTCTTCATCCCAAGTAACCATGCCTCTCCATCTTTCGGCTTCTTTAAGTCTCCATCAAACGTAGGTGGCTTGGATTTCTTGAACTCGTCTGGCATATATCCTCTCTCATTCCTTCTGTAAGGATGATAGCGATGATGACCATGGTACCTGTCCAAACCAAAACTAGAATAAAGCCCATGTCCATTGCCTCTGCTATCAGGTGTATCCAAGAATCTGCCATCCCTAATGGTATCATCCCTATCCAACCTATGCCCATCATGAGATCTACTACCATAGGCTCCATTATTCATGTCCTCTTGTCCATGATTGATCCTAAGTGGTCCCTATCTCTGCAAATTTGACAAACTATGAAGAATAACTGCATCAACCTCTGCTTGTTTCTCTTATTCTGTGAAAAGTCTCTCTTATGACTAGATGATTCTGTCATTATCTACTTTACACCTTCTTATTTCTTCCTTCAAACTTCTCAAAGTGTTTTCTACGTGAGGGGAGGACTCATCACCATGTTGCTTATCTGATATGAAGGGAGAGTCTCATGAACTATAATCCACCATTTTGCTAGTCATCTTTGATCTGCTTCTTCCTGCAAGTAAACCATGTCATCTAAACCAATATATAAACATCATCAACATACCTCAGTGAAGTTCAGGGGAGGCTATCTTGTTTGTAAGATCAACCAGATTAGCATGATACATGTATAATCATAATCATAACATTATATCGACATCATGCATAAAAATACCAACTGCATACCATGACCTCATGCACGACAACCATGACCATAACAATGCATGCATAACAAACATACATACACAACTGACATGCATAACAAATTCATATACGATCGACATGCATTCATGACAACCACATCCCAACAAAAACATCAACAACTTCTACAGGTGAACACAATTGTAAAAATGTCCACCACCATGCATACATAAGCACATATACAACCTTCATGCATGAATGACAAACACATTCTACCCATCTAGTCCAAGAATTGAACCATGCTCTGATACCACCATGTGTTATCAGATATTACCTCAAGAGAGCGAAACCTGCGTTGATACTACCCTGTAACCACCCCTCCCATATCTACCCACTTTCACCAACCTGTTAGGGTAAACATGATATGAGGGCTACTATGACATGACTCGACCTCCTATACCACTTTAAGGAAGGGGAATTGACAAACCAAAACCTTTTATAAGAATTTTCGATGAAAATCACATGTAAGAAAATTTTGTCGATGTTCAGATTGCAACAAGATGATGAGCTTAGTGAAAAGAGTCGCCTTCACTAAGTGGGCTCGCAAGCTATTTTTGGCGCAAGTCTATTTTTAGACTATGTCTATTTTTTAGACATGTCAATCATATTCTATGAGTTGCAGGATGCTATTTGTGGATGGTTGGTCAAGTTGGAAAAATAGATGGACTTCTATTTTTAGACATATTGGGCATAATCTATTTTTAGACTGCCAGTCTAAAATAGATATGTCGAATATTATTAGCTCTTAATAATATTTGGACTCTAAACATTATCTTATTCTCTTGGAGCACTTCAGTTAAGTGCACAGATGTGGCACAGGAGCTGACAGAAGGAATTACATTATTCCTGAGGGTTAAGTGGAGCTATTGCATGGAGACTTCAGTTAGAACTCATGTGACAGAGTTTGGTGGAGTTATTGAGGTAGTTGGTGGAGTTGTGTTCAGTTTAACTCAGTTAGACACAGTTGAGCTAGTTGTATCTAGTCTAACTGATCGATACACTAGTGAGAATGGTGTGAATTAATTATTAATTAATTCACTAAATATTAAATCATTAATCAACTGAAGAATACATCAGTCAACTACAGTGCATGGACAGTTTCAGTGGAGACCAGTGGAGAGGTAGGTGAAAGCGCAGGTTGACTATCAGTTGTGATTATAGTGTTGCATGATTTGCAACACACAGTGATTGGAGATTCCAATGAGGATTGCGTGAGCAAGGCTGGACCAATTCGAGTTCATTCAGAGCTAATATTCAACAAGGATTGCGCAGTAGAGGCAGGCTAGCAGGTGGCAAAGATCAGTGCATGGATTTGCTAGATCGGGCCTGATTAGTGTGTAGCGATTGTATTGTACTGAGAGCTTGTGATCAGATTTGTATGAGGATTGTTACATTATCTCTATGACATATATTATATACAGATATTTAGGGTTTTTAGCTTCAGGATTTCCCGTTAAAACATTGTGTTCATATGTGTGAATTTTTATGGTTTCAATGTGTGCATGCAATTGATTTAATTTCTGCAAGTAATGATCAATAGTATAAGAGATTTTGTATTGTGCATGAAGTCAAATAGTGTGTGATCAGGAGAATCTTGGATGTATAACACATTAGTTATATAATTTCTACAGTCGACACGTTTCAAACCAGCCAATGTGGTTCATCATCATCTGACCTCCCTTAGGTGTTACATGACTCCCAAGGGCTAAACCACCCTTCCAAGTGCCGAAACCCCGATTTAAACCTATTTTTGAGAGTGTTTTACTCCTAGAGGTTGGCACAACACTGCATAATTTTGACTATAACCCTCCAGTCGCATGCATGAGCCTACAAGGGAGTGACTGTAGTCTTTTCCACCTAGTTTTATGCTTGTGACCACGATATTTTAGGCACTTTTTCAGGGCTAGTCTCCAGACCACTACCCATAACTTGAATGAAACTTGAACAGTAAATGACACAAAGACGAGGCCTTCCATACAAAACTTACACAAGAACTTGACCTAAGCATGTGTAATCATGACAAACATTTCGTCAAACACATCATGAAAATGAAATCTACAGGTCATAATTACATATCTGAACATAGGGATCTCATACTTATCTGAGAATTGTCAAGAAGGTCTAATTCCTTCTCACAATAGTTGCATTATCATCTATTAGGTCATACATTCATTAACCATTCATTTACCAATCAAAACATGATGAGATCCATAACTAAAGTATGTCATAAAACCATGCTTATAACCAAAATAATAACAATGATGGAACAACCATCAAAGCCACATCATAACAAGTATAAATACTGATGAAATACAAGGGGAAAATATATCTGATTAACATATGCAAAAGGTGACCAATTCAGGGACTTCCACGTACCACTCGACCATATATTGGGCTCAACCAAATATTTCTTTTAGCCAAACACCCTTGTGTCATATTCCAAGCATGAATATGGGACTCACAACAAAACAACTAGGGCTTCCTAAGGCTTTACCGCATATCTCGCCATTACCGGTCAAGGGATTTTTAGGCCTGAAACCCTTATCTATGCAACCAGGATTTACCGTGATCTCGCCATAACTAGTAAAGGGATTTCTAGGCCAGACAATAAACATACACTATCAAGCTTTACTGCAATCCTGCAAAAGCTGGTCAAGGCATCACTAGGCCCTAAATAAGCATGGATTCCTCTATATTTCTTCACCAATGCCTTGAGTAATTTTCCTATCTCCACCCTCGGGCTTTACCATGTATCCCGCCATTACCAGTCAAGGGATTCCTAGGCCCTTAGGAATTTTCCTGAGACCACCTCACCTGGTTCCAAAACCATCCGAAAAATCCAACTCAACTAAATGAAAGAACCCCATCACACCATGGCTATCCATAAATGGAAAGGAAAGGTTAAAAACCATTGCCACACCTGGGAAAACCCATGTCAATGAAAACAAGAGAACCAAATGCACACATGCATGTACCATGCATGCCAAAACTAGCAAGGAAATCATACATGCAACTCGATACCTACAAGTAATCCCGTCGTAGGAGCTTGATCCAACTCTTAATTGATTGATCTTTGCTTTCTTGTCCTTCCTTTGAATTCTTTTCTCTAATGCTAGAGTGCTCCAAGAATGCTCTAAGTGTGCAAGAGTACGAGAGAGAGAGAGAGAGAAAGATCTGAAACTGAACTGACAAAATTTTAAACTGACAAAAGTTGTGCACTGGTCCTTAGAAGCCTTTTTATCATTGAGGCCTTTATTTTCTTCATTTTTTCATTATTTTCCTTCAATTTCCTCCTCACATGCAATTTGTGACCTTTAACCTTACTTTTTTCCTAATTTCTTTAATTTTCATAAATAAAATGAAAATTAATGTCTCTTTGCCTTTTCAAAGCCTTTTCCAGTTCCCCCGTAGCCATAATAAACCAAATGAACACCCCAATATGATATTTTTCTAAACATTAAGCTTTGAATACGTGTCCTATGACCTTGGTCTTAACTTTATTACGTGTATTTTTATCCACGGTTGTTACACAACCTTCATTAGAAGAAGGCTTCGCCATAATGGTTGGAAGAAGATGAGCGATAAGAAGGAATGGAGTGAACTCTACTCCTTAGGGAAATTAAGGAGTGGATAGGTTCATAATTATGCAACATGCAGAGGCAGTAAAGAAACTTGAATCGGGAGGTTCCATTGACCGAAATCCCTAAGAACCAACCTTCCCAAGTAGATATAGTGAGTGAGCATTCGAATATGACATCATAGACTCAAGATACATTGCTTACAAGCAAGATCTCCAATGAAGAACTCCCGTCCCCTATGGAAGAGTTATACTTGCTAGATCTAGAACTATAAGACATGGATCTACAACTGTCAGGCTAGGAGTAACCCCACGAATCTGAATTGATTTGCATTGAGGGAGAATGTGAATATATACAAGGAGAGGGAGACTACTAGGTTTCATATCCAAATGTCTCTTCGTCTTCCAATTTCTCTTATTTAGTTAATTACAATATTTACATAGGATTCCTAATCCCAAAGATTAGGTGTTCAACATTCCCCCCCTTAATTTGAAGGGATGTCAGTGATTCCAAGCATCATTCTGGATCTTTCAAACTTTTTCCTCCTAAGCACTTTGGTGAAGATGTTTGCAATCTGCTCATTTGTGGAACAATGTCGTAGGTGAATTGTTTTGGCCTCAACATGATGTCGAATCAAATGGTATTCTGTATTTATATGCTTTGTTCGATCATGGAAATTTGGGTTCTTGGACAAATTTATTGCAGAAGTGTTGTCAATTGAAAGAGGAGTTGAACGTACTTGTTTCTCCTGCAAATATTCCAGAATTTCCCTGAGCCACACAATTTTCTTCGTTGCTTCAACTGTTGTCATATATTCTACCTCAGTTGTGTAATCCGTTGGAACTAATTGTTTGCATGACCTCCAAGAGACAACTCCTGATCCCGGACTCATAACATATCCTGAAGTAGATTCTTCAATTTCTTTATCTCCATCGAAGTTTGTATCAGAGTATCAAATCAAGATGAAGTCACCCACTTGTGTATACTTGATTCCAAAGTCTTGATTTCCCTTCAAGTACTTTAGAACACTTTTTGCAGAAGACCAATGACCCTCACAAGGTTTTTTCATAAAACTGGATAGGATTCCAACAACAAATTAAATGTTTGGTCTAGCAGTATTCAGGTAGTTAAGACTTCCTATGAGTTGCCTATACTTCTGGATGGGACATAAAAACATTCTCTTTCAGATCTCCATTTAGGAAAGCAGTTTTTACATCCATTTGTTGGAATTTCCAACCATTCTAAGCTGCTAAGACAGAGAGTGTACGGATGGTAGCCCATTTTGTTGAGGGGGAAAAATTATCCTCATAGTCGATCCCTTCCTTATGTGTAAAACCTTTTGCCACAAGCCTGGCTTTGTGTTTGTCAAGTGAGCCATCTGCTTTATACTTTTTCTTGAAGACCCACTTGAAACCTATTGGTTTAGTTCCCAATGAAGGATCAATCAACTTACAGGTGCCATTCTTTATCAAAGCATCATATTCTTTATGCATCGCTTATTTCCATTCATTGTGAGAAGTGGCTTCTTTGAAGGAATTTGGTTCAAAATATGGAGACAAATTTAGTTCACAATCATAAGAAACATCTGTATCAACAGTTGAATCAAAAACGTCTACATCACCTCCATTCTATCTAGTTGAGCTTCTTGTTCCTATCTTTCTAACCTCGTCAGGATGAACACTTTCAAGTGCCTTTATCATCCATTTTGGAGGAAATTTCTGAGATGGCCGAGGCTACTGAGTTGAATGAGATGTGGTTGAATCAGTGTCATAAGTGGCTAGAACTTCATGTGGGGGAGAGATTGTTTCATAAGAAGATCCCACAGATTGATCCAGTATAGGGATCCCCCCTTCAAGACATGGAATCTTATTATCAAACTCTCGAAAAGACTTTACATGTGTGAATCTATCCAAGCGATCAAGTTGCCGCTCAAAAACATTGTCAGTCTTGGAAGATTCAAGAAATATCACATGTCTAGATATTATAAACTTCTTATTCACTTCATCATAGACACAATATGCTTTGGAGGTGTTTGAATACCCTAAGAAGATACATTTGCGACTCCTTGTACCGATTTTGTTTCTTTGTTCCTTGGGTATCAAGCCATAACATGTGGAACCAAAAACCTTGAGATGCCTATTACACTGTATTTTTTTCGCATTCCTCAGTTCTTATCCCAAGCGTCGTCTTTTGTGTCGCTCATGCCACAAACGTTGCAAAGCGACAAAAGTTGTGAAAACTTATTCATATTGGATAACATGCTTAAAATATCCCTAAATACCTAAAAGAGAATTTCCTTGAAGCATTTATGCAACAGTTTGTAAAAAACCCTAAATGCAAGCCCAATGTGGTTTTCCCCTAAACAGCCTTGGGCTTGTAACCCTATCTATAACCTGTTAAAAGTGCTAGCAGCGCAGGAATTCATCAGTAAAGTCGTGCTGGTCCTCTTTAGGCAGGTTCTAAAAAAATGGAGCATAAGCTTCGTCCTCTAGAAATCTCGAGAATAGAGGTCTGGTACTTGTTGGTCGAGGATATGGTCGAATTATCCCATTTTGAACCTTTGATATTATCTCCAAGTATTTTCCTCTTTGAGATAAGGACTTTCCCCCTCATTTTTGGATCCATAACCTCTGCAGATCTGCTATATAATAGTGCCATGCCTTTCCCAAATGGTTAGACTTGGTTGGCCATTGTTGGTTGCCATTCCTTTTCCTGATTGCACCTAGATGTTGTCGATTTGAGGAGAAAGGAGAAGAGATTGAAGAGCTTGGCTTGGACTTGGATTTCCATTCCAAAGGAGGCCTCCAACATCAAGGCACCAATTTTAAGCTTCCCTTTGTTTATTCAATAATACAAAGTGTGTTTTTCTTTCCATGAACTTGTTAAACTTAACTTGTTTAGTATGATACTCCTTGATCTGTCACACTGTTTACTTTGAAACATATATATGCTATGTCTCTTTTGTTCGTCATTATATGATCTTTTTTGCAGGTATTCGAATTCAAAAGGTATAGCGAGGAGTGAGCCTGGAAGCACGAGGATCAACATCAACATCGAGAAAGCGATTGCATAGGAGTGAGGTAGGTCGTCTCCCTCTCATGTTATTTCGATGTTAAACTAGGAAAGCTTGCATTCTTTTTCATGGTCGTTACTATACCCACTCATTGGGCTAGATGGATCACTTATTTCTGAATAAGGGATTGCCTACATAACAAATTGGCGACTCCACTCAGGAGCCTACACCCTTTTCCCTCTTATCATTTTTTGTCTCCATGCTTAGTTTGGCCAACCTTTGAACGACCTCTTGCGTGGCTTGTTTTTCAGTCTTTATTATGGCTTGTAAGTGTTTTTAGGTATCAAGTCTAAAGTTTTTCCTCAAGAATTGCTTGTTTTATCCCTCTTTTCCTTGCTTAGTGCAATTTTTAACATATACAGTCGCGCTGCCAGCACTGGTTTTTGTTGGAACAGTCGCGCTGCCAGCATTAGTTTTTGCTGGAACAATCATGCTGCATACCACTGGTGTTAACTAAAGGTCCGCGCTGGTCTTAGAAAATATGTACTTTTAGGGTTTCTTTTGGAAAATCATTAGTGTATCTTGTTCCTTGAAATATTGTGTTTGCCTTGATTGCATTATTTCTTGCTTTGAGTGTTTTTAGTCTCTTGGAAGAGTGAAAATTGGTCTTTTGATTTAAGTGGTAAAATTTGTGTTTTTATTGGTTCTTTTTGTTTTAGGTCGATTAAAACCTCTGTTTACTACTTGTATCATTCAACAAATATTGATTCTCTACGATAGAATAGTAGTAACCTTTGTGCTTTTTAAGAATAAATTGGGTCTTACATTTGTTTTTCGTTTCAGAAATTACTTTCTAAGTGCATAAGTTTACGTGCATTGAAATGCAAGTTTTTGGAAACTCTTATTGGAAATAGATTACATTTTTTCAATAATTGAAAAGTTAAAAGTGCATTAGCTGCATCAAGTGCATTTCATCATTCAAAGCGAAAAAGAAAAACAATATATATATATATATATATATATATATATATATATATATATATATATATATATATATATATATATATATATATATATATATATATATATATATATATATATATATATATATATATATATATATATATATATATATATATATATTTATTTATTTATTTTAATTTTAATTTTTTAAGTGCGTATTAGTGAAAGTAGAAATTATTTTACTTTTGAATGAGTTGCATTTGGGATAGTGAAAGTGAAGTCTTCTTTAATTTGTAAAACTTGCATTTTGAGAAGTGAAAATTGAAAGCTAGTTGGGGGGCATTTTGTTTGATGCATTACTCTTTGCGATATCTTTCCTTATTAGTTTAGCTTTCATTGAATTTAAAAGAATCGTTTTTTCATATAGTTGCATCTTAGGAATTCATGTGACATTGTTTTGAGCCCAAAAGTGAAACTTAATTGAATATCAACATTAAAATGAACCTTAATTAACCCAAGGAGCATTTGGAATTAACATAAACATTCATGAGGTCTAGGTTAGAGACGTGTTTCGATGTCATTAAGCGTAGCAGCTGTCGTTAACAACTTGTGTTGCATCCCGGGGGTGATATCCCGTCCCATGTATGGAAGTATATAGTACTATGCTCCATGTATGGTAAGTATATGGGGACACTCTCATCAAATGGTTACACATTAGACAACGCTATTATGGACTAAGCTCCCACATACCGTCGTGTATATTTTGGGAGACCCCACTAGGTTACAGACTTTCCATAGGTAATCGAGTCGGCTGCCTTGTAGACGTGACACACCGAACACAACATTCGGGGATATTGGCTACAGTACGTCAATTCCTTGTTTTTCCAATTTGTATATTGCAATTCACAAATACTTGGTAAACCCTTTTGCCTAACTTACCCCTCTTTGATTTATTTTGCTGTTAGTTTCTAAAAACTCATTACCCACGTAATAACATCTTACCCGTGCTTTAAAAAATTTACAAGTCCAATTTTTTTGAACTCTTACAGCGCGCGCGTTTCTGCCATCGCCCGAGCTAGGGCTCCATTGCTGCTATGGAGGTTCTGGGTGCAGCCCAGGTTCCTCCCCCTCCGCCTCCCCTGTCTGATGCAGAATCCTTTCTTAAGCTTATGGCCTCTTTGCCGAAGAAGAAAGCACCCGAGGCTGTAAATTTCGTTAAACGTTTGGATGATATCCCTGAGATCTCGCTCCCTCCTGAGGGTCCGATCTAGGTCGCCCTCTCTTTAGCTGAACGTGCTTTGGTGGGTCAGTTCACAGTCCTCTGGCCCTCCTCCAAATCCACGGAGAGCTGGGTTGCAAGGAACTGGGCACCGCTGATCAAAAACAGAGTTACTTCGTATTTCCTAGGGAGGGGATTCTTTCCGTTTGAATTTTCTGATAAGGAGGATAAGGATTTGATTTTCTAGAATGGTCCCTATTTCATGGGCCCTCAGGGGTTGTATCTCAACAAGTGGACGCCCGATTTCGACCCAGCAGTTGACGTCCCTACAGTCGTTCCTGTGTGGGTAAGGCTGCCCAACCTGCCAGTGCATTGTTGGAATTGGGAGTCTCTTAAGCATATCGGGAACACCTTGGGCAAATTTATCGATCGAGCAAACAACAAAGATCAATACGACTGTGCTAGAATTTGTGTAGAAGTTGATCTAGAGGTTGGTTTTCCTGAGGCAATAAAAATCAGGGTCGGCAGTTGGACTCACGTTTAAAAGCTGGACTATGAGCAGCGCCCATTCAAATGCCGGAAATGCCATGTCTATGGCCATTTTTCTAGAGGTTGCCCAAAGAATATTGAAGTGGAGAAAGGCAAGGAGGAAGGATGGAATCAGGTCAAAAGGACCAAAACTACCCATAAAGCCCCTAGAACTGGAAACTCAAATGGCAAAGGCCCTCAGACAACCCCTATTATTCAAACACCTGTCATGGAAGAATAAGGGAACAAGTTTGCACAAATAAGCTCAGCAAATGAAGACATCCAAGAATCCGAGAAGCATAAGGAAGACTCGCCCCACAAAGAGTCCCCCTCGGGATCAAAGCAAGTAGAAATCAATGTAGACAGATCGAAAGAGATACACATAGAAGAGACCGAGGTAGTGCAAGGCTCGGAGGACTCAGAAGAAGAAGGTGAAATAGGGGATTCGCAAACCTCGGCTAGAAGATCAATGAGAGGCCGAAAATCTGCTCGTGAAAAAGAGAGTAGGAAACCTATAAAGACAAACTCCAGGGAAGCCAACCAACCCTAGAGAAACTCCTGGCAAAAACACCGAAGATGACTAGAAATCAGTCTCAGAGCTCTAAAGGAGCTCACCATCCGAAAAGAAAGTGATGAAGATCGTCTCCTGGAATTGTAGGGGTATGGGGAGCAAAATAAAGGAAGAATCCATAAGAAGCCTTATAAGAATAGAATCTCCTGATATACTCCTCATCCAGGAGACTAAAATGGAGGACAAAGACTTCCTCCATATCAGTAAGAAACTGTGGAAAAAAAAGTGAAGGTCAAGCAGTCTCAGCTCGAGGTGCCTCAGGAGGCTTGGGCACTATTTGGAATGGCAACAAATACTCAAGGATCAAAGAGGTCTTCAATACCCATTGGCTGTTTTCAAAACTGCAACACGTTGACACAAATGAGATCCTCTACCTCTTTAACGTGTATGCTCCTGTTAGCGCAGGGGAGAAAAATATCTACTGGGACTCCATTAGAAGACTGGTAGACTCTGAAAATTTGGCAAATACCATCATTGCAGGGGATCTTAATCTCATCTTATCGTTGACTAAAAAGTGAGGAGGAAGCATAGTAAGGGATTCGACGTGGGAATGGGTGGAGGATCTGCTACAGGATTGGGATACAATCGACATCAAGCCTTCCTCGAGTAAGTACACTTGGTCCAACAAAAGACTCAGTCCAGGACACATTGCTGCAAGGTTAGATAGATTTATTGTTCAAAGCTCTTTTATACTTCTTGGTCTAGAGTCTAGAATGCATGTTCTCCCTTGCAGCGTTTCCGATCATAGACCCATCAAACTTGAACTTCTGGCCCATATGGACCAAGGCCCTATCCCTTTTAAATTCAGTCCTCAATGGGTCAAGGAACAGTATTTCATGCATCTGGTAAAAGAAAGCTGGAATCAAACAGTCAAGGGCTCTGCCTTCTTTGTATGGGAGGAAAAACTCAAAAGAGTGAAAGCTACAATAAAAACTTGGGTAAAATCCCTTCCTAATCTTGCAGTGGAAAGGAAAAAGATCCAAGAATGTCTCGAGATTCATCATCTGAAAACGGAAAATGTAGAGATCACAAAAGAAGTCCTAGACAAGTAGGCTGATCTTCAACAAAAGCTACTCAAGGCAAGCTTGACAGAGGAAGAGTATTGGAGAATTAAATATTGTAGTCTTTGGCTTAAGGCGGGAGATATGAACTCCTCCTTCTTTCACAAACAAGCCCAAGCTCGGAAATGCTTCAACTCCATCTCAAAAATCAAGGAAGAGACCATCAAGCATAGAGACATCCGAAGCATAAAAAGCGCTGCTTTCCTTCATTTCAAAAATCTGTATAGTGAAGAGGAGGGTCTGGGGTATAATCCAATTTTAGTGAATGAGGTGCCCTCACTGATTTCCCCCAAAAAGAATCAGTACTCGGAAGTAGAAGTCTATAATACTGAAATAAAAAATGCCCTCTTTGCAATGGAGCCAGATAAGGCCCCAGGCCCTGATGGCTTTACTGCCAGATTCCTTCAGTCCTATTGGCAGATTGTGGAAAAATTTATATGCAGAATGGTACGGAAATCACAAGACTTTCAGAAAATTGGGGGAAGCACCAATTCGGCGTTCCTTGCCCTCATCCCTAAGGAGAAATGCGCCAACACCTTCAACATATTTCGACCTATCTCCCTCTGTAATATAGGTTATAAGCTGATAACAAAAGTGATTGCAAACAGATTGAAAACCATCCTTCCAGACATTATTCCGGAGAATCAGGGAGGTTTTATTCAGGGAAGACAGATTGTGGACAACTTCATTCTGGTCCAAGAGGCGATCCATTCAAGCCTGCTCTGAAAAGAGAAAGGAATGGTTGTCAAATTAGACCTAGAAAACGCCTTTGACATGGTGAGACATAGATTCCTGATGGATGTCCTACACAAATTTGGCTTTGGCTCCAAATTTATAAACTGGATTAAGGCTTGTATCAGTGAGCCTTGGATAGCTCCATTGGTGAATGGGAGGGCTGCTGATTTCTTCAAAGCTTCTCGAGGACTGAGGCAAGGGTGTCCACTTTCTCCCCTGCTCTTTGTCCTCCAAGCTTCTGTTCTCAGCTTCCTCTTGAATAAGAAGAAACAAGAACAAGAGATTATGGGCTTGAGCATTGCAAGAGGTGTCAAAAATATAAACCACGCGTTATTCGCTGACGATTCCCTTTTTCTGGGTGCCACCACTGTGCTCTCGGCTAAAATATTTAAAGATGCGGTGGATGGTTATTGCGAAGTCTCAAGAAGCAATCTCAACAAAGGCAAATGTCATATCTTCTGCTGGAACACTACAGCCAGCACTCTCCAAGCCATCTCCTGCTATTTTGGATTCGCTACCTCCTCTTCATGGTCATCCTTCAAGTATTTGGGGCTCCCCATCTTCCAAAAATGTGCCCTCAGTAGACACTGGCTACCTCTGCTGGAAAATTTTAAATCCAAGATCCATTCCTGGGGATTCAATTGGCTCAATCTGGCAGGAAAGACAATGCTCATAAAATTTGTCTTAAATAGCCTTCCTATCTATCAGTTTGCAGTTATGCTGGCTCCTATTGGCATTATGAGGAAAATGGAGGATCACATCAGAAAATTCTTCTGGAAAGGCGGAAAATCGAATGAGAAGAAAATCCCTTTAATTAGCTGGGATAAAATCTCCTTACCCAGAATGGAAGGCGGCTTGAACTTCAAGAGTATAAGTACACAAAATTTTGCGTTGGGTGCAAAGTTGTTATGGAGGATAATAGCCCCAAATCTGGGATGGGCACAGCTAGCGCTGTGGAAAAAATACTTCCGTGGGCAGAGAAAACGTTGTCTAGACAATCCCATATCAAACTTTGGCTCGATGATCCATAAACTATGCGCAAAAGAAACCTCTTTAATTAGACTCCATGCGCACTGGATCCCAGGTAATGGTAAACGCATCATAATTTGGGAGGATCGTATCATGGACTGCGATCCCCTGGCAGATGATCGATCCCTGGTTATGCTGAGAGATTGGATGACCAGAGCTGGCTTCACAACGCTGTGGGACATTTCTCAATGGGAGGACGGCGTTTGGCAGAGTTGGGTTATGTTAGAAGTGCCTCAAAATATGTTTAATGAGTGCGCAACCTTCTTAGCCCACTTAAAAGGCAAGGCCCCTATAAACAGCAGGAAATATGACACTCGTGGCTGGGGATCGACCCTTGGGCGTTACACTGTCTTGCAGGGATACAGGCAATTGTTATTGCACCCTCACGTCCCTCCTGATCCAAAGCCCTGGAAGGGGATATGGTCACAGACTTCGATTCCAAAAATTGACACTTTTTGCTGGCTCCTCTGTCATAAGAGAATTATGACTAATGACAAGCTCTAGAAAAGAGGCTATCTTGGGCCTTCTCATTGCTCGCTGTGTGGAGAAAATGAAGAAAGTGCCACCCATCTGATGCTTAACTGTAATTTCGCTGCAAAGATATGGCAAGCGATCTTAGGCCCATGGAGTATCGATTTCGCCTTCCCCATTCACATCTCTGATCTATTCTCAAAATGGATGCTTAAGCACCCTGGAATCACTCCTAAGAACAAACATATCAAGGTTGCCTGGCTCGCTCTCCCTAAAATAATATGCTGGCAAATATGGCTTGAAAGAAACCAGACGATTTTCAGAGACAAAAAGAATGATTTCAAGATAGTCTTGGTTAAAATTAAAAGCCAGTTAAAAGATAGCTTGGGAGACCAGCTGGACGAGGCAGATTTAAGTGAGCAAGATTCTGAATGGAGTGTTATCCTCGACCTCCATTTCAAAGACATTGTAAGGCCTCCCATTCCTCTAAAAACTGGAAAATTTGAGTCAATGCGACATAATTCTCTGAGTTTTGCACTAAGCAGGCATGAACCATCCTCTTCTTTGACGGGGCAGCAAAAGGAAATCCAGGAATTTCAGGAGCAGGTGGAGTTGTCAAAAATGCTGAAGGTAGAACTGAGCTCAGATATGCCTAGGTGTGTGGGTCACAACACCAACATTCAAGCCGAAGCACTGGATCTCCTCCAAGGACTCAAGCAACTCAAATTTCTTGGTATCAAAGATGCAATTGTTTTTGGTGACTCCCAGTCAATAATTAAGTCCATTGTGGACAGTTCTTCACCTTCAGACTTAAGATTATCAAGATTGATGATCAGAATTAGATCTCTGTCGAATTCCTTTCAGATCTTGAATTTCTTCCATGTAAAGAGAGATAACAACAAATATGTTGATGCTGAAGCCAACAAAGCTGTTCTCCTCTCCCTCGGAGTCCTCCTAAGAGATGGAGACAAAGGCTGGGATTCCATCCCTTAACTTTCTGGTTAATATGTTTTAATGTCTATTATTGGAGCAGTTTGTTTGTATCTTCAAATTTGGGAAGACAACGGAGATTGGTCGTATTATAGCTTGTAAAAATCGCTGGCTTATTAGTGAAAGGGCCATTTTGTTCCTGGCCGGAGAGAAAATCTGGGCATTGAAAACATCTTACCCATGCATGAATCCTTAGTAGATATTAGGTTGAGCCTAATGGAAATAGTTCCTGAGTTGACTAATCAAGGAAAACCCTCAGATGGGAATCCTGGTCCTTTTCCTTCTTTTGGAAATGTTGGCACTCCCTATATGGCAATGTTGTCCATCTTAGGATTAACCATTGGTTTGCCAATTTGGTTATTTTCATCCCCTATGGTTTCAAATGTCTAAGATGCTTCTCAACCAAGTTCGTCCCCACCTGAACAATGTCAACCTCATGTTGATCCTAAAGTTGACCCCTCGCCTTCTTCGCCTGTTTCTTCGTCTTGTTCCTCCTCTTCGCTCGGTGAAATTATGGATTCTAGTAACCAAGAAGCTAAGAAGAAGAATAATAAGCAAACTGAGCAATGGGGAAACCAAGCGACCATTTATACCAATGAAACTGATGTTGAAAACCTTCCAATCAGTCCCGCAAAGTCAAATCCCCTTACAAGTTATGTAAGGATGACCACCTTCTTATGGATTGTCCTAGAATTCCCAAGATATTAGAAGTATGGTCCACTGACTCAAATCGGTTGTTTTCATTGTCCTCTGGAGACCATGTCGATGACAAAGCCTCAGCTAGTGATAATATGGCCCATGGGAAAAAAGGGAAAAGTCAGATTTCCCTGTAAGTTATGTGAAGGGAATCATCCCATTCGCCTTTTTCCTTATATGGATGAAGCCTCCAAAATTTTGGATAACCTTACAGTTTCTCAGCCCCGTCTTCATGTTGGCGACCAAAAGCTTCCCCCAATCCTCCTTTAGTTGATCAAGTGATTGATTAGAATTCATCTCTGGTCAATCCCACTCTCTTCAAAAGCGAATCCCGCGAGTCTGTTCCCGGCCAACCATGGGTTGAGAAAACGGTTGGCCCGATTACACCTTCAGTTGATCACACTTTTCCCATAGAGAGTGAACCTCATACCATGTAGTTTCTTTTTGCTTATTTAGATTCCTATGAATTGGAGGAAATCCTCCTGTTCCCATGGTACAGGAGGGTGATCGTCTTGTTCCCATGGTAAATGAGGGTGATCCTCCCATTCCTGTAACACAAGGGGGAAATTCTCTCATTCCCACGACACCCTCTCCAAGTGGTCTAGTCGCTTATTTTGATTAGATCCGACTATTAAGATATCATCTTCCTTCTTACATGCCCTTTAACGTCACAGTATAGGCCGATAATGTGGTTGTCATTATGGCCCTCCTTTGACAGATCACTTCCTCTCGAATTCGGCTCATTATCCAAGAAGGTGGTCTATAAAATCATCCCTCGGTACCTTTGAGCTTGCATGCCTCAATGGAAAATTATTCACGTTCGACGACAGGTTCACATCATTGGCCTTTGATCGAATGTTTCTGGAAGTGTTCGACTTCAACTCTCTTATTCACTCTTGTAGATTGTGTCGTCGTACCTTCAGTTCCATCGTCATTATTGGTGGTTTCTCTCGTGCATGTTAATTGTTTACCTCATCGACCGATAATCAAGCAGTTTCTACCATGTATTACATCATCACATCTATTCACATGGTTAGAATCGTATAATGGGTAGATCGAGATAGAGACGAAGACCCTGGATCACATATGTTATTATCCAGGTTGCATGGACTTATTGAGTATTATTGATTATATACGTGACCCTCTCTATGTGGATAGTTGTGACCATACCATGGATCCATTTCCATGATCCCTTTTATACGGATGGTTGCATCCATACCGTGGATTCATGTATTATTTGATGCCTATTCAGAGATATGTTATTAGGCATGTTTATATCATAGATGTCTCCTAGAAATTCTCCTGACGGTGGTTTTCCAAAGTCGTTGCCATGGTTGATAAAGCAATTCAACCATCACTTTTGGTTCTACTTTCATGCTTTAGGGGGCATTTGTTACGCAGTATTTTGTCGCATTCCTCAGTTCTTATCCTAAGTGTCATACTTTGTGTCGCTCATGCCACAAATGCCGCAAAGAGATAAAAGTTGTGAAAACTTAATCATATTATACAACATGATTAAATCCCTAAAGACCTAAAATATAAATTCTTTGAATCCTTTCTACAACAATTTGTAAAAAACCCTAATTTGCAAGCTCAACACGATTCTCCCCTAAACATCCTCGCGTTTGTAACCCCATCTCTAACTTGTGAAAAGCACTATCAGCAAGGAAATTCAGCAGTAAAGCCGCACTGGTCCTCTTCAAGCAGGTTCTCGAAAAATGGATCAGAAGATTCATCCTCTATAACTCTCGAGAATGGAGGTCTGGTACTTGTTGGTTGAGGATATGGTCGAATTCTTCCATTTTGAACCTTTGATCTTATCTCCAAGGATTTTCCTCTATGAGATAATTACTTTCCCCCTCATTTGTGGATCCATAACCTCTCCATCTCTGTTATATAAGAGAGCCATGCCTTCCCCAAATGGTTAGTCTTGGCTGGTCATTGTTGGTTTCCATTATTATGCCTGATTGCGCCTAGATATTGTTGATTTGATGAGAAAGGAGAAGAGATTGAAGAGCTTGGATTGGACTTGGATTTCCATTTTGAAGGAGGCCTCCAACATCAAGGAAACTGTTGTAATATTCCCTTTGTTTATTCAATAATACAAAGTGTGTTTTGGTTTCCATGAACTTCTTAATAGTAACTTGTTTAGTATGATACTCCTTTCACTGTCATATGGTTTTGTCGGGAAAAATACTGAGAGGGGGGGGGTGAATGCGATGTTCTTGCCCATATTCAAAACTTTTACTTTTTCTTGCTTCTAAAACCCATACGCTACTTTCCTGATACAGACTCACGTATATACGCGGATACCCTTTATGAAACTCGCGTATACACAGAGATCTAATTATGTCATTAATTCTTCACTTATATCATTCCATCATTCATTCATCAGATGTTTAATAAACAGTAAACATGTGCAGTAAGAACAGAATAAACCATCACACAAAGCATCACACATGAACACCAGGATTTTTAGGTGGAAACCCAAGTCGGGAGAAAACCACTGTTGCAGTTGCTCAGCCTTCAATATTTTATTATAGAGAAAACATCTTACAACATATGTGCTGGTGCAGACTCCTACCAGCACGCAGGCACCCACTTGCGCTCGTTTACCAGCCTCTCCTGGAAGGGAGCTCCAACCCCCTGACTCATTTACCAGCCTCTCCTGGAAGGGAGCTACGACCCCCTGATCTTGTTTACCAGCCTCACCTGGAAGGGAGCTACAACCCCCTGACTGAAGGCTACAACCCTCGGCACCTTTATGGACCACGTTTCATCAATTTTCACACTGGATCCAAAGCTTCCTTTAGGACACAACTCGGAGCCATGTTTCATCATATGGTCAAAGTCGACCCACTCCACATGTTTAAGCTCCATCATTCAAGCAAACGGAAACAAACGACTCGAGCGTAGAATACGGATAAACGTGACTCTGACCCGAAACATATCGAGACATTTCATACCCCATGCTTCGATCAAGCCTAGTTTGCATACGCGCTTTCATTCTTCTGACGCGTATATACGCGTATACACCATACAAACCCGCGTATACTTAATATAGGTACGAGCTAATTTCCGCGCGCATGCGCGCTTTCTCTTCGAGCGAAGCGACGTATATACGCGCTGTACTGCGACGAAATAGCGTATGGTTCTTCGGACATTTAGAGTCATTTCGGTCGAACGAGATACATCACACGATTTAACCCTTAACTTTAGACAGAGATGTTCACCTCATTTTGAATCTGTAAATACAAATACATTCCAGATCTAGATTTCCTTCTTCATCATTTCTTCATTGGTGCATCATACATTCAGATCTTTCATTCAACTGTAACCCTTTCCATTCAGATATACTTTAGAGAGAAGTATTCATTCAAGCTCATACATCTTGCACCACACTCATGATTTGCACAATGAATTTCTTCTCTTTATATAGGTTTACCCTTTTTCAATACCATGAGCCCCTTTTTCAATACCATGAGCCAAAACAATACCATGAGCCCAAAACTACATTACTTCCGATGGTATTCCTGGACGGGGTCTTTTAGACGAATCATTACCCAATACAATGGGTCAATACCATGGTGGTTACCCCTGGTTTTGCACTTTTTGAGTGCTTTTGCCCATACGCGACTTGGAACGTTCTTTTCCGCGTGCATACGCGACTTACCTTAGACAGATTCGCGTATGCATAGAGACATACTCTTTTCATCATACTTTGAGCACATTCTGAATTCCTTTCTTCATTGCCTTCTGTACTCACTGTAGATACATCAGATTTACTTCATCAAGAACATATTCTATCAAGCACAACTTCATCAAGTAAGTTGCCATCTTCTTCATCAAGTGGGTTGCCATTCAATGACAACACTTAGCATCATGTTGCTAACTAACATCATTTCACATCATCATTTACCAAGTCCATTAAGTCAAGAATAACTTCATCAGGTGTATTGCCATCAAGGACAACACATGCCAACAATCTCGTGTCTTCATCTTCATTCAATGGGTTGCCATCAAGGACAACACTCTGCATCATATTGCCAACAATCTCCCCCTTTGGACTTGATGGCAACCACGATGGTGTTTGGTTACCACAACAGATAGGTACATTAAGAGTACAATGACGCCATTCTTTCTCTTCATTCAAACACCATGTCACTCTCCCCCTTTGACATCAAGGGCAAAGGGCGGATCAAAAACCAACATACTCTCCCCCTTTTCTCCTCATGTGGAAGAAGCGTTCTGCAGATCTGATATATACTGAAGTGACCAAGCTCCCCCTGAGTTCAAGCTGAAATTTCAAACATATTTTCCAATGGAGTAAATTTCCTATCACCAATGACTCATACTTACATCAAGGATCCATCCAAGTGGATTTACATATGAGACTCAACTACCCAACCAAGTGGGTTTACAAATTTGACTAGGCTACCCAACCAAGTGGGTTTACAAAATTTGACTTAGCTACCCAACCAAGTGGGTTTACAAATTTATCAAGTCCTTACATGACTGAATAGTACAATTTTACATCATGGATCGCTACAGGACCTTTTCATCAAACTACAAATATAACTTCAAGACCAACACCAAAAAGTCCTCAAGAAAGAGAACATATTTCAGAACCATCATAATGCCAACAATCCATTATACTCAACAATGTCACTGCTCCCCCTGAATCTGTGCATCCAAGCATCCTTTCCATATGACTAAGGCTCCCCCTTAGTTTGTGCATCCTGAACACTTTCACCAAAAAATCATCAAAACATTAGAAATAGAATTATGAGAACTGGAACACCACCAAAGATACCAAACAGTGTCAGAGATACCAAACAGCATTGCAGCTGTGCTGAAAAGAGCTGACTCCAACCAAAAATTTGTCAGCAATCAGACATACGCGGTTTTCTGTGCATGAACTCGCGTATATACGCGACTGTGTTTCAAGAAACCCGCGTATCCAATGCCATCTTCTAAATTTATGCAGATTTGTTCTTTTGAATGGTAGAGACCATTCCCAGCTTCTGTCTTAAATACTCGAACGCTTCCCTGGGCAGAGGTTTGGTAAAGATATCAGCAACTTGTTCTTTGGAGGGAACATACTCCAACTTCAGCTTTTGCTCAAGCACTTGTTCACGTAAGAAGTGATACTTGATGGGAATGTGCTTGGTCTTCGAATGCATAATAGGATTCTTTGAAATACTGATGGCACTTGTATTGTCACACTTAATGGGGACAGGAGGTGTACATTTGATTGGAAAATCTTGTAAGGTTTGCATCATCCAAAGAAGTTGAGTGCAACAAGATGCGGCAGCCACATATTCTGCTTCTGCTGTAGATAAGGCAATAGAATTTTGCTTCTTGCTGAACCAAGATACTAACCGGGGTCCCATATAGAATGCACCACCACTAGTGCTTTCCGATCATCAACATTTCCAGCCCAATCTGCATCAGTGTAAGCATGAAGAGTAAGATCAGCATTCCTTGGATACCATAGCCCAAAGTCTTGAGTTCCTTGTAGATACTTGAATATTCTTTTAACAGCCTGAAGATGAGACTCTTTTGGATTAGCTTGGAATCGTCCAACAATCCCAACTGCATGCATAATATCTGGTCTAGTCCCAGTGAGATAAAGTAGACTTCCGATCATTGATCTGTATTCTGGTTGATTCACCGGGGGAGAATCATCATGAGAACTAAGATTACATCCGGTTATCATTGGTGTACTTACAGGTTTGCATTCTTCCATGCCATACTTCTTCATAATTTTCTTAAGATATTTTGCTTGTGATAGGAATATACCATCTGCAGTTTGATGCACTTGCAAGCCAAGAAAGAATGTTAGTTCCCCAAGTAAAGACATTTCAAATTCTTGCTGCATGACATAAGCAAATTTTTGACTCATAGATTCTTCGTTACTCCCAAAAATGATATCATCAACATATACAACTACAATCAATAGTTTATCATTTTCAACTTTTGTGTATAAGTTGCTATCAGCAGACCCCTTTGAGAATCCTTGTTGATGAAGATATTTGTCAAGACGATAATACCATGCCCTTGGAGCTTGTTTGAGACCATATAGAGCCTTTTTAAGTCTACAAACAAGATTTTCATCATTTCCCAAAATGAATCCTTCCGGTTGTTCTATATACTTCTTCTTCTAGATCACCATTAAGAAAAGCAGATTTAACATCCATTTGATAAACTTTGATTTGTTGATAACTTGAAAAAGCAAGAAACATTCTTATGGCTTCAAGTCGAGCTACAGGAGCAAAAGTTTCTTCAAAGTCTATACCTTCTTGTTGAGTATACCCTTTGCAAACCAGTCTAGCTTTGTTCCTTACAACATCCCCATTCTCATTTAACTTGTTCTTGAAGATCCATTTAGTTCCAATGACATTTTTATCATGTGGTCTTGGTACCAAATCCCAAGTGTCATTCTTTTCAATTTGATCAAGCTCTTCATCCATGGCATGATTCCAACATTCATATTTGCTAGCTTCATTGACATTGTGTGGTTAAATTGTGGATAGAAGTGCTAGATGACTAGAAGATCCCACAAGAGTTCTCCTTGTTCGTACACCTGATTCCTTGTCTCCCAAAATTTGAGATTCAGGATGATTCTTTTGAACATATCTGGATGGAGCCTTTTCAGATAGATCATTTTCTGGTTCTTCATTGGATCCACTGTCTATATCATTTTCATTTTCATTTGATGTAGAAGGCCATATGTCACTATCATCTTCTTTTGTTGTTTGTTTTTCTTCTTTAGGAGCTGCAGGAGACTCATCAATAACAACATCAATACATTCAACAATCTTTCGAAGCCTTTTATTGTAAAATTTGTATGCTTTGCTTGAAGATGAGTAACCAAGAAATATCCCTTCATCTGATCTAGGTTCAAACTTGCCAAGCTTTTCATCATTATTTTTGATAAAGCATTTACTTCCAAAATCTCTAAAATGCTTCACAGATGGAGAATTACCATACCGTAGTTCATATGGAGTTTTGTCACTATTTACCCGAACATGAGCCTTGTTGAGAATGTTAACTGCTGTATGTGCTGCTTCTCCCCAGAACATGTCAGGAGTTCCAGAATCATCGAGCATAGCTCTAGCCATTTGTTGAATTGTTCTATTCATTCTTTCTGCTATGCCATTTTGTTGTGGAGTACCTGCTACAGAGAATTGTCTTTTTATGCCATGTTGTTCACAAAATTCAAAGAATTCATTTGATGAATATTCTCCTCCTCGATCAGATCTAAGACACTTGATTTTTAGATCTAATTCATTTTCAATGCTTTCAAGCTCAAATTTTTTGAATGCTTCGATTCTTAGGTTTGATGAACCCGATCCAACACATTCTAGAGTAGTCATCAATAAATAAGATATAGTATTCTTCCCCACGTAATGAATTTTTTCTCATAGGTCCACAGATGTCAGTATGAATGAGTTCAAGAGGCTTACTTGATGATCCTTCTTTGGCATTAAATCGTACTCTGGTTTGCTTACCAAATTGACAAGATTTGCATATGATACTTTCAGGAAGATTGACTTTGGGAAAATCACGAACAGCTTGAAGTCTGCTTGCTTTGTTGATTTGATAGAAACTCAGATACCCCAGCCTTCTATGCCATAGCCAATTTTTTGAAGACTTGCTCAATTAACATTGATCTATGCTGTTCAGTACATACAGGTTGCTTGGATTTCTTTTTCCTTTAATAATGATTTTACCTGTATCAAGATCACGAACCACACATTCTTTTGAACTAAAGACCACTTATGTTCCTTGATCACACATTTGACTTACACTTAACAGGTTATGCCTTAATCCATCCACATACATGACATTTTTAGCCTTTACCTTTTCTTTCAGAAATACTGACCCTTTTCCTTTAATTATAGCAGGAGTATCATTTCCAAAAGTAACTTTCTTTTCTTTTTCTAGAGCATCATAAGCAAGAAGTTTGCTTTTGTCACCTGTCATGTGTCTTGAGCACCCACTGTCAATGTACCATTGATTTTCTTCACCTTCTGCAAATAACGCTATCCCACAATTTTCAACCGGTATTTCTTTCTCTTTCCAAACTTTAGAGCTTGAGGGAACATGCTCTTTTGGCTGGACCTTGCTCCTGCATTCAGATTCTTCATGACCAAAGTTATTGCAATAAGTACATTCAACTTCGTTTTGAAGAGGAGAAAAGTTGTTATAGGTGTTCTTCTTTGGTTCAATATTCATCTTTCTTGCTTCTCTTGTCATGATGGTTTTATATGCAACACATTGAACAGCTTTATGACCAAAATTGTGACATGAGAAACATTGTCCATTGAAGTAGAAATTTCTGTGATCATGAAATCTTCTATTAGAAGTTACCTGTTGGTTGTAGCTTCTTTGAAAGCTCTCCCTGTTAGTGTTCCTTGAATTGAAATGATCATGCTTTACCTGTAAAGACCCTTTGTTCCCTTGCTGAGTGGCTGAAAGTAGTGAACCAGCTGTGGATGCTTTTAGAAAATTTGGTGCTGAAGTCTGGGAAGATTCCCCAGTATATCCAAGACCTGTTTTTATAAGAGGAGACCGTTGTACCTTGATAATCTCATCTAAGGTTTCTGAACCTTTAGCAAATCTAAGATTGAGAGATTTCACTTTCTCATTATCTTTCCTTAGACTTACTGCTTCACACTCCAATTCCTCAATGCGTTTTTCTCTTGCTTCATGCTGATTTTCAAGAGTCTCTATGATTATGTTCTTTTCTTCTAGGCTTACTTTGAGTTGAGTGTTTTCTTCAAGAAGATTATTGTCTTCTAGAGAATCCACAAAAGTACCCTTTTCTTTTCTAGATTCTTGTTCACATTCTTTCACGAATGCCCATACTTTTGCACCAAGATTTTGCAGAAAAGCTTTTGTTTGTACACTTCCCATTGTGACGGATCTCCTTCAAGCGATCAAGCTTCTGCAGAAGGACCTCCTCTGATACCAATTGTTGGGAAAAATACTGAGAGGGGGGGGTGAATCAGTATTTACTGCATATTCAAAACTTTTACTTTTTCTTGCTTCTAAAACCCATACGCTACTTTCCTGAAACAGACTCGCGTATATACGCGGATATCCTTTATGAAACTCGCGTATACACAGATATCTAATTATGTCATTAGTTCTTCACTTAAATCATTCCATCATTCATTCATCAGATGTTTAATAAACAGTAGACATATGCAGTAAGAACAGAGTAAACCATCACACAAAGCATCACACATGAACACCAGGATTTTTGGTGGAAACCCAAGTCGGGAGAAAACCACCGCTGCAGTTGCTCAGCCTTCAATATTTTATTATAGAGAAAACATCTTACAACATATGTGCTGGCGCAAACTCCTACCAGCACGCAAGCACCCACTTGCGCTCGTTTACCAGCCTCTCTTGGAAGGGAGCTCCAACCCCCTGACTCGTTTACCAGCCTCTCCTGGAAGGGAGCTACGACCCCCTGATCTCGTTTACCAACCTCACTTGGAAGGGAGCTACAACCCCCTGACTGAAGGCTACAACCCTCAGCACCTTTATGGACCACGTTTCATCAATTTTCACACTGGATCCAAAGCTTCCTTTAGGACACAACTTGCAGGCCATGTTTCATCATATTTTCAGACTCGACCCACTCCACATATTTAAGCTCCATCATTCAACCAAACTGAAACAAACAACTCAGAACTGTAGAATACAGATAGCAGCAACACAGCAGAACATATCAGACATTTCATACCCCATGCTTCAGTAAACCCTAGTTTGCATACGCGCTTTCATTTCACTGATCCCGCGTATATACGCGCCTTCTACCATACAAACCCGCGTATACTTCTGTACAAATTACAGAGCTAATTTCACTGCGCATACGCGCTTTCTCTTCAGCGAAGCCGCGTATATACGCGCTTCTTCTGCGGCAAAATAGCGTATGGTTCTTCAGACATTTAAGTCATTTCAATTCTTCAGAACAGATACATCACACAGATTTAACCCTTTACTTTAGACAGATGTTCACCTCATTTCAGATCTAGCAAATACAAATACATTCCAGATCTAGATTTCCTTCTTCATCATTTCTTCATTGGTGCATCATACATTCAGATCTTTCATTCAACTGTAACCCTTTCCATTCAGATATACTTCAGAGAGAAGTATTCATTCAAGCTCAGACATCTTGCACCACACTCATGATTTGCACAATGAATTTCTTCTCTTTATATAGGTTTACCCTTTTTCAATACCATGAGCCCCTTTTTTCAATACCATGAGCCAAACCAATACCATGAGCCCAAAACTACATTACTTCCGATGGTATTCCTGGACGGGGTCTTTTAGACAAATCATTACCCAATACAATGGGTCAATACCATGGTGGTTACCCTTGGTTTTGCACTTTATGAGCGCTTTTGCCCATACGTGACTTGGCACGTACTTTACCGCGTGCATACGCGACTTCCCCAAGACAGATCCGCGTATGCCTTGAGACATACTCTTTTTATCATAGATCTAGCACAAACTGAATTCCTTTCTTCATTCCCTTCTGTACTCACTGTAGATACATCAGATTTACTTCATCAAGAACATATTCTATCAAGCACAACTTCGTCAAGTAAGTTGCCATCTTCTTCATCAAGTGGGTTGCCATTCAATGACAACACTTAGCATCATGTTGCTAACTAACATCATTTCACATCATCATTTACCAAGTCCATTAAGTCAAGAATAAATTCATCAGGTGTATTGCCATCAAGGACAACACATGCCAACAATCTCATGTCTTCATCTTCATTCAGTGGGTTGCCATCAAGGACAACACTCTGCATCATATTGCCAACAGGTTTAATTTGATATATGTGTGTGTGTGTCTGTGTATGTGTATGTCTCTTTCGTTTGTCATCGTACGATCATTCTTGCAGGAATTCGAACGCAGAAGGTATAACGAGGTGTGATCCTGGAAGAGCAAGGATCAACATTAACATCGAGAAATTGATTGCATAGGAATGAGGTATTTTGTCTCCCTCTCTCATGTTATTTTCATGTTAAATTAGGAAAGCTTGCATTCTTTTTCATGATTGTTACTAAACCCACTCATTGGGCTAGAGGGATCACTTATTTTTGAAGAAGTGATTGCACGAGAGTCAAGGGCACATAGTCAGCACATACTTGAATGCACATATCGCTTTCAAATGCATTACACATACTATCGGGTTTCACACATTAACATAAAGAAATGAATTGCACCAATAATACACCTTCATAACACATGATCTCCCATTTACACGTAGACCTACGAGCACACAACACACAGTCTCATAGTGATTACAATGTAGCCAACACTCCAAATTATAACAGGGGGACAAAGAATAATGGAAGGGAAAGAAATGAGGACAATGGCAGAAAACTGGCAGGAGTTACCACACAAAAACTAATTTTGGAGTTGGCTTTGATACCATGTCAGGCCAGGAGTAACTCCACAAATTTGAATTGATTGGCATTAAAGGAGAATATGAACATATACAAGGAGAGGGAGACTATTTGGTTTCATCTCCTAATGTCTCTTCTTCTTCCATATTCTCTTATTTAGCTATTTACAATATTTACATAAGATTCCTAATCCCAAATAATAGGTGTTCAACAAAAACAAATTGCATAAGAGTGGGAAAACAAAGATCCTGTAGCCATTCCTGATGATCAAAACCAAATTATAGGAAGAGCATACCTTCAACATTAGGACATGTTTCTCCATAAAGTAAATGCATAAAATAATTATCTATCCCCCTCTTCTTCCTTATCGTTGCAAGGGATCAAGCAAAATCCCCCTAAGATCATTCCCTCTGTTAAGGAACCCAAGAAAAAGGGTGGGAAAACAAACAGTCAAATTTTGCAAGATTTAGATGAGTTCTTAGTTAATTCGGGAGGAGTCTCTCCCATGGCCTCTCTTTTCCTCTCTCTCCTAATCCCAATGATGAAGATAATATCTTGGAATGCTAGGGGCTTGAATGAAAAATCTAAACGTTGTATCCTAAAAAACCAAATTTCTGCTAATAAAATAGACATCCTGCTACTCTAAGAAACAAAGTTCTCCCAACAACAACTCACCCATATAGCTAAAACAGTATAAAATAGTTGTGACCTCATCACTCAATGTGCATCAGGTGCCTCTAGAGGTCTGGTTATACTATGGAACCCATCTACAATTACACTAAAGGACTCATTTTCCCTTTCCATAATTATATCAGCTCGTTTTCAACCACTATGATCCTGACAGTCAGGGATGATTTCAAGTGTTTATGGCCCCATTCTTTCTAAGGAAAAAATATCCTTTCTTTCTAACCTCTCTATTGTCGATCAACTAGTCCACCCCGATCATTGGATTTTGGGGGGATATTTCAACTTGATTAGAACCTTGCAAGAAAATAAAGGAGGCATTAAAATACTGGAAGAGGAGGCTTCAATACTTAGCTCTTTCATAGACAACAATGATTTGGTGGATATTCAAACTTCCAATGGAATTCATGCTTGGAACAAAAAAAGAGAGGAGGATCTCAGCAGGTAGCCTCCAGGTTGGACCGTTTCCTCATCTATGAACCCCTTTTTAAAACTGGAATCTGCTTGGAAGCTTCAATTCTACCAAATCATTGATCTGATCATTTCCTATCATTATACAATTTGAATGGTCCTCTTCATTGCGTAATAAACCCTTCAGATTCAAAGCATTATAGATTATCCACCCTGTTGGTCACTTTAATTGCTTATTAATTTAAACAATCAAGTGTTACATAAATTGTCAACCCAGGGAAGTCTGTTTATTTCAAAGGCAATCACACACTGTATATGCTCAATCTCAAAAGCAATGAAAAGTTGTAGTAAATATTACACTAATCAAACCTTGTTTCAAACAAACTGAAGTTCTATTTGAGTTACATCAAAGGTAATCTTTCTATTGCAGACAATCACCAAAATAATCTTGTATTACATTTAAAAAGACAACAATCTAGGAAAGGAAACCAATCTGCAGAAGAAAACACCAATCATGCTATAACAGAGAACAGGACCCTATTCCCCAAGTAGGAATCTTGAGCACCTGTTTCTGATTACCATGCTTTCACAAACTCATTCTGTAAACAAGATTACCAATTAAAATAATCCACAATTACCTAAGAATGAATTGTATGAAAAAATGCAACAATTAAAGGAAACAGACTTTCAGCAATCGATAACAGAGTTCCAATACTGCATAAAAGATTTCAGCAAACAAAGTTTCATAAGACGTAAATGAAAAGAACGGTTAACACACTACATAAATAAATGGGTGAATCTTGTGAGGAAGTTGGGCCCTTTTCTTCTCACAGGATTCCCCAGGAGAAGGAACTAAAATGAAATGCTCAGAACAAGCTTTTATTCATCTGTCAACAGTAACATATTACAAAGGATTTACATCCTTCTCTGTAAGTCTCTTTCAAAAATAAACCTCCCGTAGTCTGTCCCCTTTCTAATACTGATGTCTCCTCTTTTTAAAGATGAGACATCTATTACATAATTGATTACATCATAGAATATCCTATTCTTAACCCGATCTGATCTTTCTACACTAAAATAGAATATTTTGTTCTTCCATAGCAAAATGTTGTTACAATGGTTACGATGGTACTAATCCCGAGGTGCAGTTGTTATGGCTAGTGTAACAGCTTCCTTACTTGTCTTTTCTTGTTGCTGTCGTGCCTGAAGTACTGCTTCAAAATCGCAAATCACGGGCTGTTTTAGCAATGAGATTTACGTACTATCTTGACTATTTCAGCAACACGGTTTTCAGACAGCCATGATGAATTAAATGTAGTCTTCAAACTGTCTCAGCAACTATATATTTTCGATTAATCATTAAATATGAAAGTAATGTAAAATTACATGTAAAAAAAATTAAACATATGGTAAAGAGAAGAATGTTATATACCTTTGGAAGAATGGATGAAGGTGATAATATAGGCTTTAAATATGGACTGGAAAAGAGTGGAATGATAGCAAAATGTGAGTTCAAAAAGGTACATTATGGGGTCCTAACATCCCCCCCAACTAAAAGGGTTGCATGTCCTCAGGCAAGTTTAGTCTGAGTCAGAGTTCTGATACTAACTTTTGGCATGCAAATTACTTAGGCAGTAGCTATGGAAAGTGTTGTCTGTTGAAGTTCTGAACCCTTGCACATTTTTCAACTTTTTCCAAGCTGTTGCTTCATCTTTCCTAGCCAACCTATGATGAGCATGATATTCTCCTGTTGGCATCCAAAAAATAGGTAAATGAAAGTGGTACCCTATCCATTTTTTAGCACATTGCTGAACACACTTGATGTAATCTGGTACTATGGAGATTGCAGTTTCAAGATTAATAGGACTGAAAGGATTATATTCCTACTTTTCATTAGAATATTGTTGCCAAAACATATTGTTTGCTCTTAAAGAAGCAGTTTCTTTGGCCCTGATAAAGTATTGAGAGTCCTGAAGTACTGAAGCATGTAATTGCCGTATATGTTTAGTCATCCCTGGTTTATTCAAAAATTGATAATATTCTGCCAGAAAGATGGTAGGGTTCTGCAGTTATGGCCTTATCCAGAGAAGACAATTATCTTTGTTTTGCCTAGCTGCAAGAAAAGCGGTCTGCCATATAATCTGATTAGCAAGAAAAGAGACAAATGCCCTGATCTGAATATCGCCAACAAGAGGATTGAGATTAAGCCTTCTGTTTTCAGGAATGGATTCATTGTGAAGATACAATTCACAAAATAAGTGCTAATCAGTGGTAGAGGCTTCTGCAAATGTTTTCACAAACTGTTCGGATGTAAGCACCTCATGGGGTTTTCCATCTTTGATTGCTTTCAACTGAAAATAAACAAGACGTTCTGTGAGGAATAGAAAGTAATTCAGAGATGGTTTCCTAGCAGCCAACAATTTTTGTACCAGTTCAAACATTAGGAGTAGTTTGCCCTTTAGCTCTTTATTCTCCTTCTTATGAACTCTAGATTGCTGGAGTGTTTGCTCCAAGATCTCCCAGTTTGAATATATATGATTTTGCCAAACTAATTTGTGCTGCTGCAAGGTTTTATCTTGTGAAATGGCATATTCTTTCCTCCACTTGTTCATTATTTCTAGCTCATCCCATGGTTCAGTTTGTGTTTCAACATTGGAAGTGGTAGGCTGAGGTATAGTCGGAGTAGAAATAACAACAGTAATTTCAGATTTAACAGACGCAGTAGGCTGGGGTACTTGTAAATTAACTTATTTTTCTGAAATTTTGGAAGGCCCTACTGGTTCTTGTGTAACAGTAGGGTGTTCCTCTTTGACTGCTGCAGACGTAGATGCTCCCGGCATTGGGACTTGAACTATCTTATATCGTGCTTGCTGATAAATGTTTCCACATTGGCTGCACATATATTCCTTATATGGATCATTTTATGTGTTTTTTTGCCATGGATGTTGTATGGGCCAGGGTATAAAAATTGAGCTCCTTGTCATAGGCTTCCTTTTCTGTCGCCAATGCTTGCTTGTAGGTTTCAAATTATGATCTTAGAAACTCATTCTCTTGTAAAAGGGAAGCCAGGGTGACTACACTTTGTGTAATAGTCACAGTCTCGGTAACTGGTTCTTGTGTAGCAGTTACTGACTGAGTAGCTGGTTCTTGTGTGACAGCTACGTGATTTGCAGCATCGTGGGCATCTAGTTTTTGTATATCAGCAGCTGGTTCTTGTGTTTTAGTTGTAGCTGGTTCTTGTGTGACAACTATAGCTGGTTCTTGTGTGGCAGCTACTGACTGAGTAGCTGGTTCTTGTGTGACAGCTACTTGTTATGTAAAAAATGATGTCGCAGTACCCTTGGCATCTGGTTCTCGTGTTTCAGTGCCACTGGGTGAGACGGTTAAATATTCTAGGGTCTGGGAGGGTGGTGGTGTATGGGGTTTTAACAAAATGGCTTTAGGGTTAGGGGAAGTAGCAATGGTTGCTGTTTCAGTTGATGTCCTCCTTCGTCTCCTAGGCAGAAATGCAGAAAAAACAGTAGTTTGCTTTTTCCTTTTATGAGTGGATTTTTCCTGAGGAGAAGGGCTATCAAAGGAGATGGATACTTTAGTTGCAGCCCTTGTTTGTATTTTTGGTAAAAAGGCAGTTGTGACTCGCCTTTTTCTTTTACGAATAGATGAGGATGGGTTATCATCTTGAGAATCATCACTGGGAATATGGACAGTAGGATTAGATGATTCCGCTAGGTTGTGGGATGGACTAGAAGGAGAGTTAACTGGATCAGTTGGTTCTTCAGGTGGATTTTATGGAGGGTCAGGGATGTTCTCTGGTTGCTGCTCGTGGGGATTTTCAGGAATTTCTTGAGGATTTTCAACAACTTCTTGAGGAATTTCAGCAGGTTGCTGAGGGTCTATGGGTAGGTTGTTTAAAGGAGGGTTTTGTTGAGCAAAACCCCTCTGAATCAGTAGTTGAACAAGACGGTGATGGGTGAGGGAAAGGAGTGGGAATTTTACCCGTCTACAATAATACGACATATTTTTAAGACATCCAAATAAATAATAAGGAATGCTCAACAGTCTACCATGTCGTAAATGATTTAATAAGACAAAATCATGCTGGTAGACTACCTGGTAGCGGCCTTCACATGTGAGGTAATGTTTAACAAACTCTGCAACTTTCGGCCAAGGAGGCGGCAATGAGTGAAGTCCGACACCCCGACCTTTAAGCTCGACTTGTTCTCCTGGCAGAAGAAAATCCTATTGTGCATTCAAAATGATATGCTTTCAACTAAACCAGCGAGTACCAGTGACCGGCAGACCTGAAACCTGTGCTATGTCACTCTCTGATACTGGAATTCGGACTCCCTGAACAGTAGAATGATCTTCCTGAAGATTTCGTGCAAATTCAAGGACCTGTTGAGGATCAAATTCCTTAAGTCTCTGAAAATATCCTACCCAGCCTGCCTGCTGAAAAATATGATACACCTCTGGGAATAATTCAAGCAGAGCTATCGAGCCGGGCTCGTGTCGAATAGCAGGTCCTCCCATATTAACCAGCTTTGGTAAAATGCACATTCAAAGAGAGAAGTTACCAGACTTCGAACAGAGTAAACTTTGCGAATGAGAACATGGAGTAACGGTGAAGAGGCGAAGTAATGGGCAGGAAAAATGACGGTAATTGGCATGTTGTGATATGATGGCATATAATTTCGATATCCCCCCCAACTACGGCTGAAATGATGTCTTTAAGTTTGTGGAGATTATGGTGATAATAAACAAAATCTTCTCATTAACCATAGTTTAATTGTACTTACATATAAAATTACATACTTCATGTTTACCTTTGGTTTGTACTTCGAAAAATATAGTGTTTGTTTTTTTAATAGCTCAATAGTCATGGAAGAACTTTAGAAGCTTTTTAAAACATGAGGGAGATCATATTAGAGGTCTGTTTAATCATAGGAGAAGGCAGTGAAAGGACAGGATTAGCATAAGGAATAAGAGAAGTGAGAATGAAAGAACTGAAGAAAATGATTTCATGACATAAAATGCTACATAATCATATCTTTGGAAAAAGAGATGGTTTTTTAGCAACGGGAAAAATGAATGAGATGTTGTTGAAGAATGGTGTTTCAGCAATGGGAAAATAGGGAAAGTGTTGCTGAGGAGCAATGTTTTATCAATGGGAAAATAGGGAAAATGTTTGCTGAAGAATGGTGTTTCAGCAATGTGAAAAATGGAGAAAATATTTGCTGAAGAATGGTGTTTCAGCAATGGGAAAAATAGGGAAAATGACATGAAAAGGGAAAAAGGAATGAAGGGAATTAATGGTGAAATGTTACTAGAAGATAGGGAAGTGAACTATGAACGGGTTGAAGTGAGAGGAGCAATGTTTCTCAAAGTGAAGCTCGGATCTGCTTGTGGTGAAATGATCCTTCCTTGGTAAGCCTTTCCTTAATCAAGAAATTACAAAATAATCAATTGTAACATGCCAGCCCTTGACAGGGATTATTAGTTAAGAAATCTAATTCTAATGCTAAAAATACAATTCAGGAAAATTAAATGCAATGAGGGGCAGGAGACTCCCCTAAAAAGAGATAATGTGAATCTTCCATGCAAGTGGCCTTAAAATCTTCTTTGGAAATAGGGCGTTGGTACAAATGAAGCTGATGACCATTTAATAATAGTGGTGTTTTAGAGTCATCAATTGTTAAGAGCCTTACTGTTCCACTGGGAAAAACAGTATCTATTTCGTAAGGTCCCAACCATCTTGTACGTAATTTCCCTTGAAAATTTTCAAACCGAGAATCACACAATAAAGCCTAATCACCATTTTGGAACTACTCATGCTTGATGATTTTATCATGCCACTTTGTTCTTTGTTGCTGGATCATAGTTGTCTGATGAATGGCATCTAATATTTTTTCATCCAATTCATGAAGCTGCTACAACGTAGTTGTTTGTGCATCAGTCAAATCAAGGTTAACAGCTAAAGCAGTCCTTAAGGTTTTAATTTCAAATTCCATAGAAAAAACAACACTTTTTCCATAAACCAATTCATAGGGGGAAATCCTATAGTATTTCTCCAGGTAGTTCTATAAGCCCATAGCGCTTCAGGGAGCCTTTGAGACGATTCCTTCCGGTTTTCCTTCACTGTTTTTGTTAGAATGGCTTCTATTACTTTGTTTATACTCTCCACTTGCCCATTGGCTTGGGGGTGGTATGGTGTAGTAATTCTATGATGAATGTGATATTTCTGAAGGGTGGCTTTGAAACCATGAGAAGTGAAAGGAGGTCCTCCATCTGTAACTAGCTCTCTAGGGACTCCAAATCTAACAAATATTTCTTCAAATATGAAAGCTAGGACAGCTTCTTCATTAGCTCTAAGGAGTGCTTTAGCCTCCACCCATTTAGTCATGTAATCTGTGCAGACTAATATATAAAATCTTTGCTTGGATGTTGGATTAATGGGTCCTATAAATTCTAAGGCCCATATTTCAAATGGTTCAAATATTACCTGGGGGTTTAATGGAATTTCATCTCTATGATTAGGTTGACCCATTCTCTGACAGCTATTACAAGCCCGGACATATTTCTTTGCATCTTTAAAGAGTGAGGGCCAATAATAACCCATCCTAAGAATTTTATGTGCCATTCTCTTATCAGCAAAATGCCCTCCACAAGGGCCATCATGACAAGCTTTTAGTACATCATAAGGCTCATCTTCTCTAATGCATCTTCGGATCTCATGATCAAGTCCTGTGTAGAAAAGACACCCACTTATCCAGCTATACTGAGCACTTTGTTGAATTAGTTTTCTTTTCTCTCGATGTGATAGGTGTGATGGTAACTTCCCTGTAACCAAATAATTGGCAATGTCTGCATACCATGGTGAGTGAGTAGATACTGCAAATAAATATTAATCAAGAAAGGAATCATCTACTGGAGTATTATCATCAGCTTTTAACCAAGAAAGGAAATCAGCAACTACATTTTCTTTACCTGGTCGATCTACAATTGTAATATCAAACTCTTGTAATAATAATAACCATCTGGTGACTCGAGCATTTGTGATAGATTTGTTCATTAAATACTTAATAGCCGAGTGGTCAGTGTGGAAAAAAGTAGAGTAACCAGTAATGTAATGTCTAAATTTATTAAAAGCATAAATTAATACTAAAAATTCCTTTTCGGTAACTATGTAATTAAGCTTAGCAAAGTCATATTCTTACTAATAAAGTAGATAGCATAAGGAAGATGGTTTTCCTCTTATCCCAAGACAGCTCCAATTGCAGTATCCGAAGCATCGAAGGATATATGAAAGGGAAGTGCCCAATCAGGTCCCCTTAAAATAGGAGCTGTAGATAACTGATGCTTGAGTTCAACAAATACTTCTTGGCAAAGATTAGTCCACTTAAATTCAACGTTTTTCATAAGTAACACAAACAAAGGAGAAGCTATTTTGGAATTTTAAAAAAAAAATCTCCTGTAATATCTTGCATGTCCTAAAAAAATTCTCACATCTGTTTGTGTTTTAGGAATAGGAAGGCTCTGAATGACTTTTATTTTGGATGGATCTACCTGAATTCCTTGAGATGAAATAAAATGTCCAAGCACTACTCCTTCAATCATCATCGTATGACATTTTTCGGTACTTAAGGAGAGATGAGCTTGTATACATAGTTTAAGTACTTTCTCAAGATTATGTAATGCATCTTCAAAAGACACACCATAAGGGGTAAAGTCATCCATAAAAATTTCCATAGAGTCATTGAGCATATCATAAAAGATTCCTATAACTGCTCTTTGAAAGGTTGCTGGTGCATTACATAGTCCAAATGGAAGAACTCTATAGGCAAAAGTTCCCCAAGGGCTAGTAAAAGTGGTCTTATCTTGGTCTTGGGGTGCAATTATGATTTGGTTATACCCACTGAACCCATCTAAAAAGGAGAAGCATTTCTTCCCTGACAAACTATCCAACACCTGATCAATGGAAGGTAAAGGAAAGTGATCCTTTTGAGTGGCTTTATTTAAGGCTCTATAATCTACACACACTCTCCATTTCCTATTTTTCTTATGAACTATTACCAATGGGGAAACCCATTCACTGTCAGAAATAGGATATATAAACCTTGCATTAAGTAATATTTGAAGTTCCTCTTTTACAATTTCTCTCAAATTAGGGTTCATTCGTCGTTGGGGTTGATAGACTGGTCGACAACCTTCCTTGATATAGATACAGTGAGTACATAATTTAGGAGAGATTCCCTTCATATCTATATAATCCCATGCGAATACTTCCTTATTTTCAAGAAGTAACTTCATTAATTGTTGTGTATCGGCAACTGTCAAATTGGGGTTTATGTTCAGTGTTTTGCTAGGTTCAATTTCTACTGTTATGCTCTTAGAAGAGATGGTGGTTGATGTTTGAGGAAGATCTTCAGGTTTAAGCTTTTCCTGGGTATCTGATTTCAAAAGTGCAGCTAACTGATTATGTGTTTCTGGAATCACAGAGGAGGGTTCAAAAATAAAATTATTAATTACCTCATCCTCAGTGGTATCTTTAAGGCTTAAAGCTTGTCCGATAGTCAAAATAGGTTGAATAGCATGATCATCATAGTCCATCCATACAGAATTATCATTATTAATCATGGGTGTAGTGTGAGGATAGAGAGTAAGCTGCTTAGTTTCATATCCATTGGAAATTGTCATTGAGTTAGATCTACTGCTGATAAAGGCATCGACTGTAGCTAACCAGGGCCTTCCCAGAATTAGAGGATGTCCCCCCAACTTTGTTTTAGTCTGTAACACCACAAAGTCAGCTAGGTAATTCCAGGATTAAACTGAGATGACTAGGTCTTCAATAACTCCCTCCGGTTTGATTGTAGAACGATCAGCTAACTCTAGGATGGTTGGTGTATCTCTAATTACGTTTTTCAGCTGTAATAGTTGTGAAGTTTCAAGAGTCATAATATTTATAGTAGCACCTAAATCTACCAGAACTTGAGGGATTATTGTTTTTCCGACTGGGACTGTCACAGTAGTATGTTGGGGTCACCATATTTAACTGGAGGAATTTTACCAGACATTAATGCAGATGAATCACCCATAACATGGACTGTAAGGGGATCTTTAGCTTTCCTACCGGGTTTCTTAACACAAATATCTCTCATCGTTCTGGCATAAATGGGTACATCTCTTAGTGCTTGTAAAAGTGGGATTTTAACATATAGATTCTGTAATTCCCCGAGAAGATTAAAAGCAGGTGGCTCAGGCGATCTAGTTAAAACTATACACTCAGGGAATGGTGGTTCTGCTATTTCAACACCCTTATTATAGGGTGGTTGTACCTCTTTATGTGAATCATGTCTTTCAGTCTCTTCTTTATCAGAATTGGAAGAGGTAACATCATCGATAATGGGTTCAACTATTTTCCCCGATCGCAAATGAATGTAATTACATTGTGCAGGGAAAACAGGAAGTATAGGCTGGTTATGAATATCAATAACTTGCACAGCTTTATTATTGGGGTTAGGATTTGGTTGAAAAGGTAGCCAGGGTCTCATTATTTGATTGTTTGGTGGAGCACCTGATGGTAGAGGAAGTGGATGCTAAAATTGAGGAAATTGATTTGGGAACGGGAGTTTTTGACCCCTCCAATTTGAATTCCATTGGTTAAAGTAAGATTGTTGTTGTGGAGGCCAAGGAGTCCACATTGTAGGGTCTACAAAGGGAGGGTTTTCTTGTTGCATGGGTGGGTAATTCATTTGATTGAAGGGCGGGTAATTCATTTGATTAAAAGAAGGATAATTGTTCCAACGATTAGAAGATGTAAATGGCATATTAGAGTTCATAACCCTTCCTCGCGGTTGCCATTGCCTTCTTTGTGTCAACAAATAGACTGCTTCAACTTCCTCTTCGGTTGGTTGCAATGCTGCTTTTATTACTGGTAAAGAAGGGCATTGTTGTGTTTCATGATCCTTCTCACAAAGGGTGCAAATTGGTACCTTTTCCAATGGGCATTCCCTTAGTGGGTGTTTATCTCTACATTTGGGGGCAAAAGACAGACAAGGCTGCTTTTGCTTCGGCTTGTTTCTTCTTAACCTGCAAGGTGTCAATCTGTGAAGCAAAAGAACTTAACATTTCAGTTTTAAATTCCTCAAGTAAATTACCTATTTCAGCTCTTGTTGCTCCTCCACTGGCTGATTTTTGAACTCTTGAATATGTGGTATCCCTGCTGTTTGACCTGTTCCTTGTAGCTCCTCTTGAACATCTTTTGCAGAGGTTAACAATTTCATCATATGATTCTTTAGATATGTCCCCTTTACCAAGCATATTTATCATATCTAGATAGTCATCCCTCACCCCTTTTAGTAATATTGTTTTAAGAATATCTTTACTTACATCGGGATGATTGGATCTTTGCAAATTATATTGTAGTCTTTCCACAAAGTCCTCCAGATTTTCGTCCTCCTTTTGTACCATCTTAAATAGTTCCTCTCTTTTTTCTCTTGTCCAACAGTAGTCTTGATATTTAAGCAGAAACTTCTATTTCATCTGTTCCCATGTTATAATTACATGGCCTCCAAGACTCATGAACCACCTTAATGCGTTTCCTTTTAATGTTGCTGGAAATAGTTTTAGTTTTTGAGCATTAGTAACGTAGTCATCACTTTTGCATAATATATCAAACTCGAAAAGAAGCTCATCAGGATCTTCAGAAGATAAACCATGGAAGTTAGGTAAGGCTGAAAGTGGGATATTCTTCATGGGAGTTGCTCCTCTAGGAAGATCCCCAATAGGGAATCCCAAGGTAGAGAGAGAATTCTCATCCTTTCCCTCTCCTTCAGGATCTACTTGTCCTCCGCCGAAGAATCCATCATTGTTCCCCTCCATTGCTTGATCTCCTACTGCACTTGCTGGATCCTCAATGTTTTCTACTAGCTCCTAAATGTTTTCTGCTGGTTCTTCAATGTTTTCTGCTGGCTCCTCAACGTTTTTTACTGGTTCTTCAAAGCTTTCTACTGGCTCTTCAACGCTTTCTACTGGCTCTGTTGGCTCCTCAACGTTTTCAGGGCTCACTATTTCTTTTGTTTCGTAGTTCAATTGAGGGGAGTGGTTAGGGTTTGGCCTTTGAGAGCTTAGCCTCTGAGAAGATTCAGCTTTTGATGTGATCTCGTCAATAAAGGTCTTTCTTCCTCCTATTCCTTTGCCCTTACCACCTTTAGGGTTAGTTTCCTTATGGGTTCTGCGTCCTCTCATGCAATCTGCACATCTAAAAGAAAAACATCAATGCTTTTGAAATCTATAATTGCCTTCCCCGGCAACGGCGCCAAAATGTTGGTCACTTTAATTGCTTATTAATTTAAACAATCAAGTGCTACATAGATTGTCAACCTAGGGAATTCTGTTTATTTCAAAGGCAATCACACAATGTATATGCTCAATATCAAAAGTAATGAAAAGTTGTAGTAAATATTACACTAATCACACATTGTTTCAAATAAACTGAAGTTCTATTTGAGTTATAGCAAAGGTAATATTTCTATTGCAGACAATCACCAAAAGAATCCTGGATTACATTTAAAAGACAACAATCTAGGAAAGGAAACCAGTTTGCAAAAGAAAACACCAATCATGCTATAACAAAGAACAGGACCCTATTCCCCAAGTAGGAATCTTCAGCACCTGTTTCTGATTACCACGCTTTCACAAACTCATTCTGTAAACAAGATTACCAATCAAAATAATCCACAATTACCTAAAAATGCATTGTATGAAAAAATGCAACAATTAATGGAAACAGAGTTTCAGCAATCGATAACAGAGTTCCAATACTGCATAAAATATTTCAGCAAACAGACTTTAACAAGGCGTAAATGAAAAGAACAGTTAACACACTACGGAAATAAATGGGTGAATCTTGTGAGGAAGGTGGGTCCTTTCCTTCTCACAAGATTCTTTAGGAGAAGGAACTAAAATGAAATACTCAAAACAAGCTTTTATTCATCTGTCAATAGTAACATATTACAAAAGATTTACTTCCTTCTCTGTAAGTCTCTTTCAAAAATAAACCTCCCGTAGTCTGTCCCCTTTCTAATACCAGTGTCTCCTCTTTTTAAAGAGGAGACATCTATTACACAATTGATTACATCATAGAATATCCTATTCTTAACTCGATCTGATCTTTCTACACTAAAATAAAATATTCTGTTCTTCCATAGCAAAATGTTGTTACAATGGTTACGATGGTACTGATCCCGAGGTGCAGTTGTTATGGCCAGTGTAACAACTTCCTTACTTGTCTTTTCTTGTTGCTGTCGTGCCTGAAGTACTACTTCAAAATCGCAAATCACGGGTTGTTTCAGCAATGGGATTTACGTACTATCTTGACTTTTTCAACAACGCGGTTTTCAGACAGCCATGATGAATTAACTGTAGTCTTCAAACTGTCTCAGCAACTATATATTTTCAATTAATGATTAAATATGAAAGTAATGTAAAATTACATGTAAAACAAATTAAACATATAGTAAAGAGAAGAATGTTATATACCTTTGGAAGAATGGATGAAGGTGATAATATAGGCTTTAAATATGGACTGGAAAAGAGTGGAATGCTAGAAAAATGTAAGGTCAAAAAGGTACATTATGGGGTCCTAACACACCCCAAATTCCTATAAAATATGGAGACTTAGTGGCAAGAATCAACCTTTATTTCTGGGTGAGTGATGTATCGCTTCCAACAAAGATTAAAATACACCAAGAAAAGATTAAAAGTATGGAACATTGACAACTTCAGTGACATTTTCCGATAAAAGTTTAAGCTTGAAGAATATATGAAAATGTTTTAACAAACTATAATTATCGAAGGTAAATAATAAGAACTGAAAGAAATGGAAGGAACCATAAGAAGCCAACTTGAGGAAATATTAGTTCAAGAATAACTCCTTTACAAGAAAAAATATAGGATACAATGGCTCAAATAAGGAGAGCACAACACAAAATTCTTTCATAGATCCATGCTTAACTATCGGCATCAAAATGATATAAATCGTCGTTGCATCCAAAACAACCAGTATGTGGAAGATCATAAAGATATGGAGCAAGTCATTTCCAAACATTTCAGTTCTTTTCTAACTGATTCAATCCCGGATAGGTAGGGGGACATTCAAAAGATGACCCAACACATCCCAAAATTGATCACGACATAGAAAAACTCCCTATTCCTAAAAGAAATTACTTCTTAAGAAGTAGAATAAGTATTTATGAATTTTCTAAGAAACAAGGCTCTGAGCCCTGATGGTTTTAGAATGGAATTATTCAAAGCATGTTGGGAAAATTTGGAAAAATATGTGTGGAAAGTGGTGGAATATTCAATATGTTCAACTTCCCTCCTATCAGCCTTTGATGCTATACTCATCTCTCTTATGCCCAAATTAGACAAAGCTTCCTCTCCTTCTAACTTTCATGCCATAGGCCTATGCAACGTCATTTATAAATTAATTTTTAAGACCATTGCTAATAGGCTCAAGCCTTTTCTCCTTGATATAATCTCCCCCAAGCAAACATGAAATGTAGAAAGGAGGCAAATTTTAGACAACATCATCCTGGTTCAAGAGCATATTCATTCTCTTCACCCTTCCAAGCAATATATATTGGTAATAAAACTTGATATGCCTAAATCCTTTGACAAGGTATGTTTGAAATTCATCTACCATGTTCTTAAGGCCTACAGATTTCATGAGAAATGGATATCCTGGGTGATGGCTCTTATCTCAAAATCGTTCTTCTCCATCTTAGTCAATGTCTCTCCCTTCCCTACCTTTGCCTCCTCGAGAGGAATTATGCAAGGAGACCCTATCTATCCATACATTTTCCTATTGGTTGCAGAAGGATCGAGTCATTCCATACGGTACATGTTATCTCATCAATGCTTCCAGGGTCTCCCTCTTGGTTCTTCCCATCATCAGTTGGCTCATTAGGAATTTGTGGATGATACAATCCTAATGGGTCATCCTTCCATTCAAGAAGCATGAGAATTCAAAACCCTTTTAGACATATTTACAACAACCTCATGCATTGAGATTAATAAAGGGAAATCCCAAATATTCCTTTTTAATACACCTTCGACCTTTAAACTCCATATTTCTTGCCTTTTGGGCTTACAAAAGAGCTCCCTTTTGTCCAAATATCTAGGAGCCCATGTTACTTTTAACCCTCTTTATTTTTCAGTATGGGAAGAGCTCCTTATAAAATTTGAGGCAAAAATCTCCTGTTGGACCTTTAGGGCCTTAAAAATTGCTGGATGTTTTACCCTTCTAAAATTGGTCTTACAATATCTGCATACTTACCTTCTCTCTGCACTTGCAACTCCAAAATTTATTCTCACTAAGCTTCATAGCCTCCAACACTCCTTCCTATGGGGGAGAGTTATTCTTGAAAAAAAATGAGCCCTAGTGGCACGGGACAAGCTTTTCCTCCCCAAAGCTATAGGGGGTTTGGGATTAAGGGATTCGAAAATTCCTAGTCGCACCTTAAGTGTGAAAACATGGTGGTGTTGGCTAAATAACCCTTCAATGTTTGGAGCAAAATTTGTACAAATAAATACATGTCAGGCCTCCCCCCTTCTAGACTAGTTCGAATTTTAGAAGGCCCTTGGAGATCACACATTTGGAATGTAACTTGGAACTATAAGTATCTCATTTATGACCACTATTTATGGGAAATTTGGGATGCCATGACATATTTTTTATAGGAATATTCTTGGAATCAATGGCCAAAACTTTCCTTTTTTCCTAATTCTCTCCCAATTAGAAATGGTATTTAGTAGAGAGGTGTTTCATCAGTTGCACATTACTGGGATTCTTCTTCCCCTGCCTCTCTTTGGTGCACCTGGAAAATTTACTCTCCATCTTATTCCAGAGATCACCATAATGGGATTCAACTTATATAGAAATTTCTTGCCTCTCAAAACATTATTGTGTAGATAGATTCAAATATTCGAAGATAGTGATATGGACCTTCAAGGGTTTACAATCTTAAATAAGCCTACATAATCTTAATGCTCGCACTGTTCAATGAACCCAACCATAAATGGAAGCATATTTGGAAAATCAAGAATTGGCCTAAGATCACATTTTTTATTTCACTACTTGTAAGTGGAAAAACACTAACCTGGGACAAACTTCAAAAGTGAGGCTTCATGGGTCCCTTTATATCTATGTTGTGCCAAGTCCAAACAAAAGAATCAATTCACATTTTCCTCGACTACTCATTCTCGATAGTTCTATGGGACCAACTTAATATGGATTTTTAGTGCTATAACCTCATTTCCCATTCAACCTTAGCCTCTTTGGAGAATTGGAAGGATTTTCCCTTTTCTAGTCCCATTCTTAAAAAGGCTTGGTGGTTAATTTTTGGATTCATGACCTTGAACATTTGGAAGGAGTGGAATGCTCGCATTTTCAAAAACATAACTTCTTTTTTGGAGGGTGTTTGGAGTCTTATTCTCTCTCAGATACGGGAAAAAATTTCCTCCATGCAATGGATCTCTCAAGGTTGGGACTAGACCCCTGCAGAATAACAAATCCTACGCTCCCTTGGTTTGTCACCTCAATCCTTAAATCCGAAATTTTTTTTTCAACTCCTAGATTAATGAGTCCCAAATCCTCTCCCCCCTTAGAGGGCTTCATAAAGGTAAAATTTGATGGGGCATCTCTAGGAAATCTAGGTCCTGCAAGCTACGGTGGAGTTCAAAGGAACAATTAAGGGAAAATTCTCAATGTTTATGAAGGCAAGTTGGGGATTACCACTAAAAATGAGGTAGGGATATGGGACCTATAACAGGGTTTGCCAGTGGCTTTGGAGTTAAATTTTCATCAACACCTTACTGAAGGAGATTCCATGCTCATCATATCAATTTTGAAAAAACTCCAATGTGGCTCGCCTCTCTCTAATTTTTCAAGTTGTTGGTGCATAGAGTTTAATATTAATAAGTTTTTCTCGTTGCTTCAACGAATTTGTGCCCCTTTTCTCTCTCATGTTCGTTGCTGAGGAAATAAGTTGGTGGATCATCTCACCAATTATGCTCTATACTAAAATGGTCCTCCTCTTGGAAGCTAATGGATCCAAGGTCTCACAAATCAATTGGGTATCTCCCGTTAGGACATAGCTCTTTAATACTTCTCCCCCATTGCAGGTGTTAATACAGGCTTGATATCATCGAAATGATGGATCATATTCGAACCTCAAGCCATCGGGCTTGCCATGCAGTTTCGTCAAAGTGAAGGTACAATTTGTTAAATATTCAAGTGCAATGAACAATCACAATCTCAGGGGGTGGGTACTGAAGGTGTGTAAATTAATTATGGCGATGCATCATGGAAGGTGGTGAGCCTTGGTATTGCACAAAGAGTGCGAAAATTCACAGGGACTAACCTACTTTACTTTATCAACCCGGGGCTCATACAAACTTGGAGGTAACAATGCTATATACACAATAGATGCATTCTGCTCATGTCATCCTCTTCTGCTTTACGAAAGGGTATTATTTTTTAAACTGTGATAAGGATTGGAAAGTAAATTATAGGAAGAAAATGACAGAAAGGAAACTAAACTAAATTTCTGAAAAGAAATGACAATAATGAAACTAATTTAATTTGCAGAAAAGGAAATGACTGAAAAAAACTAAACTATATTGCTGAAAAGAAATGGCAGAAAGAAAATAAATTAATTTGCTGAAAGGAAATGATTGGAAAGAAACTAAACTAAGTTGTAGAAAGGAAACTAATTTAAACCAATCTTAACTTGGACAATCCGCTAAAAGCACTCTAATTATCCTATGGTATATCTACCAAGCTTCTACCCATGCAACTAAGCTATCCATGACTTAATTCTAATTGAAGAAGTGTTGATTTTGCAGCTTGGAGGAGAGAAAAGGGCCCAAAGAGGCTAATGGAGGGCTTAACACATGAAACAAGGCTTAGAATGTGGAAAGAGTAGGGTTAAACCTTACAAAACCTTATTATAGCGCAGAGATGGCTTTGGAGCGAAATGAATTGAGAAGTGCGATGGCGGAGATGCGACGGAGACAAAAGTTGTGATATGCGATACCATAATCGCAACTTCGCAAAATTGGAGTGGTAAGCGTTAAAGAAAAAAAACAAAAAAACATGATTTGCAATGTGCGATGCAAAGTGGTGTCGCGGAGGTGGGGCCAATATCGCAATATCGCAGAGTTGGAGTGGTAAGTGTTAAAGAAAGAAACAAAAAGGTTGCGATGAGCGACCTGCAATGCGGCAACAATATCGCATTGGTGTTCGGAAGCGATAAGTGTTAAAGGAAATAGGGAAATGTTGTGGTTTGCGAAGTGTGATGTATGGTAGAGGGAGATTCGAGGAGCAAGGGCGGAAGGTCGAATTCCAATGGTTTTCAATATTTTGCATTAAGAAGGTAAGGCAATTGTGAATAACAAAAGACAAAGGAATGAGGCGGGCTGAAGGGTTTTTTTTAAGTGTTTTTGGGAATAAAAGTTGGGCACAATAGTAAAAAGAAGCGGAAAATAGGGGGGAATGGAGGCGCACCAGCAGTGCTCATAAGTGTAACACACCTATGGATTCATGCACAAAAAGCAGACAAAAAAGCATGATAAAAACAATGAAAGAGAGACTCGAACTTGGTAATGCAGTTTCTTCCCTAAAATTAAACAGGAAGCAATTTTTGGCCTGTGGGAAGTTCTACCCTACTTGAACTCTATTGAGAGAGATGAGAGGGGGAGGCTTGACCACAATTTTGGATTTTTTCCTCTATTTTACTACTCACAAGAAAATGAACTACAACAACAAACTGGAAGCAAAACTAAAAAACAATGAAACTATTAAAAGCAAAACTAATTGAATGATAGAAAGAAAGCTAGCTTAATGGTCGAAAGGAAATAATGGTAACAACAAAGATGCTGAGGCACATGGATTGGGCCCTAAACCATGAGCCTAGCTCTCTAAAACTTAAATCAGTAAAATGAAATCAATCTGCTCATTTCATAAAAGCATAACCTCATACATCTCTGAAAGTTTGATCACTGAGTAAAATAATAAGCTCAATACCTTGCAACAAAGTTCCAACTATAATCAACTGGAATTGACTAACTCTTCCTAGCTCTACCTCTACTCTATTTATTCTATAGGGCACCTACCAACAGCTCCCTAGAAAATAGTGATTGAGTCCACTTGACTCCAAGTAAAAAAAGATTGAGTGCTTGGCTGCCTCTGGAATTTGAATTGCTGGAGAGAATCCTTGGGGATCCTTTGGCTACCTCTGGAATTCGAATTGCTGGAGAGAATCTTTGGGATCCTTTGGCTACCTTTGAGAGTTAAGGAGGGTTGAAAATCCTCCAATAAGTTCTCCTTGTGTCTCCTCCAAGTCTTTATGATAAAATCCTTAGAAAAATGCTTAATAAATCATGAATTTCTGCACTCAACCTCATATTAGGCACTCAGAGTATGTTAGCCTTAATCACCACCTATACTAGCATCATAAAGCCAAATAATAATAAAAATGCAAGAAAAAGAGATCTAAGAAGCCAAAAAGGTGACCATTAACCCCTCCAAATATGTCTAATGATGGAGCTCATCATCACCCCGCTACTGAATGGTTGCTTATCCTCTGAGAAACTAATCCTCCTCCTGCATTTCCTTCAAGGCTTTGATAGCCCCCCTGATTTCCCAAGGAAGAAGTGTGGGAGTTTCCCCAAGGGGGTAAAAACCATTATTCTTTTATACATTCTCCCGTTCTCTATCTTGTGCACCTGTGTCCTTTTCATCATTCAGCCCCAACAGCAAAGGTGGGTTGAGCTTTAGGCCCAACCATTGGATCTTTTTGGCCTGCATGGACCTCTTGTATAATGGTGCCCTTTCCAATGCACCCCTCAGTATTTCTGGAGTATGGTACTCCCTATTCTTGAGGCTGTGAGGGAGGTTGTTTCATGTCCTCTGGTTGGCCATAATACACTCATCTTCTATTTGCCTAGAAACATCATCAAAGTGGCCTATCACTTGGGTTTGAGTCTGAAGGTAGCTTTCAACCAGTGCAGGGTCCCTTTCAATTTCTTAATGGTTAAGGATGACTCCTCTTGGGATGAACAATTATGGTGTCATATACAAGGGTTGTCTGCTTCTTCTTCCCATGACTCTCCATATTTCTTTTGCTCTAGTGTCCTCATTCATCATCCAAGATATTAGAGCCATCAACTGCATATCCCCCGTTATAGGATTGGGGTCCCAAATATCTAGATTTTTCAGCACAAGGTTACGCACATAAAACCCTGCCATCTTTGCCTGATCAACCATATTAGCTTGCTTGTAGAAATTCATGAATTGCCTAAAATCTTGGAAAGGTAGAGATCCATGGGAGCCTAGAGTTTTGATTTGAAATAGGAGCCATTGCTCCTCGAGGTACACAGTATATGAGTTAGAAGGGAATATATGCTTAAGGGATTCTATGCATAAGTCTGCCATGGTGGCTATTTGCTGCAGTTGCCCTTCAATGCTACATTCTCTACCTGTGCCTTCTGCAGCTACTCCTTCAGAACTGTTTCTTCGATTATTTCCTCCTCCCTTGGTGATTCTTCAATGATAATTGGGCTTGTGGGAGGATTTTCTGGCTCTCTTTGACTTATCCTCTGACTCTTGTCAGTTATAAAATACATAAAGGTCTGCCTTTTTCTGTTTGTGCTCAGAGGAGCTAAGGTGGAAACTACCTCTTTGTATTGGGGGGATGTGGTGTTGTGTTGTGAGTCTGCTTCTTGCCCACTTTCTGCTATCTCTATGGCCATCTCTTATGTTTTTCCTTGGCCCTTTGGCTCTTCCTCTTCTTCTTCCTCTTTTGGTTCTTCTTCTGGTTCTTCCTCTTCTTCTTCTTGCTCCTCTTCTGGTTCTTCTTCCTCTGTCGGTTCTTCTTCTTCTTCTCTAAGGCTAGAAGTGGAATTTGGCCTCGTTTGGGTTGCTATAAAATCTTCCCTGCTCATATTTACGAACGAGGACCAGGCCATGGGTAGGGTGACGTTGTTCTGCTGTTGCCGTTGCATATTGTCCCAAAATACGTGGCTGAGGCTCACTGTTGCTGCGCTGCGGGCTTTCGTCGGTCTCTCTCTCCTTATTTATTTATTTATTTTTAATTTATTGGTTTGGATGAGATGGGCCCTCTTTATTATTAGACTGCACAACTACTTTTGGATTGCTTATGTAACTCGGCCTTAGCTCCAATTTTCGTGAGAGACTGTTGTTTCCTTCTCCCCGTTAATTCATGGTGGACTGCGTGTTTCCTCCCCTCGTTCTCCTTAACTCCACTTGATTTAAATTCTTTTCTTTTGCATGCCCAGGTGGCGTGACTTTGCATTTATCCCTAGTCATACTTAACAATGGTGGCCAAGCTAGTTGGCCACCTTTCTGCCCCTTAAACTCTAAGTCTACAAATTTAATTATTTTTGGCTATTATGGATGCATAGCGAGGGGTGAGAAGCTATACCTAAGTTTACCTGTTGTTCCCAGGCATTTGCAGGAGCTGGATTGAGGAGATAAGCCTTTTAGGTACTACGTTCTTCACTTATTTCTTGTTCTCTGAGTGAGCAACTCTTTGAGTGAGCTGCTGATCTTTCCTTGATGGAGATACTGCGTGGGGATGATCCAGATTCCATGAATGGCACTCTTACCTTGCCTGGGGTCTGCTTCATCAACTCCTCTCTTGTTTTTCTTGATGTTCAAGAACATGATTTTGCGTTGTAGAAATTACCTGATGTCTGTAGCAGTCTTAGAAATCAGATGTCTGTAGGAATTTCCTTGCTACATTGTGCTCAGGAATGGAGGAATGTGGTGCATGGAGGTGATGGAGGAAGTTATGAAAATGAATGGAGTGAATGATGGGATGAATGCTAAAATAGAAGAAGGGAAAAGAAGATGAATGCTTCCCTGTGTTTCCAGAAACCATTAATAACCTGTAAAATAACAAACACAGAAAACACAAAGATGCAGATGTATTTTTTTGTTCTTGTTTTTTTTCTTTCTTTATTTTGAAAGCAAGTGGGCTGCCTCCATGGAGGTTTTCAACCCACAAAATTGCTTTGGGCGCCTAAGAGCAGTTTTCACCCATGGATATTTATTCTCTTTTTTTTTTTTTTTCTCTTTTTTTTTTTTGAGCAAGTGAGTTACCTCCATCGAGGTTTTTAGTCCACAAGCTTGCCTTGGGTGCCTTAGAGAGGTTTTCACCGATGGATCTTTTTTTTTTTAGGAGGTGTGGGAAACTACGGAGTCCATAGTTTCCCATCACACACACCTCTCTTCTTATTGAATTTATGAACTTGGCCTTTGACAAAGGCTTCTTGTAAATTTTAAGTCTGTGACCATTGACAAGCAAGGATATTCCTTCCTCATCTATGGTTCTGATTTGAACTTCTCCATTATCAAAACATTTTTCCACTGTGTAAAGTCCCAACCATCTTGTCATCAACTTGCCTTTGAAGTCTTTAAACCTTGAATCATACAACATCGCCCAATCTCCTTCTTGGAAGGTCTTTTCTTTGATGTTCTTGTCATGCGAGACCTTCCTTTGTAGTTGAACTACCTCCGTGTGAAGAAGTACTTGCATTCTGAACTTGTCCAATCCATTATTTGCAGCAACCTCTCTTTTTGGGCATTTGATAGATATAGATTTAATTCAGCTGCCATTCTTAAAGTATTGAATTCAAACTCAACTGAAAGTAGATATTTCTTACCATAGACTATTTCATAAGGAGTGAATCATGTTTTTGTCTTCCAAGTAGTGTTGTAGGCCCAAGTAGTTTCTACCAATATGTCTGCCCAATATTTTCTGCTGCTGCTCACAACCTTGGTGAGGATGCTTTCTAAAGCTCTGTTAGTTACTTCTACTTGGCCATTCACCTGAGGGTGATAGGCAGTAGAAGTTCTATGATTAATCTTGTGCTTACTCAAAAGATTCTCAATGAGGTGAGAGGTGAATTGTGCTCCCTGAGTAGTGACTATTTCTCTAGGGTACCCAAACTTGTAAAACACATTCTCCCCCATAAATTCTTCTACTTTCGCCTCGGTTTCTACCTTCACTGCTTTTGTTTCAACCCACTTTGTTAGGTAATCAGTGCAGACTATGATATACTTCTTTTGTCTGGATGGTGGATCAATCGGTCCGACAAATTCCATGCCCCACTTATCAAACGACTCAAGAGCCACCTGAGGGTGTAAAGGAATTTCATCCCTTTGTGTGGGTTTCCCCATCCCCTGGCACTAGTCACACATGCTGGTGTATCTTTTGGAATCTTGATGAAGGGTAGGCCAATAGTATTTTATTTGCAAAAATTTGTAAGCAGTTCTCTTTGCAACAAAGTGGCATCCACATGGGCTTTCATGGCATGCAGAGATGATATCAAAAACTTCTTCCTCCCTCACACATATCCTTAGGATTTGATCAGGGCCTAGCTTGAAAATGTTTCCCAAAATCCATGTGAAAGGGGTGTTTTTTCTGATGATTCTACTCCTCTCCCTGAATGAAATATTAGGAGGGAGTCTCCCAACAACCAAGTAGTTGGCTATATCAGCAAACCATGATGAGAGTGTTGATATAGCAAAGAGATGCTCATCCAGTAGCTGGTCATCCACCATTCCTTCTTCACCTGCAGGGAGAGCTAACTTGGACAAAAAATCTGCAACAACATTCTCCTTTCCAGGTTTATCAATAATAATCAAATCAAATTGCTGCAAAAATAACAACCATCTAATTATTCCAGCATTAACATTCAGTTTTTTCATTAAATACTTGATGGATGCATGGTTAGTGTGAACAAAGGTCTTATATCCAGTTACATATTGCCTGAATTTGTTCAAGGTATGGACAATGGCTAACATCTCCTTCTCAGTAACAGTATAATTCAGCCCGACCTTGGACAAGTTCTTGCTGATGAAATAAATGGAAAAATGGATTTTTCCCTCTAATTGTCCTAATGATGCCCCTATAGCTTTTTCAGATGCATCAGTGTGGACGTGGAAAGGCAGAGTCCAATTTTGACCTCGGAGGATGGGGGCAGTAGTCAAATTTCTCTTAAAAAGCTCGAAAGCATCTTGACAAGGACCAGACCAAATAAACTCAGAATCTTTGGCCAATAACCCAAATAATGGCGAAGCCTTTTTTCTGAAATATCTGATGAACCTTCTATAGTAACGAGCTAATCCTAAGAAAATCCTGACATATTTTTTCTTTTGAGGAGCAGGTACCCTTTGATGATAATGATTTTGTTCGGGTCTACCTGTATTCTTGCTTGGGATATGGAGTGTCCTAATACAACCCCTGCTTTCTTCAATAATTCACACTTTTCTGGGCTCAAGGAGAGATGCATCTCAATGCACCTTCTTAGTACTTTACCCAAATTAGAGAGAGCTTCCTGGAAGTCATCCCCATATGTTGTGAAATCATCCATGTATATTTCAACAGAGTCATGGACTAACTTAGAAAGATGCTCAGGACAGCTCTTTGGAAGGTAGTTGGGGCATTGCACAACCCAAAGGGTAGGAATCTATAAGCAAAGGTACCCCAAGGGCAGGTGAAAGTAGTCTTATCTTGGTCTTCAGGGCTGATTTGAATCTGATTGTGCCCACTGAACCCATCTAAGAAGGAAAATAACTTCTTCCCCGCGAGGCCATCCAGGACTTGGTCTTAAAGGGTAAAGGGAAATGGTCTTTCTTGGTGGCTTTTTTAAGTTCTCAATAGTCGACACAAATTATTCACTTCCCATTCTTCTTTGGGACTAGGACACGAGGGGATACCCACTCACTGTCAGATATAGGATATATGAACCCTGCATCCAACAGTTTTTGCAACTCTTCTTTGACTATGTCCTTCAGAGACGGTTTCATCCTTCTTTGGGGTTGTCTCACAGGCTTGCATCCTTCTTTGATGTAAATATGATGTTTGCATACTGAAGGATGCATCCCTTTCATGTCCTTGTAATCCCAAGTAAACGCTTCTAGATTCTTTGTCAAAAGCTGGCATAACTGCTTTTCTTCTTCACTCGAGAGGTTTGGGTTGATTTTCAGAGATCTGGATGGGCCAAACTCAATAGCCTTGGTGGTTTCAAAGGTTGAATCAACTGAGTGCACTTCCATCCAAGGTTGGCTTCCAGACTCTTTGACTAAGGTTTCGAGATGAATGTTAGTGGAGGACTGGTTTTAAATAGCATGATCGATGAGTTCATCTTCATCGAGCTGACCCCCTCTAAGAATAACATCTACGGTACACATAGGGGTAGTGTTATATAACTCGTATTCTTCATCTTCCAACCATATAGGGAGATCATGATCAATGGAAGGATGGGATGGAGGATATAACACTAGCTGTTTAGACAAAGGCCCATTTTTGATAGTCATGTTTCTAGCCCGACAACTAATATAAGCATCTGTAGTGGCTAACCAAGGTCTCCGTAAGATGAGGGGATAACCATTGAACTTGTTTTTTGTTTGTAGGACCAGGAAATATGTAGGATACTCCCAAGAGTCAATCGTAACCATAACATCCTCAACAATTCCTTTCGGAGTTACTGTGGACCAATCCGCAAGTCGCAGAACTATTGTGGTTTTCCTCAAAGTCCCTTGGAGTTTAAATTTCAACATAGTTTCCTTGGTCATGACGTTGATGACATCCCCTAGATCAATCAGAGTGTTTGGAATTATGACACCATTTACATGCACATCAAAAACTGGACTACCAGGGTCTAGGTACTTTGGAAATATCACCCTTCCCAGCATTAGGTTAGACAGTTGTCCTACCACATTGATGGTGGTTGTATATTTCTTCCTTCTTCCAAGTTTCTTGAAGGACTTTTCTTTGATGAGCGTATTGTAGATAGGGACATCCTTAATGTCCTTGAGAAGTGGTATCTTTACACAAAAAATTTCCATTTCTCCCAGGAGTTCAGCCTCCTCAGGGGTGTGATAACTAGGGTGGATCAAGCGCTTAGGAAAAGGAGGTTGTTGGATCTGAGTGTTACCTTATTCCTTTTCCTCCTCAACCTATATAGGTGGAGATGGAGGATGGTTGTCTGGGAGTACTCTTCTCGACCTGAGATTAACCTCCTGTATCTCCACAACATAAGCTGGATAGGATGTTTCTCCATTGGGAGCCTGTTGTGTCTGTCTGTTGTTCGGGTTTGGATTGGGTTGTGCAGGTGTAGGTAGCCTAGGTGGAGCAACATGAGTAAGCTAAGGTTGAGGTTGGGGTGGAGGCATTAGAGCAAGTGGTTGATTTTTTTTAGGCCTCCACCCTTGAGATGGATTGTTCCACTGAGGTTGTTGTGGAACATACCACTGGAATGGTTGGTTTACTAGCTGAGGATTATATGAAGGGTTGTGAGGCCAAATAGGAGGTGTAGACCAGGATGGAGGAGTGGGGGTGTACGAAGGTTGCATGGGTGCACTCTAATTTTTGTGATAGTAAGAGTAAGGTGCAACTTTCATACGTTGTTGATATGGTCGAGGGCGTTGAGGCCTTCTCTTGTTGATGAAACAGAGTTGTTCTGGCATTGCCTCCCCACCTTGATATATAACCTTAAGTCCAGGTAAGGAGGGAAACTTTTCTATGGCATTATTCTCCTCACAGACTAAGAAAACCTCTTTGACATTTAGTGGACATTGATTTCTTGGGTGCTTTCTGGTACATCTAGGACTAAAGATGGCTAGGGATCTCTCTTCTTCCTCTTGCTTCCTTTTGACCTGCATTGTGTCCATTTTCAAAGAAAAGATGTGCAACATGTCAATCTTGAAGTCCTCTAGCATGTTCCAATCTCATGTTTTATGAAGGTGGAAGAGGAAGGGGTATGGGATGTACTTTGGCTAGCTCTGCCCTTCTTCCTAAATGCCCTAGAATGGTTCTGGAAGACAGTTTTGATTGCTTCATAGGGTTGTTGGTAGATATCTCCTCTTGTTAAAATATTCAAGGTTTCTATCATCTCTTCACTGATCACTCGAAGAAGTAAAATTTTAAGTGAGTTAGGATCAAGAGTACAATTGGCTCTCTTATAGTTCAATTGAAACCTCTCTTCACAGTCCTCTAAAGATTCATCCAACCCTAGAGTCATCCTAAAGATATCATCCTTAGTTTCCTTGGACCTAAAATAGTCTTTGTATTTGTTGCTGAAGGTCTCTTCCATCTCTGCCCAGGTAGTGATTCTAGCCCCAGGCAGACCCATGAACCAACTCAAGGCTACATCCTTAAGGGTGGATGGGAATAGCTTCAACTTCTGATTATCAGAGGTATAGTCATAAGTCCTATAAACAACAACAAATTCAAACATGAACGTGTCAAAGGTCCTTAGAGGTAATTCCATGAAAGTGTGGAAGAGATGAGGGGCTAATGTTTTTCATCTTAGTTTCCCCATCTTCCTCCCTTATTGGAAAGGCTCTCTGGGTCCCAGCCATGGTTAAGATAGGTGAAGCAGGTCCATTAGTTGAAACAATATCTTCTTCTTCTTCCCCAATAAGATCCTCAAAATATTCATAAGACTCTCCTATAGGGGGTTCAATCTCATTACCATTGAAGAAGAGCGAAGAGTGGCTAGGAGGTGATGTGGGGGTTTTAGGTAAGGTTTGTCTTTGAGTATTCCCAGTCCTACGAGGCATGAAAATCAAATATTTTTGTATTTTTTCAATATTCCTGAAATGACATGAAAAGAAAGGAAAGCAGAAAATATTGCTAAAAATTAAATCAAAGCATCTACTAGACACCTCCCCGGCAACAACGCCAAAAAGTGGTGAGCTCTGGTATTGCACCAAGAGTGCTGCAACTCCCAGGGGCTGCCCTACTTTAATTTATCAACCCGAGGTTTGTACAAAATTTGAGGTGACAGTGCTATATACACAGTAGATGCATTCTGCTCATGTCATCCTCTTCTGCTTTACGAAAGGGTGCTATTTCTTAAACTGTGATAAGGACTGGAAAGTAAATTGCTGGAAGGAAATGACAGAAAGGAAACTAAACTAAATTACTAAAAATAAATGACAGGAATGAAACTAATTTAATTTTCAAAAAGGAAATGACTGAAAAGAACTAAACTATATTGCTGAAAATAAATGGCAGAAAGAAACTAAATTAATTTGCTGAAAGGAAATGACTGGAAAGAAACTAAACTAAGTTGCAGGAAGGAAACTAATTTAAAGCATACTTAACTTGGCCAATCGGCTAAATTCACTCTATTTATCCTATGGTCTATCTACCATGCTTCTACCCATGGAACTAAGCAATCCATGACTTAATTCTAATTGAAGAAGTGTTGATTTTGCAGCTTGGAGGAGAGAAAAGGGGCTAATGGAGGGCTTAACGCATGAAACAAGGCTTAGAAGGTGGAAAGAGCGGGGTTAAACCTTACAAAACCTTATTATAGCACAAAGATGGCTTTGGAGTGGAATGAATTGAGAAGTGCGATGGCAGAGATGCGATGGAGGCAAAATTTGCAATATGTGATATCGTAATCGCAACTTCGCAAAATTGGAGCAGTAATCGTTAAAGAAAAAAACAAAAAAACATGATTTGCAATGTGCGATGCAGAGTGGTGTCGTGGAGGTGGGGCCGATATCGCAATCGCAATATCGTAGAGTTGGTGCGGTAAGTGTTAAAGAAAGAAATAAAAAGGTTGTGATGATCGACCTACGATGCGGTGGCAATATTGCATCGGCGTACAAAAGCGATAAGTGTTAAAGGAAACAGGGAAATGTTACGGTTTGCAAAGTGAGATGCATGGTAGCAGGAGATTCAAGGAGCAAGGGTGGAAGGTTGAATTCCAATGGTTTTCAGTGTTTTGCATTAAGAAGGCAAGGTAATCGTGAATAACAAAAGACAAAGGAATGAGGCGGGCTCAAGGGTTTTTTTTAAAGTGTTTTTGGGAATAAAAGGGGGGTGCAACAGTAAAAAGAAGCGGAAAACAGGAGGGAATGGAGGTGAACCAGCAGTGCTTAGAAGTGTAACACACCTACGGATTCATGCACGGAAAGCAAACAAAAATGCGTGATAAAAACAGTGAAAGAGAGACTCGGACTTGGTAATGTAATTTATTCCCTAAACTCAAACATAAAGCAATTTTTGGATTGTGGGAAGGTCTACCCTGCTCGAACTCTATTGACAGAGATGAGAGGGGGAGGCTTGACCACAACTTTTGGAGTTTTTCCTCTATTCTACTACTCACAATCAAATGAACTACAACATCACACTGGAAGAAAAAATAAACAATAATGAAACTATTAAAAGCAGAACTAATTGAATGATAGAAAGAAAGCTAGCTTAATGGCAGAAAGGAAAGAATGGTAACAACAGAGAAACTGAGGCACATGGACTGGGCCCTAACCCACGAGCCTAGCTCTCTAAAACTTAAATCAGTAAAATGAAATCAGTCTGCTCATTTCATAAATGAATAACCTCATACATCTCTGAAAGTTTGATTAGTGAGTAAAATAATAAGCTCAATACCTTGCAACAAAGTTCCAACTAGAATTGACTATAATTGACTAACTCTTCCTAGCTATAGCTGTGCTCTATTTATTCTACAGGGCAGCTACCAACAAATCCCTAGAAAATAGTGATTGAGTCTGCTTGACTCCAGGTAAACAAATATTGAGTGCTTGGCTACCTCTGGAATTCGAATTGCTGGAGAGAATCCTTGTGGATCCTTTGGCTGCCTTTGGAATTCGAATTTCTGGAGAGAATCTTTGGGATCCTTTGGCTGCCTTTGAGAGTTAAGGAGGGTGGAAAATCCTCCAATAATTTATCGTTTCTGTCTCCTCCAAGTCTTTATGATAAAATCCTTATAAAAATGCTTAATAAATCATGATTTTCTACACTCAACCTCATATTAGGCACTAAGAGTATGTTAGCCTTAATCACCACCTATACTACCATCATAAAGCCAAATAATAATAAAAATGCAAGAAAAAGAGATCTAAGAAGGCAAAATTGTGACCATTAACCCCTCCAAATATGTCTAACGATGGAGCTCATCAGAAGGGAAGGATATTTTTCATGTACGTCTAAGAATTTCTTCATTAGGATGTGTATTTTTCTCACAAATATGCCTAAGTAGGTTGAATACATCTCCGTCACGTTTTTCTCGAGATCATTCATGTGGACTACAAGTAGTTTTGTGAGTTTTCATTTCAACATTGATGTGTTCCTTGGTTTGACCCACAATGGGCACCTGTTAGCTTTCTCAGGCATGGATGACCCATGTGGGTTTCCATCTGTTGTTGGGTTCCCTTATTCCAATTGAATTATCTAAAATGGTGCTCCTCTTGAAAGTTGATGGATCCAAGCTTTCCCGGATCAATTGGGAAACTCCCGTCGAGACATAGCTCTTTAACACTTCTCCCCCATCGCGGGTACTAATACATGCTTGATGTCATCGAAATGATGGATCACATTCAAACCTCAAGTTACCTAGATTTCCACGTAGTTATATCCAAGTGAAGGTACAATTTGTTAAATATTCAAATGCAATGAACAATCACAGTCTCAAGGACTGGGTACTAAAGGTGTGTAAATTCATTATGGCGATGCATCATGGAAGGGAAGGATATTTTGCACGTACTAAGCATGTCATCATTGGGAGACGTATTTTTCTCAAAAATATGCCTAAGTAGGTTGAATGCATCTTTGTCACCATTGGCTCAAGATCAGTCATGTGGATTACAGGTAGCTATGTGGAGTTTTCATTTAAACATTCATGTGTTCCTTGGTTGGACCCACAGTGGGCATCTGTTATCTCTCTCAGGCATGAACGATCCCTGTGGGTTTCCATTTGTTGTTGGGTTCCCTTATTCCAACTGTATTCTCTTGGATCCTTTGGGGATGGAATCACCCTACTCATATTATGTTGTTCATTCACCTACATTTCAAGGCTCTCATGTATAATTTCGGTGCAGAGGCTACCTTAAAGGATTCTAGTCTCATGGTAGCCTTTATACTTGATTTAGTGATTCATGTGACCAATTGGAGGATTCTAGGTTCGGTTTTGGTTCACTTCTTAGTATATGGTTTCTTAGTTGGCTCCTTTGTGTTCGGTGTTGGGTTGACTCTTACTATCTTCTATGTTTTGTGTGGGATTGGTTGGTGGTTAACAACATCATGCAACAAAGCAAAAAAGGCTCGTGGTTTCAGCAAGGGTGACCCATAGGCAATGCAAAGTGGGTTCAAAGAAAATCTATGTCATCGATGGTGGTAATATTTGTAGTTGGGATGGCCAACATAAATGCGCAAGATGCTTGGCTCCAGGAATTTAGTGACCATATAACACAACTCTGATATGTGCTTACATGGCCCAGTCAACTTGATTTCTATACAACTGGTTTTATACTCTCAATAGTCTCCAAGAATGGATCTTTTGGATAATATGGGTACTCTCCCGTTTTGTAGCCTTTTCCTTGAAATGATAGGCCTACGTGCTTGTTGTCCGTCTCATAAGTCATGTAGTTTTTTTTGCATTATCGGATGCCATGGTCAAAAGAAGAGAATGTAATATCAAGATACTGAGCTTATGATACTAGTTTGGTTTCCCTTCGGGCACACCAGTAACACAAAGCCATTCACTGCGTAATTTTTTCTTGAAGTAATGAACAACCATACCTTTACACACAAAAAAAACATGCTAATTCATTTTTGTAGTGTGCATGGATGTACCACTCATGCTTTGAAAAAGGACACCCAAATATCATGCAATGTTGTAGTGTAGATATTTGTACAATATAATTATTTGCTACATAAATTGCAACTCTTGACTCACATATCACCCTCAATACCAACCATGACCACACACATTGTTTCTCAAATATTCGATACAAATTATAGCATTGGTTGGAGCTAGTTGAGTTGTACATTAAATCTTCAATAAAAAATATATCTATAGCTAATTAAATACCACCATATTTTCAACATTTCTAAATTATTTATAGCTATTATACTACCATCTCTCAATCCTACAAGGACTCGACATTGCCATCAATACTCAAATAAAAAAACTCATTGTGCTAAAAAAATCTCACCTGATCATCAAACACATGTTATGCAACATCGATCCAACAAACTCTCACCAAGTATTTAATTTGGAGAGGATTAGGAACTATTCACATGATTTAGATGTGAGAAATTCGTATCACATTATTTATGTAAACAATTCCATGGCAGATTCTAAGGTTAATAAAATCCCACTAGATTTTATCATGAATAATAGAATAAACTCATCAATACACTCAGTAGGGTGTTTGACAAGTACATATATAAAGAACATAATAAAATTGAATCTCCTTCAAAAAAAAATCCACTAGATTTCAATTCTTATGGCACATATAACGTACACATTTTAAATTTAATTAAGATGACTACAATTCTAGTGATCCATATGGTGTGAGCTCAAGCACATGTTACATTATATGTATAATGTTTGGAAGCTATTGATTTTGATACCAAATTATATGTAAATGATGATTATGAGTTTGATTATACAATTGAAAACTTAGAAGTAGATGTTGTTATCCAATAGAATAAAGAAGAAGATGAGAAACTTTTGTTAGATTACTGGAAAACAAGGAAAAACTCATTCATGTCAATCACCCTACTTATGTTAAAGGTGTAATCAATGTATATCTAGTTAATGATGTACTATTCCTTACAGTCCCATGCAAAAGGGAATCTTTGAAATTGAATAATACCATTGCACATAAATATTTTTACTCAAATGGCTGATAAACTCAGTATTGGCAAGTGCAAGTCCAATTATGGGCATTTACTAGATATGCTGGAAAAGACAAGGGATGAAATGATTAATGTTGATCATGGTGGAGATGCGAGCATCTATAACACATTAGAGAAATATATCATATACGCCATTACTACAAATCTATATTCAAATATTTCAAATATGTATATGTTCAAATTTATGGATTTACTATGACATCATTTATCCTTTACTAAACATATGGGCATAAATATATTTGAAAATTTGAATTAATTTGGTGGAATTTCCATCGGAACCAAACAATCGATGCAACTAGCTGAAAAAAAGTGGGAAATATTTCTCCATGATTTGAAGTGCCGAGATTTTCTCCTGTAAGAAGTTGAAACTCACATTAAGGGACTTTTGTCTCAACAATGAGATTGGAAAAATGGGATTTGGCTCTATTCATAAGGGAATTTGTAAGATGGCATTTTGGTCATAATAAGATTTTTGACTCGACAACGAGATTGGGACAAGGAGATTTGGCTCTGTGTAAAAAATCTACTCGTTCCTGTCCATAGACTCATTGAGCTGACTTCAGACCCTGTAGTGTGAACCGCCTGCTTTGTGTGCATCGAATGAACATGATATTGAGTGAGTGGCCCATTTAATTGCCTAAAGCCTGTGAGGACCGAAGCCTCTCAATATTTTTTTGGTGCATACTCTTTGGATGATGGCATATTGGTCGTAGTAAAGAAGATTAATGCTAAATCAAATCTAGTTTTTCAATAGTTTCTAACTAAAATAGATTTTATCTCTAATATTGAATATGAAAATTTCATTAAGCTACATGGGTGTGATGTGTAGAATAAAATCGATGAATTGTGGGCTATGGCTACTTGGACAACAATAAATTTTTCCAAGCCTTACATGGTTCAAATAAATTTCAACAAATCTAGGTTGGCCAATAAGGTCCAAATTTGTAATGGGATTGTTTGTGATATTGTGTGCCTTCATGTGGTGGTTAATCCACATATTATGAAAAAGGATGCTAAATTTAACAATATACTCCTGTTGATGCTACGATCAACACCCTCAAAAAATTTCCTACACGTTGTTGACAGGTGGAAGAATTCCTCCTACAACGAGTGAGTATTTGCCCAATTAGGATCCTAATTAGACCCTTTTTCGTTTATATGGTTATATATTATCCGGAACAAAGGCTCGGTTCCTTGTATTAACTTAAACTAAAATTAAACTAATCTAGTACAATAACTAATCTAGGGAAAATATATGACACATTATATTATTTACAATTATCTACAAAAATATAAACAAACTACTGGTAAGATAGGACCAGTTTAAACAATAAGAGACTAAAGGATTCAAATGAACACAATAAACCACATGAAATATCATGTTATTTTAAATCCTGATTATATTTTGGGTCCAAATAACCACACAGATAAGTTTTGAAAGAGTTTTTATACAAAAAACTCAAAAAAAATTATTTTTAGGGTTTTCATCCTATTCAACTATTTTTTTGTTATTTTATGGAATACATATGCATGCATTAACTAAAAGAAATAAAAGATAACATTTGTCTCGAAAATGAGTGAAAATAAAGCCCTATATTTTCAATATCAGATCCCAATGATCAAGCAGTAATGAAAAATTAACAATTCATAAACCTTTGTAGAAAAATGGATGTAGATTGTAACATGTCATAAGAAATGTTTAATAAAAAAATCAAATATTCATTCAAAATTAAATAGCATAAGTTGAAGAGTAATACCATATGAATCCATTAAGGAATTAAAAATATGTCCACACATAAATCTCATAACACAAACACATTAAAACTGAAATTGGTCTTCAAAAAATTTATTACTTCAAAAATGATTCAAAAATACAAGTCTTGAGTCTTCACAATTTATCAACCCCTTAAACCAACATAAAATGTTCTATAAACACTTGAAAAAAGAGGATATGTTTCAAAAAATAAGAGGATTCTTAAAAAAATAAAATCAAAAGTTTTTTTGAAAGTAAATATCTGCTAAAAATATAAATTCTATCATCGTTTAACTGATATTTCCCTCAGAAGTAGGTAACTTCTCCTCGCTTTCAGAATATTCATACTCTAGCTTTAGAAATAGATGGGGTGCATGAATCTTGATATGTTTCACCCATTGTGAATACACTTTGGAATCAACTGAGAAATGAATTAAAGGGAACTGATTTATGTTGATTTGGTAGCTGGCAATCAAACCTTTGACATTTTTCTTTCTTTTCTAACAGTTGATTTCAAATTTAGCAATGAGCTTAATTTGCTGAAAAGGAAGTTGTGGAAATTTTTGAAAGTTTGTTGCATCAAGACCTTGATCCTTTAAATTTCTATCTGATCTTTAATGACAAGGTCCTTTGTTGGATGCCTTAATTCCCCTGGAACATTTTCTTTCAGTGGTTGGAACCTGGAAGGTCAAATTCTTCTATAAAACTAGTCCCTTTCTACCAAATTTCTAAGCATTGTTGTTATAGGTCAATTTGGGCATCATTCCCAATGACCTGGTTAACTGGGCATCATCTCCAGTACCAATGTATAGGGTCTATCATCCCCTAACATTTCAGTTGCTACATGCCCTAAGGCAAAGAACAAGACAAATCAATCAAAGACTTTCATTTGCAAAGGTTTCCAAAGTTTGAAGTTTATAATATATCATTTGAGAGCTCACCAACACTGCCTCTAAATGGACTAAGTGCATTGCATATGCAGGTAGCCCTATGCAAGGCTGCTCTGCAAAGCACTTCTTGATATCCATCGGTGCGTTGGTCACATTGGGAGCGAAATTCTCATTGTTCCAGAATCTCCACTTGCCTAGTGCATTCTAGAAGAGTTCACATGTGTCAAACTTCGAATCCGTGTGTCCATTTGACATCTGCAAGATTGGGAACATGTCTTGCCTATTATTGGAAAGTCATTGATTGAAAATCTACCTTAGCTCCTCTATAAATTGATCACAAATCTTAGTGTTTGAGAGGGAAGAATTTGTGTAGAGAAATGCTGGTGGAATTTCCATTGAGGAGATTTATTTGAGTGACATATTGCTAGAGATATCTGCATTGTGATGAGGCTGGGATGTTGCTGGATATGGTGACACTAAATCAATCATTGGGTTGTAACCTCCCCTTCTATCATTAATAAAGATTACTGCTTATTTTTCCCTATATGCATATGTATAAGCTTTGATTTTCAATATCATGATTTCTTAGTTGATGTATATGGTTTATGCTTTATTGATTTAGCTAAATAAATTGAATAGACATCTGTATTATTGCTATCTCTTGCTGTTTAGTGTTCATTCTTTTAGGAAATATTTTGCACAGCTGGCTGGAATTTGAAGCTACAAAAAAAGCGACAGAAGGAGACTTTGGAAGCGCTTGGATCAAAAGTAGGTTCCTTATTTCATTATGTGTGTCTGTTTACAGTTAGGAAAGATAGTTGTAAAGTCTTTAATATGTTGTTCTAGATTAGCACATGTCTAGGGAAGAATGATTTATTCGTAATTCATAATTCCGACTAACAAATTGGCGACTCCGCTAGGGAGATTAATCTTTATCCTAGGTGTTTTAGCCTCTGATTTTCTCTGTTTATTTACCCTGTAGTTGTTACTCATAAAGATTAGGCTTTTTAAGATCCAAATTTGCAAAAGAAGTGTGTTAAACAGCTGTGTTTTTATTTATACACTGCGCCCAACGCACTCTTGGACAGGACTCAGTGCTTTGCATAGCACTGTCTCCCTTTCAGGCCTACGTTGCAAATCACTCTCTCCCTTTAGAGACAGCGTTGTCTCCTGTAACCATCCAAATTCCCTTGAATTTGTCTGTGCAGTTTGTTTGCTGTTGTGTTTTGAAAAGCCTGAGCCTCATATTGACTAGTGAATTCATCTACCCCTTCCTCCTTTGAAAGAAAATTTGTTCAATGTTTGTTTAAAGTGTTTTTCTTTATCATTGGCAAGTTAATTTCAAAGTATTTTTATTGTCGCATTAGATCCATTTGCTTTTGAAAAAGGAAATTTTCATAAATTCTTCGTTTCCTGATAGGAGAAATTGTTGTTTCATTCCTCATTTTTCCTTCAAAAGAGAAATTGTTGTTTATATTCCTCATTTCTCAAAAGTAAAAGGCATTTGTTTTTTTTGATTTAGTGCACTTAGTTTATTTTCTACATTTATAACATTAAAGGAGCTGAAAAGAAAAATATGCATTTGCATGTAGTGATTTGTGTGTTTTGCAAAAGGAACAATTAGGAAATCTGCATTTATTTTGTGTTTTTTGATTTGTTTTCTCGCAAATTGATTTCTCTTTCCCTTTAGTAGGTAGGATTTTCATTGAAAAACTAAAAGTGAAAGATTGCTTATAATTATTAGTTGCATTTTAGGAATTTTCCAATACATCATCGCGGTCTTTGAAAAACAAATTGTTAAGCAAGATCAACATAAAATTAATCTCAATTTACCTAACAAAGCATTGGAACCATAATGATAACATTTAGAAAGTGTAGGCTAGAGACGTGTTCCGGCGTCGTAAAACATAGCAGTTGTCGTTGACTTGTTTGCGATAAATTTCGAGTTTGATACCTCACTCCACATACGTAAGTATATCATAGCTCGTCCATGTACTTTCGGGTATATCGGGCGGTGTTACAATACGATAAGTATAAAGGGGTTCTCTCACTATGCGGTTTCACATCAGACAACGCTAATACGGACTTGGGCCTCCATGTACCTTCGGGCATATTTGGGAGGACAAATTTTAGGTGCTATCCATCCATAGTGAAATCAGTGGGCCGCCTTGTAAATTGTGATACACCGAACACAACATTCGGGGATATTTCCTACCCGTACTTCTTGGTTTGCCAGGAGGTATTCTACAGTTCACAATTTCTTGGTAAACTCTTTTGCCTATCATTACCCTTTTATTTTGTTTATTTTTTTTTGGTTAAAATAAATCAGTAATCGTGGAAGAACTAAATCCTTTCCCCTGTTGTTTGCGTAGACTAGCGTTAAAACCACCTTTACCACCAGAAGTTACTTCTGGTAGGCGAAGGCGATCACGATCTGCCGAATCAAGTATAATTCGTACCTCTTGTGAAACATCATTTTCCAATAAACCAGAGTTAGGTCAAGTTGTTTCTACACATCCCAGTTCATCTACTGTTGTCTAAACGGAGTCTTCACAGCTACCCGTGGTCACGATTTATCCAATCAGTGAGACCATACCTCTCGGACCTGACGTTGTTCAACTAGAAATTGATCCAGATCCTGTCTCTTCTTTGCTAGAACATCTGAATCCTAAAGTCATACAACTGGAATTTCTTCCTACCTTGGTCATCCCACAAATTTCTGTAGCTCTTGAATCTCCCATATCACACAGTCAACCACCTGAAATATACTTTGGGCTTGACGGTGAAATACTTTCCCCTGGTTTAATTGCGATTGAAGAAATCCCACAAGATGAGACACCTTTAACTCCAACCCATTTTGGGGAGGACCTTTACCCGTACGAGTCTTTTCCTCAATCGACACCATCTGCTTTTGTTGATCTTGTTCCTTTTCAAAATCCCATTGATTCAAAAGGGTATACATTTGGTCAAGTAAACATGCCTAAACCAACATCTTCGGTTGGGCCATCTGTTCCAATTACGTCAGTTTCTACCCTCGCTACCTCGTCGATTAAAAAGGGTATACATTTGGTCAAGTAACCATGCCTAAACCAACATATTTGGTTGGTCCATCTGTTCCAATTACGTCAGCTTCTACCCTCGCTACCCCGTCGATGTTTACAACTTCACTAGAGTCATATTTTCATGGTGGTCCTTTGGTCCCATCAGGTTACAAATCGTTATTTGGTATTTTCTCTGGTGCATATTCAAACCCATGGAATTTACCAATGTCACCATCCGGTATTTTAACTGGTAATCCTATAGTAAGTACTGAACAACTTGATTCATTATACACATATTTAGGGAAATATCGAGCTGGTCCTTCTAGGTCTATTCCTTCAAGTACCATATCAACTAGACTACCAAAATTTGGAGAGAAATATTTTCCATCTTATTATCCTCCTCACGCTGGGGGGCAACCTTTGGTCATCCAATATGACAGTACTTCGTCACTTTTTGGTCAACCTAATGTCGAAATGAATGTTTTTCAATGGCAACCCACTCTCCCTATCCAACCACAAACAGTTGTACACTCATATCAACCAGTTCAACCTGTTACACCCACATCATTTCCACTTATCAATACAACTTTACGCCTGTTATAGAATCAAAATGTTGTACAACCTTATAAAACGGGTCTTTCAACTCAATATCATCAAATATTGGGTCCATAGACTCCAAATCCTTCGGTTAATTTACAACAACCTGTATCTGGAATCATTTATTCACAAGTTGGTTTACCATTTTATGGGATGTCACAACCGCAAATTGGTTATACCTATCAACCGAATCCAAGTTATCCTAATTTGGGTTATAACATTGGTGGGCAATCCCCTTGGCAGCCATAGGCGCAAATGCCACAACTTCATTTCAACAAGTATCATATCCAGGTTTTGGTCAACAGAATCCTCTAGCATTTGCTTTTCAAAACAACCCTTATCTGGGTTGTCAGCAATAGATTCCTTATGTTGGTGCTCAAAAGCCTGTTGCTCAAGCAATTCCATCTTACCTTGGCTATGCTCAACCTGACCTTAATAGACAGTTGCCCTTTGTTGCAACTTTAGAGTTACTAGATTTAAATCGTCTAACTAATGATCTAATTAACTATGCTCCTTGGTGGCCGATGATACTTATAAATTACCCTCAGATATTCCTAAGTTCAATGGAAACCCTGGAGAAGATCCGTTGACTCATGTTATGAATTATCATTTATGGTGTTCATAAAACTCCCTGAATGATGATTCTGTTCGACTACGACTTTTCCAGCGTACGCTCATAAGTCCGGCTGCAAAATGGTATATTGAATTACCTAGAGCTTCTTTTGATAATTTCATTGCCCTAGATACTATCTTTTTGAATAATTTCCAGTTACCCATCTGATATGAAACTGGAACGAAACTCTTGACCACTTTCAAATAGACTAATGCTACTCACATCTCTAATCATATTCATGAGTGGCGTCATCGTCATAGAATGGTTAAGACATTTGTTCTGGATCAACTCCTTACTCAATGGTTCATTAATTCCCTGTTACCATCTTTAACTGAGGATGTGGGTAAGGGTGGCATCTTCACAGAAGAGAAATTTATTGCTCGTGCCCAATATTTAGACTTGATTTATACTCTGTCTAGCATGCTTTATGAAAAAATCCCTAATGTGCTGAGATATAATTTTACTGTTCCTCCTCAATTAAAGGACTCTCATGCCGAAGACGACTTGATTGGCACTGCAAGCACACATCAAACTACAACATATAATCCTACTCCTGCTTCCGAAATTAATGTCATGTCTTTTGACAAGGGAAAAAGTGACAAGCAACATGAAAGTAAGAAAAAGGGGAAATCTAAGAAAAAACAAATTTCTAACCCGTAGGAAATATTATCTGATCAATCGTTTGGACCTAAGAAACCTCGTTATACATGCATAATCTGCAATGATGAAAAATTTGTTAGGGATTTTTGTCACTGCGTTGAAGTCTCAAAAATCATCAAGGCTTCCCATGCGTCAGCTGTGTTGACAGGCCCATTTCCAAATATGGACACAAATATGGTTGCTACGGATCCAGCTCCTAGTTCCCAAGTGTTAATGTTATATGTCACAAAACCTTCAACAGATATTTTGGTGTCAACACGTAATAAATATTATGGTAGTCAGGCCACTGATCAACCTACTACCTCGACAACGAATCCATCTACGGAATCAGTACCGCCTATTGCTATTCCTGAATTGACAATCAAGCCAACAAAGGGAGTAATTCACAAATTGACATATAATTCTAGAGCAAGTGCAACACAAAATTATAATATGGTTGAAGATTTGGCTCAATCCCCTTCAACTATGTCCGCTCTTGAGGTATTACAAAATTTTCCCTCCCAAAAACAGGCTTTATTGTCGGCTATTGGTGGAATTGATATGACTGATTCTAATCTTGTCGTCCTTAATCATACGGGATATATGTCGCAACTACCAACAGAATTGGCATTCTCCATACAAGTAAATGTTATCAATAACCTTGTTCATCACACTATTATTTATGAGGGAGCATCTACATGAATTATGTCTCTAAATTTTTGGAAGTCACTTGGCTCGCCACACTTATCACAATCATCAATGACGTTGAAGGCATTTTATGGACGTACAAATAAAACTTGTGGTATTATTAATAACCTACATGTTGAACTAGGGGGAAAAACAATGAATATTGATGTTAATGTTGTTGATGGACCCCTTGACTATAATATTTTACTTGGAAGGCCATGGGTATATGCAATGAATGCAATTGTTTCTACATATTTTAGAATGATTGCCTTTCTACATAAAGGTACTATTACAGTCATTAATCAACTATCCTTCTTCGCCTCTGCTTCGCAAGTAACTGGAAGTGTTCCGTTCGTTTACATACCCCAACTAGAACATCAGAACATTGGTGTATGACTCTTAAAGGATTCCACTTTAATGGGAACCTTTGCATTAATGCCGTTTGCGGCGTCAGTAGAAATTGTAAGTATAGAGACCTACTACATGATCTCTTCCACTCTATCTGGCTTAAGGGAGAGTATAGGTGATTCTGAAATTACTACGTTGGATGAATTTCTGCCGCCCAGCCCTATTGAGTTGGCATAGCAATCAATCTATCTGGCTTGGGCGACAAATCCGAAATCAACGTCACCGAGTGTTTGGGTTGATCGTTCCTTAGATTTTGGTACTCCCTCTGATCCTTTTTCCTCAATGTTCTTGACAGATGAGAATATTTTGGAAGCCATGATGTCAGAAGGATAACCATGGAAAGATTATCATCATCGTTCCCATCTTCCTGATTATGAAGAAAATTATCTTAGTGAACTATATCACCCAACAATAAAAAATTTCTTTTCGAATTCTTTACCCATTACTGCAATTGATTCCGAGCGAAATCTATCAAATATTGAAGAAACCATTTCTATCAATATTTCGACCAAACCTGGCGTTGTAGAAAATATTCATGTCAGTGTATCTTGTTCTCCATCAGAAATCGAATCATATCGCTCTCTCTTTCGTGAATTTCGTGATGTATTTTCTTGGTCTTACGATGAAATGCCAGACATAGATACTAGTATTATTGAACACACTATTAATATGTATCCTGATGTCAAACTGGTGCGTCAATGGCTTCATCATGTTCATCCAAAGAAAAATGCTGCCATCAAAGCAGAAGTTGAAAAACTTTTGCGTGCTGGTTTCATATACCATGTTCCGCTAACTGAGTGGGTTTCCAATATCGTTCCTGTCATGAAAAGCAAGGAACCATTAGAGTGTGCGTCGATTATCGGGTTGTCAATATTGCTTGTCCAAAATACAACTATCCTACTACGTTTGTTGACCATATTATTGACGATTGTGCTGGATGTGAAATATTTTCGTTCATGGATGGATTTTCTGGCTACAATCAAATCAATATCCGCCCAAAAGACCAACATAAGACAACATTCATCTATCCCTGGGGCACATTCGCTTATAGGAAACTACCATTTGGTTTAAAGAACGCTGGGGTAACTTTTTAGAGAGCAATGGACTATGCTTTAAATTACATCAAGCACATTGTTCAACTGTATCTAGATTATTTACCAGCGCATTCACGAAATTAGACTGATCACCCGATGGATTTGAGAGGCATTTTCTTACGCTGCCGACACTAAAAAATATGCCTCAATCCACATAAATGTGTGTTTTGTGTTGGCTTTGGTTGTTTTCTTGGATTCGTAGTCTTGAAAGAAGGAATTCGAATCGACCCTTTGAAGGTTCAAGCGATTCTTGATTTGCCTGCACCATCAAACTTACTTTAGATACACAAAATTCAAGGAAAGGCTAACTTCCTAAGAAGGTTCATTCCAAACTACGCCAAAATGGCTAAAGGATTTACTCGATTATTGAAAAAAGGGGTTCCCTTCCATTGGGACCAAGTTGCGCAAGCTTCTTTTGATGTTGTCAAGGATACACTTGTCCGAGCATCATTAATGTATCCCCCTAATTATCACAATGATTATTTCCTATATATTGTCGCGGACGAAACAACCATTGCTATGGTATTGGTCCAAGAAGAAAATGGAATTGAACATCCGATCTATTATTTGAGTCGTAATCTCAATGATACGAAAGTTAAGAATTCATAAGTAGAAAATATTGCCTTGGCAGCTATTCAAGTTGTCCAAATATTTCGCCATTATATCCTGCTCCGAAAAACCACTATCGTTTCGGATTGCAACCCCATGACTTATATCTTATCACGTCAATTGTTGGGGGGGAAATATTCAAAATGGATTGTCATTTTACAGGAATTTGATTTGGAATTCATCAAATCCAAGTCAAAGAAGTATTTAGTTTTGGATGAACTTCTCTGTGACCTTCCCTCTGATAGTATTGCAACTATGTCGAAACCATTGATTCCAGACGAGTCTCTGTTTCTGATCGGATCATCTAATCCTTGGTATGGGGATTTCATCATTTATCTCCAAACTCAAACTTTTTGACCTGATACCTCTTGCTCTGAACAACGACGTATTCGATACCAAGCCAAAGATTATCTTATCATCGGCGATACACTTTATAGTCGTGGTGTTGATACCATTTTAAGGAGGTGCCTCACTCATGAGGAGGCCGAAAAAGTATTAAATGATTGTCATGGTGGGGCTTGTGGTGGACATTTATCTGGTTATGCTACCGCGCAGAAGATACTCCATGCTGGTTACTTTTGGCCTACTATTTTTCGAGACTGCATCCTCGCGGTCAGAAGTTGTCATGCGTGCCAGATTTTTGATCGTATTATCCACAAACCCCCAGCAAAAATGCATCCTGTTGTCTCTGTGGGACCATTTTCGAAATGGGGTATTTACTTCATGACCTGTAACCCTCGTTCGTCCGGGGGGCACAGTTATATTATTGTTGCAGTCAACTATTACCAAATGGGCCGAAGCGATGCCTACATTCAACAACACAGGACAGACAACTGCATTGTTTTTCTTTAATCATGTTATTGCACGGTTTGGGGTCCCATAGGCTATAGTTACAGATCATGGGAAGCATTTTCACAATCACATGATGGCTGAATTGACTGCCAAGTTAGGATTGTCACATGATAATTCTACTCCTTATTATCCACAATCAAATGGACAAGTTGAAGCTGTCAACAAAATTCTTACATATGCTTCAACGAATGATAGGAGTTCGTAAAAGAAATTGGCATTTGATCTTGTACTCCGCCTTGTGGGCATATCGAACCTCGGTGAGAAATGCAACTGGCTTTACTCCTTTTCAATTGGTGTATGGTCTAGAAGTTATCTTACCAATCCAATGTGAAATACCATCATTAAAAATCACGATTGACTTGTTACCTGACACCTTAGAAGAAGAAGCGCGTCTCTTTAACCTCGTCCATCTTGATGAAACGTGTCGTGAAGCCCAATTGGCCAACGAAGCGCATAAGAGACGTATTAAGGCGCAATACGACAAAAATGTCTAGCCTCGCATTTTCTTAGAGGGCGACTTGGTCATTCTTATGATCAAGAAGTTGATGTAATAGGTACAGGAAAGTTTGAGACATTATGACATGGCTCCTATATTGTCAAAAGAGTTATTGATAAGGGCGCCTATGAGTTGGTTGATTACGATGGAATTCCATTGGCGTAGCCTAGAAATGGGTTGTATTTGAAACGTTACTATGCTTAATTATGAGTGTAGTAATTTTTTGTATTATATTGTATATATATGTTGTTGATTTGCATTCACTATCTTAATTTGTTTTTAGAGTTTTCTTGACGTTAGTAATCCGCTTTACATTTCATCGCAGATGTCTGAATCTTCGGAACCCTTTGTTGGATATGCTGATGGTGCTAGTCATAGTACACAGAATCTATCCTCTGCAGCGTGGGCCATTTTCCCTCCGAGCAGCAAGTTAGTGAGTTTTAAAGGGATTTGTATTGGTAGATCGACAAACAATATCGCTGAGTATAGCGCGTTGATCAAACTTCTCTCTGATGCCATTTCATTTGGTATTAACCGTATCATCATAAGGTTAGACTCACAACTTGTGGTATTACAACTTACTAGTGTTTATACTGTTAGAAATCCAACATTGCATAGATTGTTCCTTATAGTTAAACTCTTGGAAAGACACTTTGATTTTATTCAATATCAACACATTTCCAAAAATTTGAACACATTGACTGATTCATTAGTTAATCAAGTTTTAGACAGATATTTGCAACATATGTAAAGAAAATATTCACATCATTAAATAGGATTGCACAATAAACATAGGAAAACACTGAAATCATATAGATAGATAGTTATAGGTTTTTACAAAAATTTGTGCCCAAGACACATGTCATCTGGCCTCAAAATGTATGCAAAATGTCATAAGTAAACTAGTGGTGCTCGTAGTAACATGCTATAGATCTAGCTATCCTACAAAGTAACCGCATCCAGCAGTTAGGAACCCCAATAGTGTGTTGCTGCAGTCACATGGGTAGCTATTCGATTCGACAATCCGGAATCCCGAAGGTAAAACCCTCTATGTGCTGCCGCAGCTTAGCCAGAGTCTCAGCCATATCAAGATCCTGAAGGACTGCTCTCCTGACAGCCCTCTCTGCTAGCACATATGCTTCGCGCTCCAGTTCCACTACTGGTTGAACACGACCAACATCGGCATTACATCAAACATTCAGTTTAGTCTTGGGAAAACATCAAAATACAAAAACATTGTATAAACCTTAGGAAAATAAAAAACATGGTCAAAACATTCTTACATATTGCACCCCACTGAGTGCCTTTTGGTAATGCTAAATTTGGATCTCCTCAGAAATCAATGCCTGCATATGCATACTCATCGATGGCGACAATCTGTTTCTGGAACCAGGCGAAGAACGCAATTGAGAACACAATGGTAGATTGGCCTGCATGCCTACCCATGAGTTCCACCCATCTTTGCATTCATGGATCTCTAGGATTAGACACATCTAGTGTCACATGTTGTGGTTACATCAGTGGAATCCGTTCCAAGGCGAAGGATATAATGATAGAACCATAATTGAAATTCTTCTTCCTTCCTCCCTTAGCTTTATTTAGTTGTTCCTTTATCTAAGATAGAACAACTTCAGACCAATTGAATATTGTTGGCTCCATACACTCTAGCGCATACTGCATATACGATCTATTCGCTACATGTAGTGTAACGGTTCCGACTAGTTTTGCGACCGTGAAAAGGATAGTTCTCAAGGGAAAATATCTAACATCTCGGATGTTTATCTTTCCATCTTTGCTTGGCTCTACCCGTAGATAACAACGTTGCAAAACATAATATCTCATTGTCTCTCCTCCAACAATAGACCCTGAGAGTGAAATGGGCAAGCCTTTCCTTAATAAACCAGTAAGAAAGTACACATCCTTGACTGTTATAGGAACCACTTGGTTCTTAATTGAAATGCCTTGATAGTCAGATCTTGTGCTTGAACTAAGAACTCCAATAGTTCTATTTGTTGCCTCATCCCAGACAATTTGAAGTACTTAAGAAGTCCACAATCTCTTAGGGCTCTTACTGTACCCAGATCATTTAAGGCAATAATATCCTATTCTTCATGTTCTCTTTCCCTCCATGTAATCATCATTGTAATCCGATGGAAACCTGAAAGACAACCATAAGATCCATTAGATTCCATTCATTGCAAAAAAATAGGCAAATTTTGGGCATAATGTGAGAAACAAAAATCTAGATTGCGCCCAACGCACTCCCTAATAAGAGACAATGCTTTGTTTATGCAAGTAACGTTCACTGTACATGCTATGCAACACAGCTTTCAACATTTAGGGGTGCGTTGCCCTCTTTTTGGGCAGAATTTACCCTAGGGGCCTTAAAACCCAAGAAATTTGCAGAAATTGGAAATGAAATGAATACTAAAGGAAGGAGGAGGTTCATATCACTAACCTGGATCAAATGGCAACGAAAACCATCCACAGAAACAATCACAATTAGCAGCTAAAGTTCAGGGGAAAAATTAGGTTCAGAGCTCCAAAATGCAAATGGTAACTATGGAATGGTAAAAATGAATAGTGAAACTACTTTTAATAGTCATTTAATTATTTGCAAATTGAATATATTTCTATAAATATAGTTTTATTATTATCATGAAACATGTATTTTTAATCCATTTGATGTTGTTCTGAACAAGTCTTACAACTGATGAACGAATTAGTCATGCAAATTTATTTCAAGAATGATTTGACCACAAAGCATACTTTTTTTCTCCTTATTTTTCGAGCTTTGTTAAAAACGAAAAAGGATTTGAAGTGCACTTTTATCTCTTTTTCGAGCTTCGATAACAGCGAAAAAAGAACCCCTAGAGTCTTCTTTTAGCTCTTTTCAGACTCCGATAAAGTGAAAAGACTTCCGAGCACTTATATTTTTGAGCTTGTAAAAGTAAATGAATTGATATCTACTTAGTATAAGTTTAACTCTTTTCCGGACTGAGATAGATTATTTATGAAAAAGGAATACCTTGGCTAGACATGACTAAAGAGGTTCTCTTAGATATTATTTTACACTTTTTCGGATCTGAGTGACAAATTTACGAAAAGTACTTATGGAGTTTTCTTTCGTCTTCTTTTTCGAACTCTCTAAATATGAAAAAGGACAGGGCTATCATTGTCGTTAAGCTTGTTAAAACATAAAATAGCGACGGGCTTGTCGATCATGGCAAGAATCGAGTTTCATTCATCGCTAGACTCGTTAAATTATTAAATAACGATACTTTATTCGCTGGAAGGCTTGAATTATAGATCAAGCAAATGTTATCCTCCTCAAGCTTGTTAAAAAATAAAGAGGTACTGGTCGACAAATGACCAAGGAAAATTTGGGAAAAGTGAGCAAAATTCTTTATGGTAACAAGTCGCTTTTGAACATGACACTTCCTTAACTCCATGTCCGTTACTGTTTGAGTTGGGTAATCATCTTTACGGTTCATTCATACCTATGGTTCATCATACCTTCACTTTAGTTTTGGGTCAATGCTGCCAACTCATAATAGTGTCGCTGATATGTTCAAGAGAATTCATCTAGTGAATAACTCATCCTTCTGCAATAATCATAAACCTTTATTCTCATGACCGCCATCCCTGAAAATTTCTATATCAAGTCATACCCTTGTCTCTAAAATCAGTAACTCTTGTTTCGCAATAAGGTGACTTCCTGTCGACAACAAATCATTATCCAAGAAGTTCACTTAGAAACATCAGATTCCAGTACCATGAGTTTTATTACAGCATCGACAAGATCCTCACTTCCGGACTTTTGACCGAAAGATTTTGTTTGGCATTTGACATCAAATTATATATTCAAATCTTAAGAAATGTACTGTAGTACCTTGAGGGCCATTGACATCAATGGTGGTTCTCTCGCATTTTTTAACAACTCACATCATTGAATGGTAATCAAATGATGTCTTTCCATGTTCGACGAAAAATCATATATTCGCATGGCTAGACTTGTACCCGAATGATCGAGTGAACGAGATAAGAAGACCCCGGATTCTAGTTTCAGCCATCCGGGCTGCGATTTCAGGATTTTTGTACACACCATCTGTACGGTGACCTTACATACAGATCGTGATCCAAACACGGGCCTATATCTGTAGGCATGTCTGCATTGGGAAACATTCCAATGTCGACGACTTTCTGAATTATGTAGATGTTATTAGATTGTTTATGTGCTGAACATGGGAATGCCTACCCTCGGTAATTATGATCAATATGATATATCATAATGTAATGTATTGTAATATTGATGCAGGTCGCCACTCCATTTCATCTCCAGCCCATCACAATGTAAAGCATATCAATCAAAATATTGTTGTTATTATTCTGACTGCATGCTTTAGTGGGAAATTGTTATAGTTCAATTTGGGCATCATTCCCAATGACCTGGTTAACTGGGAATCATCTCCAGGACCAATGTATAGGGTCTATCATCCCCTAACATTTCAGTTGCTACATGCCCTAAGACAAAGAACAAGACAAATCGATCAAAGAGTTTCATCTGCAAAGGTTTCCAAAGTTTGAAGTTTATAATATATCATATGAGAGCTCACCAACGCTACCTATAAAGGGAATAAGTGCGTTGCATATGCAGGTAGCCCTATGCAAGGCTACTTTGAAAAGCACTTCCCGACATCCATGGGTGTGTTGGTCACATTGGGAGCGAAATTCTCATTGTTTCAGAATCTCCACTTGGCCAATGCCTTCTAGAAGAGTTCACATGTGTCAAACTTCGAATCCATGTGTCCATTTGACATCTACAATATTGGGAACATTTCTTGCCTATTATTGGAAAGTCATTGATTGTAAAACTACCTCAACTCCTCTATAAATTGAGCACAGATCTTAGTGTTTGAGAAGGAAGAATTTGTGTAGAGAAATGCTGGTGGAATTTCCATTGAGGAGATTGATTTGAGTGACAGATTGCTGGAGATATTTGAATTCTGATGAGGCTGGGATGCTGCTGGAGATGGTGACACTAGATCAATCATTGCGTTGTAACCTCCCCTTCTATCATTAATAAAGATCACTGCTTATTTTTCCCTATATGAATCTGTATAAGCTTTGATTTTCAATATCATGATTTCTTAGTTGATGCATATGGTTTATGCTTTATTGATTTAGCTAAATAAATTGAATAGATATCTGTATTATTGCTATCTCTTGATGTTTAGTGTTCATTCTCGCAGGAAATATTTTGCACAACCGACTGTAATTTGAAGCTACAACAAAAGCGACAGAAGGAGAGTTTGGAAGCGCTTGGATCCCAGGTAGGTTCCTTATTTCATTTTTTGTGTCTCTTTACAGTTAGGAAAGATAGTTGTAAAGTCTTTAGTCTGTTGTTATAGATTAGCACCTGTCTAGGGAAGAATGATTTATCCGTAATTCATAATTCCGATTAACAATTGCCCTTGGGCACTTTTGGTCCATTCTCTGATTTCTCTAGCTTCACCTCCTCTAAAGTTCAAAGATGCAAGCATTAATGTTTTAGCTATTTTAGAAACCTTTGGAATTTCATCGGATTGAAGTTCCTTCTCCCAATCAAGAATAGGAAAAAAAATGGTTTTAATGTATTTTCCTTCTTCTACTACGGAATCAATATTTTCATTTAAATTTGTAATTTATCGATAAAATATTGAGATTTTATCGATCTCTTTGTAGAGCTTTGATTGATCTTTTCTTAAAATAAGACAAATTTGTAATGATTAACCTTTGAAAATCTCTAGACTCTACATTGCTTCCTGATTCTGATTGAGTCGACTTTGAAGATAATCAGTTTTCTCTTTTAAAGCCGTAGTTATGACCTCAATATCGCTTTCAACTTCTTCCTTCCAAATGCGAGTTTGATTTTCATGTGCTTGCCTTAATTCTTGAATATGTTGCTGATGCATTGAATTTAATTCTTTCATTTCCACCTGAAAATGATTTTGTAGATTTTATCTCTCTAATGCGAAGTCTTGAATCAAACTTGCAAAGTATTTTTTGCCAATTTACTTCATTAAATAATTCATTCTTCTTTAATTGCTTCTCCAACACTTTAATTTTATGTAGACTATTGTCATATGAGGATGCTAGCTCATTTAGATAATATTGGTTATAATTTACAAAATCTCATAAGGCCTGCTAAGATTCTTGGGCCTTCTCTTTTACATCTCCTTGAGCTTTCCAACTGAATTCTAAAACAATCTATAAAGAATCACGTTTCTTTTCTTTGTTCTCCTCACTATTGACTTGGTATGAGAATTTAAATAGTAATATGTTAAAGAAGGAACTATATCAAGAAACGTTTCTAATTCAGAAACTGGTTTGAACAAAAATATTCCCAAGGGATCTTCATGGAAATAGGTGTCATTGAGGTTTTAGGAGATGTAGTGGAAACAATATCCATCTTTGTTTGTGATTCCATTGCCTCTTTACTTTTCTGGATGATATTATCATCAAATATTTGTTTTTCCTTTTCCTTGTCAACTTCCATTTCTTGACTTGCCATGCTTTTTGGTTGTTTCTGCTCCGTCTCTTCAGGGGAATTGATTACAATGATCTCTTGTTCACTTACTATCTTCTTTTCTGCCAATTTGATTGTTACAAGGTTTTCTTGCTTTTCTTCAAGTACTTTTATAGTTATAACCTCTATTGTAACATGCTAATATTTCTTCATTTCTTCACTATTTTTTGCTTCTTTACATGTAACAACAACATCTTCCATTTTCTCAATTTGAAATTCTTATTCCTGCTTAGAGACAATATAGGGATCTAACGTGATTTGGTTGAAATTAAATTAAAAGAATTCAGAAGCCTTTAATTCCTTAAAATAAATATTGATATGAAGACTTACTTCTCTTAAGAAACTTTCAAAAATAGTTTCTCTAAACTTTTTAAATTGGTCTCTTGTTTCAATATCTAAAATCTTTCCTCTGTCAATGGCGTGCTGAAAATCATTAATATCTATTACTGATGAGAAAATATTTCATGTAGTTAATTGTTGTATAATGTCTGCTAATAATCCCATGAGGGTCATAATCATACTAAGGTAGAGAATGTAGCCAAACTTCTTGAAGCTATTATGCTTCCTTGAATCGATGTCCTTTTTCCCTGGTATTTATTTCACCAAAATTAATTGGAAACTCAGGCCAAATATTCTTCTGTAACTTACTTAAACTATGAGCTTGGACATTCAAAGTGCCTTGATTTGCCACTTCTCTTAGAGCGAGTCTTTTATGGATATAACAAGGTAATAGATGAGGTCCAACCCCACTTTCATATACTATTATATAAGAAAACAACTCTTCTACAAACCGGTGACCAATGGACTCTAGGCCTTCTTTCATATTTTGACTACTTCTTGGAGTGGTTTTACCAAACAATATTTCATAAAAATGAATCATGACATAATGGAAAATATCGTTAAAATGAAACTTGAAATTTCTCTCCCACAAGATTGGGCATAATTTTGAATAGGGAGCTGCTGGTGAGAAGGATAGTTCCATTTCATTAGGGGAAATGGGACTGAGGCAATAACAATATTTGTCAAGAAAGAATACATATAGAAAATGTGTTTTTAGTTAGGGAGAGATTCTAATAAAAAATTTAAAGCATCCGTGATGTTCTATGACAAAATGTCAGCCCTATTGAGACGTTTCCCATCATGTAGGATACTATGGATTATTAGAATCCATTTTATTTTACAATGTTCAAGGTATTTCTCTCCATATATTCTGGTTAACATTTTGATGAGAAATATTATGGGTTTCTTGAAAATAACTATGTGACATTCCTTGTTAAACTTAAGTTTAAACCTTACGTTTTCCTCTCTTGGCCAATATTAATTTATTTTGTCATAATTCCATGCCCCCCCATTTTTTGAAAACATTGTTTCAATTTTTTTTGAGAAAATAAACATTGAGTTGGATTTTTGGGGGACTGAGCTTATAGATGAACGACATGAATTCTGTTTTCCAGGAGGTTATGATAATTTTTTTATGGTCTCATACTATTTGGGTTGAGATATCCGCATGAGAAAAAATACATGAAATCATATCGTAGTAAGGGAAAATCCTAGCCCTAGCAATTACCTTATGTAACTCTATTCTTCTAATACCTTCAAACTGATTATTCTTTGTTTAAGAAAACCTTGCATTTTTTAACCATCCTCTATCTTAAAAGAAATAAAAAATATCCTCCCATTCTTAAAAGAAATAAAAAATATCCTCCCATCTCATCGTACTTGCTTTCTGGGTCTTGTTAGTGTAGTCAAAGGTGAGGAATGGGTTGAGGTTGAACTCCTATGGCTATGGATTCTCTATTTCTTTGAGTTTCTCCTTTATCTCCTCCACTTGTTGCTTTTCCGCTGGCGATTTTCCTTTCTTCCCCATTTTATTGCCTCTAAACAAAAAATAGAAAATATATAAGTTATTTCTAATCAAAATTTGAAATTATGATAAGAATATTTTGTAATTTCAGTGTGCTTACATAAAAATTTTGCAACTAATACCATATCTCTAAAATTCAATCTTCTCTGAACCAGGTCTAAAAGAATGAAATAGCATGCAAGGGAAATTTTCTAGGGAGTTATGATTTTTTTATTTAAAACCCGAAAATAGTGTGAATTAATTCATTCATAAACTTCATGTTATGTGATCCAATTATCTTTTTTCATAAATCGAGATAATATCGAAGAAATTTATTATTGATATCTAAACGAATCCATTTAGCATGAAGCAACAAAAATTCAAATAAATTCATTTCAAACAAATAAAATTAAATGCACGCAAATCGAAGAAAGAAATATTATTTTATTCAGGTAGACAGACAGTCGGGTGGTCAAGAGTCCTTTTATTTGTTGAGATTTTATTCTTTCCTGACTTCGACTACACAAGAGTCGGGTGTGATCGTAAGTTGGGTAGTTGGGTGGTCGAGAGATGAGGTAAGAATATTTAAGAAGGTTGGGATTTTTCCCGACCTTCTAGTTGGGTGGTTGGAAGGTCAGGGGGTCAGGAGGTCCTGAATTAAAAAAGATTTTTTATGATTACGACCTCTAACTTATAATATTATTTTTTGACGTTTTTCTTTAATTTAACAGATTTTTTTGGTATTTTTAGGAAAAAACAATAAATATATTTGTTTAGGGCTTTTGTTTTTTCTTATGTACAAAAAAAAAGGGATGTTATAATCCTGATAACAAATGGCGACATGCTGGAAGAAACTGTTATGTCTGTTAAAATTAAATTTATAGTTCAAATTAAACTAAAATTCTTCGAAATTTGTCCTAATCTATGATTTATCACTAAGATACTTGATGACGTGACACAATGGAACAAACAATCAAAATAGAATTAGTAATGAAAGAAATGAAAATTTTATGTAATAAGAGTCAAATAATGAATTTATTTATATTTCTAGAACCTTATAATTAATCATCATTTGAAATTTTAAAAATTGAGTTTAGGGTTTCAATACTATCAAAGTTTTTTCTGCTTTTCTTATAATCATATCCCTTTGAAACTTTAATTGCTTCACTTTTATGAGCACAAATATCCCCTTTAGTTGGATTGCAAACATCGAATTGCTGCTGACAAGCGTTCATAGCCGTGATAGGTTTATTTGTGCTCCTTTTATTGATAAACTTCTTGTTTTCACTTTTTAGCTTATGATTGATTTTGAAATTTATCATATATAGCCAAATGAGAGAAGCAGGGTTTTTTAGAGAGTTTCTTTGATAGAAAATACTTTGATGTATTATAATAAAATCAAACTCTGCATTGTATTATTCATTTTCTTGAAAGAATTTTGTTTATTTCTTTAGATTATCTCAAGATGATGGAACTCTTATAACATAAAGTAATCAATCAACCATTTTCCACACTATTGAAATTTTAAGTAAGAACTAAAGTAATATCAAGTATTTCCGGATTATTCATATTTTGAGAATACTTTGTCCTTAAACTTTAATTTATTTTGAAACATAAGATAATATATTGGTAAAGGTATGCTTCTTGAAATATGTAATCACAGTTGTAATTTTACAACTAAAGAAACAAATGAAAAAAAGTGTATGTATAGAAAATTTGAAAATGATAAAGATGAAAATAAAAATAATTTTTAGGATACCAACATCCTTTAGTAAAACGAAACATCTATATATGTTCATGAAAATTTTTCATCATGAAAAATATCTTTTCAAAATTTTACCATTCACTAACAAATTTTCTACTTGGCCTTCTAATGTTTGTAAAATGTAGGTTGAAGGACCAAGTTTTAAAAAGATTTGAAAAGGACCAATCCAAATATGTTGAAATTTAGAGTGCCTGCCTTTCTCTTCATGGCTTTTATTCCATTTGAGAACTAAGTCACCAACAACAAAGTCTCTATGAGATGTTAAATGTTTATAAAACCATCATTTGATAATTTGTTGATGTTCATTAAACTTAGCTTTTACGTTTTGTCATTCCTCTTCCAATTTTAGCAATGCGTATAATCTAACATCCATATCTTTGATTGAATTATGCCTTAAAAATTGAGCTAATTGAATAGATGGCAAGAAAATATTTGGTGGAAAAATGTCTTCCTTACCATATACTAGAAAGTACAAGGATCTTGCTAATGCTCTTTTGGAGGTGATTCTATTAGCCCATAACTGATTATGCCAATTCCTTTGGTGATTTTGAACAGTATTTTTCATAATTTGAGCCAATTTTTTGTCTGTGGATTTTGCTAAACCACTACCTCGAGGGTAATATTTAGCGGAAAATTTAATCTTGATACCTTTGGCTAAGTGAAATTTAGTCATCTAAAGAGAAGAAAAATACGAAGCAATATCAAATACAAAAAATAATGGAACTCCAAAACCTGTGATTATATGGGTTTCTGGGAAAGATTGTACATGTTCATCGTTGACTTTTTTCGAAGGGATTGCTTCAATCCATCTTGTGAAATAATTAGTAGTTGTGAGAATGTATTTATGAAATTTTGAGGAGTTTATATTAATCTCACCAATGATATCTAATCCCCATTGTTTGAATGGTCCTTCAACTTCAACAGGTTGAAGAGGAAGAGTCGACCTTTTTTCTTTTCCTCGTGTTGTTTGTCATTCCTTACATTTCCTCGCGTATGAATAAGAATCCTTGAAAAGAGTAGGCCAGTAATAGCTTGCTTGCAAGACTTTATATGTAGTGGTTTCTCCTCCAAAATGTCCACCAGAAGGTCCATCATGTAATTCTACTAAGAGTTTTTCTGCATCAGATTTCTCAAGGCATATTAGTAAAACATCATCATAATTTGTTCTAAAAATAATTCCATCAATTAATTGATACTTAGAACATTTCAAATGTAAAGCTGTTTTTATTTGATTAATAAATGGTCAGGGGAAGTACCTTGAATTAATAAATGTTTTATATTTTCGTACCATGTATTTGTTGGTACAGGTATATACATGATTTGTTCTTGATTCATTTTAAATTCATTGTACCATCCTATTTCAAAATTAGAACTTTTATCTTCATTTGGGTGATATCCTTCTGCTTCGGCTGATAATTTACACAGACACTGTCCTCTTATGATGTTTGATGGTTTAATTTCTAAATCATATTCCTATAATGTAGTCCTCAAGTTTTCTCTTTTTTCTCCTAAGCCTTTCTGAACTAACACATTTCTAACCGTGGGATGAGGAACTATCACTTTAGTATGGGATTTCAATAAGAAAGGTCTAAAGTGTTTGATGGATTTATAGACAACATAAGCTTGCTTGTCTATTTCTAGATAGTTTAATTCAACACCTTGAAAGCCATAAATCATGGAAGAAATAGGAATTTGTATATCTTCAGAATTATTTTCAGTAAGGACTGCTGCACAAGAGACATCAGATGCAAATGTATACATAAAAAATTCTTTATCAAAATTTGGATTGATTAATGTTGGAGTAGCAACAATAGATTTTTTGATTTTTTCAAAAGCATTTTTTTTTCTAGAGGTCCTCATTTAAAAACATTATATTTTTTAATCATATCTTGCATTGGTGTGACCGTTTCAACAAAAAATGGAATAAATATTTGAACAAACTTAATTTTTCCTGAAAAAATTGCATAGATTGTTTTATTACGAGGAAGAACAATTTGCAAGATTGATTTGATTCTATTTGGATCAATAACAATACCTTATTTAGAAACTATAAATCCTAATAATTTACCTTCAATGACAACAATTATCGTCTTTTTTTATTTAATGAGATTCCATATTTTTGACATGTTTCAAACATTTTTCTCAAATGATCAACATGTTGAATTATTTTATTTGAATAAACTATGATATCATCCAAATATGCCACCACGAATTTATTAATAAGTTCATTGAAAGCAATATCCATGGCTCGTTGAAAAGTAGCCCCAACATTGATTTAATTCAAATGGCATATTTTTATAAGCGTATGTGCCCCACTTGGTTCGAATGATAGTTTTAATTTGATCTTTTGGTGCAACAAAAAATTGGTTATAACTAGAGAATCCATCAAGAAGAGAGAACATTTCAGATCCTGCAACTTGTTATCACTCTTTTATCACTTCGCCAGATCTCTAAGGATGAAAAATAAATCCTAACAGAGGTAACCACACACCAATCGTTTGGCTTGGTATCTAGCCCTACCAAACCGAAGATGGCTCTCTCCACAAAGTCACAGCCAAGAGGGCTGGATGAAAAGGTTTTAGGCTAGATATGAAATGCAGAAGGGTTTTTTGTTTATTGGGTTTGCTGGATGAAAAACAGGTCGAAGAGGCTAGGTTAGGCCAAATAAGATGGGAATTGTAGTCCATTAAATGGGGCAAGGTAGGTAGAAAGCTTAGCACTTTAAGGTGATTTTGTGAGATGTTTTCAGATTGATGAGGAGCTAGGAAGAGCATAAGAGATGTATTCTTCATAAACTGAAGAAAATGGACAAATTATGAATACTTTCCCAAAATAGAGCATGAAGGAACATGTATTCTTCCTATCAACTTGAAAATTATCATATAATAGACATGAAATAGTTTATGAGCTTAAAAAATATTCATACAAATGAAATAAAAGAAGAAAAAATTCTAAGCATCCATACCACAAGTATCCCAAAGAAATAACTGCAACTCTTCATTAATTTCTGGCCAAACTGATTACACTATAGTCCTTGATGAATACAACAACATCCAAACTTTTCCAAAAGTGAAGAAGGGAATGATATATACATCAAAACCACTTTCTCTCATCCTCAGGAGTCGAATCCTTGAGTTGAGGAACAAATCCACAAAAATATGAACTGATAGCTGGAGTGTAGGGAGGTCCAAGTGACTCCTCCCTAATTACAATGAAACTGATTCATTTGACTCGACGATAACATTTAAACAATGAATTTACCCCTAGGTAACTCATACACATGATATTTACATTTACCTTCATTAATTACATAGGTAAAATAATCATTTCCCAAGATAAAAGTAAAAAATACAGTGAAAATTGCAAAATATCAGACATTTGTCAAGTGCGCCATTTTTGTGCCAAGCACAACCTCACAGTGCCAGGTGTGCCCTCCATGTGGAAACTTGATTTTGGATGGGTTGCAGGTGTCCAAACTGGGCTCAGGATGGCTTGTTGGAAAGCCTATCCAGTCTAATTTCCAGATATGTATTTAGTTTGCAGAATGGAGTTGATTTACCCTGTCAAAAAGTGATTCTCCCTTAATTGGTCAGGCGCACATCGTTGAGGCAAAAAAATGAGGCAGAACATTGATTTTTTGTGTTTTTTTTTTCACCTTTTCACCTGCCATTTGTCCAAACTAAGCTTAGAAAAGTTGTTTTATGGAATGTATTCATCATTTTTCATCCGATGGTGGTCTTCATTTAGCCAAAAATTTCCTCAAAAAAGAGCGCAACACCTAAGGTGCTACGCGCTTGACAATCCAACTGTCACAAGACTATCTAGGAATACACAAAACCTTACAAATTTCAAAAAATGACCCAGAAAATTTTCAAAATTTTCTAATTAGCTGCTGATGATGTGGTTAGGCATGGAGTGAGGCTTCATCTAGAATGTAAAGCTTCCTTTCCTCTTCTTGCATGGTTAGAACTTCAATTTTTTCATTGGCTCTTTTAAGCTTGGTCCTTGCAATTTTGTCTCTTTTGGCATAATACTTGACCCTCTTTTTCAATATATCATTATCCCTGTTTTCCTTTTCCATAAGCTTCAGTAGATGCTGGATACACATGTCAAGCCATTACTCCTGGTTCTCATTAATTACCACTGCAAATTGTTCATTCAAAATGAGCTGATTAGCAAGCTCAACCTCCTTTTGCCTCTCTAGTTCTAGAGCTCTTTTAAGCCCTGAGATCTTTTAAGCCCTCTAGTCCTAGGCCTTCTCCTTGGCACTTGTTCTTCTGCCTCATTAGTTTCACCATATGTTTCAAATGTCTCTTCAAGCAAGACTTTAGCTTTTTCTGCCTCTCTTTGAGCTTTGATGAATTTCACTTTATCAATGAAGTTCTTTGTTTTCAGTTGCTGGTTCTCCTGCTCAAGAAAGTTAAAGAAAATTTTAGACCTGTCAAGATTAGTTTGAAGCGCTCTAATCTTGGCATATTTTTCCTTGATGACTATGATATTGTCCTCATCATTATCATGCTCATCTCGGTCAACAAGGTCAAAATCCTATTCTGTCTCATGGAGGTCCTTCTTCTCATCTCTGATCTCTGCCTCTGTCATCTTTTTCTTCCCTTTGTCTACCTGCTTTGTCGATGTAGAAGGCAAGGCCCCTTCCATTATGTGTGGAGTGAACACAAGCCCGTGACCTCTCTAGTATGTTGTTTCCAATAACTCTATCTTAGCCTGCTTAGTCTGTTTAGGCTCACTAATCTCAGCTTTTATAGGTGACTTGGTCTCAATGTGAAATGGAGATGATGGTGGTGAAATGGATGAGGGAGACTGATTTGATGATGATGCATGAAATGTAGGATGAGATGGAGGAATGGATGTGGAAGGATGAGATGATGAAGGCACATCTTGGGCACGCTGAAGAGGTGGAGCAGTGAATAAGTCGTTACCTATGAAATTACTCCATGAAATGTTCAGTTGTTTGAGGTGATGGAGGACTATGATCTTGATGAGGGAGTGGTGAAAAATATTGTTCATTTGGTGCTCATATTCTCTCTTTTGGACAATATATGCCATATTTTCAATGCTTCAGAAGAGGTAATAAGGTATGTTGAACATATTGACCCTTATGAAGTGCATGAGTAGCCGAATATGGTAGGAGTAAATTCTAGAGAACCTACTTCACAAGAAAAGTATTTCATGATGATTTTCATCATGGTGGCATATCTGTCCAGGAGGTAGGAGAAAGGAAAAATCCTCTTTCTCTCATTCTTGTACCTATGTTCGATGTATGGCTCATAGTAATTATCCTCCAAGTCTTTTTGCTTGAATGATTTTTCCCCAACATGTGGGATTCCATTGGCAGCTGATATGATGGCAGTGGACACAATGAAAGTGACACCAGCAAGGGTTAGATGGTTGTCATGGAGATTGGAGATGAATAGTTTGCTCAACATAGGATGGTGTTGGACCCTTTGTATTTTCTCACAGAATTCAAAACATCCTACATGCTTAAAACATGTCACAATCATGGGAGATGCCATGAGTTCCCTGGTATTTGTTGGCTCAAGTATAAGGATTCTCCCTCTTTTTTTGGCCTCCTCTCCTTTCTTTCTTCTCTCTCACTGTAGTTTCTGTTATGTTCTTATTCCATAGATGTCTTAGTGTGAAAACCCTAGGGAGATGGAATGATAATGAAAAATGAGTTTTGGGAAGTGGGAATGGGATGAGGAAATTTAGGGATATGGGGGAAGGGGTTTATGAAATGAGGGAGGTGACATGGAGTAGTAATGATGAGGGATTTGGGATAGGGGATTTAATTACAGGTTAGGGATTTGGGAGCCTAGGCAAATGAATCCCCTAGGTCTTAGGGTTTCAGGGGAAAAGGGCTTAGGGAAAGGGGATTTTGATATAGGGGTTTTTGGAAACGTAAATTATGATATGGGAAGGGAATGGAAGTGATAGAGTGTGAAATTGAAACTTAATTGGGGATTTTACAGTGGTACTAGGGTTTAGAATGAAAAAGACACCATATTTTGTAATAACACTTCAAACACCATTGAAAATGCAATTGACAAGGAGAGGGATGATGTTTTATGCCTTGCTTGCTGGAGGTCAAATGCAACATTTGCTGAAGGCGATGGAAATCGATTTGGGGCATTCTGAACAATTTTGGGCAGGTGCACAACGCATAACATAGGCGCGCCCTCTCTTTTCCAGGAGCACAACGTACAATGAAGGCATGCAGCGTAATACACAGGAGCACCGTCCTTCTGCCAGGAGTGCAACGCTGCCTCTGTTTTACAAATTTCGCCCTTTGAATTTGGAAATTGTGCTTTTACTAAGGTTGCTCGATGATGGAGAGGAAAAATGAGATTTGTTTTGATGTATAGTGGGTTTAAATACTTTGAATTTTATTTTGATGACTTTAAAACCCACTTTTGCAATGCTCAATTACACCTTTAAAACCTTGCACAATACCCTTACACTCTTGGAAATTTTTATTTGACATTTGATCAATTTATGGACTAAGAACTCTTTCAATTTGACATTGCTTTGTTTGTCATATGGAACTGAGTTGGAAACTTTGGGAAACATAGTACTTATTACATATAAATTGACATAAAATTACATAAATAAAATAAAATTACATCTCTGTTTTTTGGAATAAATATTACATTTTGGAATGAATATCATAACTTTGAATCAAAATTACAACTTTGGAAATCATCTTTACATACTTACAAATCCTCTTTAGATGGTAAAGAGATATTATTCAATCACTCTCATACTTTTGTTGGCTTTATGCAATGAAATGATGTTTTTGTTGAAAATTCAACAAGATGATGGAGCTTAGTGAAATGAAGTCGCCTTCACTAAGTGGGCCCGCAGGCTATTTTTGGCACAAAGTCTATTTTTAGACTATGTCTATTTTTAGACATATGGATCATGGTCTATGAGTTGCAGGATGCTATTTATGGATGATTGGTTGATTTGGTAAAAATAGATGGACCTCTATTTTTAGACATTGGGCGGTTTCTATTTTTAGACTGCCAGGCTAAAAATAGAACAGTCAAATATTATTAACCCTTAATAATATTTAGACTATAAACATTATCTTATCCTCTTGGAGCACTTCAGGTTGATGCTTGGATGTGGCACATGCAGCTGACAGAAGGAAATACGCTTTTCCTAAGGGTTAGTTGAGCTATTGCATGGTTGACTTCAGTTAGAACTCATGTGGCAGAGTTTGGTGGAGTTAATGAGACAGTTGGTGGAGTTGTGTTCGGTTTAACTTAGTTGAACTAGTTGTATTTAGTCTAACTGATAAATACACTAGTGATGAGTGGTGTGAATTAATTATTAATTAATTCACTAATTATTAACTCATAAATCAACTAAAGAACACATCAGTTAACTGTAATGCATGGACAGTTCAGTGGAGACCAGTGTTAGAGGTGGGTGAAAGGGTGAGTGTGACTATCAGTTGTGACTATACTTGTGCATGAGATTTGCACACACATTGAGGGAGATTGCCAATGAGGATTACGTAGTTAGATCTAGTGGGATTCGAACTTGTATCTCATTCATTCTCATCTTGGATTGCACAGTAGAGGCAGGCAGACTTGTGGAGGAGATTTGAACCTGTGACTTGTTCAAATCTGAGCTAGTTTGTGTGTAACCTTTGGAGATAGTACTGAGTACTTTTGAGGAGTATTGTACTATGATTGTTACATGTTCTCTATCATTATAATATATAGATAGTTGGGGGTTTTCAGCTATTGCTTTCCCCATTACATACTGTGTTGATATGTGTGCTTAATTATGTTTTAATGTGCGCATGCGACTGATTCTATTTTCCGCATATTGATGATCAATTGTAGAAGAGGTTATGTATTATGCATGAAGCTTAAATAGTGTGTAATTAGGATAATCTCGGTGAAAAATTCAGCTATTATTCAAATTTATACATGGTATCAGAGCAGAATTGATCATCGGATCTACTACAGTGATTACAATTTATTTCGGTAGACAGAGTTTGTAAGCGGGCCAGGTAGCCTCTAGATCCATCCTTTCTCTGAAAGGTGATATATCCAGTAAATGCCCCTACAGTCGATCTCTGTGCTAGAAATACTTTGTTCTCACAGATCGGAAGTGGTTGAGTTTTGAGCTGGTGGAACTCGAATTTGCAGCAGAATTTGGAATTCGAATTTGCAGCAGTTTTCTTGGTGTCGAAGTCAAAATGTCTTTCAACGGATTGCGACTGGAGTATGCCCTTGAGGGCAGTTTGAATTATGTTGCATGGAAGGATAGAATGGAGGTGGTATTAGATGATAACAGGCTGAAGGAGTTCATAGAGGCTGAGGTCCCAAAGCCTACTGATGCTGCTCAAGTTGAGGCTTGGCAAAAGAAGATGGCAAAATGTCGAAGGATTCTGTTGGAGGGCGTGAAGGATCACATTGTATCCAGCATGCATGGAAAATATTCTCCATACTTGATGTGGAAAGCGTTGACAGATTTATTCCAAATCAAGAGCGACCAGAGGAAGTTGGCACTCAAGGATAAACTCAGACACATAAAGATGGAGAAAGGCGACAGTATGCCCAAGTACCTCACGAAGTTCATCCAATGCAGGGATGAGCTGGGAAGTGTGGGGGTGACTGTTTATGATGAGGAATTGGTGAGCTTGTCTCTCCTTGGTCTTCTGAAGAGTTGGCATGCCTATCAGGATTCTGTCAATGGTCGGGAGAAATTGCCAGGATGGGAGCGACTTTGGTCGGATCTTGTGCAAGAGGAGATAAGGCGGAATACCAGAGACGGATCTTCATCAAAGGCATCTGATGAAGAAAATTGCGCTTTGGCTGCCAAAGCAAAGAAGGGGAAGAGCAAGAAATCTTCTCATTCCGGTGCGAAAGGCAAGAAGCAGGACATGTCCAAGGTGAAGTGCTTTCACTGTCACCAACATGGACATTATGCCACAAATTGTTCGCAGAAGAAGAAAAATAAGCAGGCTGCTGGATCTGCAACGGGAGAGGCCTTAGCCTTGCAGTTTGAGCTGGATTTTTCGGTGATCGCATGCTTGGTCTCAAGTGTGATGGGATCAGTATGGTTCTTGGTCAGTGGTGCGTCTTTTCACATGACAGGAGATCGAGATTTGTTTTCTAACCTGGATGAGAAAGATCTTGGAGTGCACATCAAGATGGGCGATGATGGTAGATACAGTGCGACCGGTATCGGTACCATTTCCTTTGAGAGGGAGTCTGGTAAACCCTTCGTATTGAAGGAAGTGATGCATGTTCCAGGATTGAAGAAGAATCTTATCTCTATGGCGATGTTAGAAGACAAGGGATATGATGTTGTCTTTAGCGAGGGAAAGGCTTTCCTGCACAGTAAGGCAACTGGTGAGACCCGGAGGATAGGGGTTCGAGTTAAGAACCTTTATCAATTGCAGGTAGATGGCTGCGCAGCAATGGCAGGCAAGGCAGAAGGAGTGGTGAGCCGGGATGATGGTGAGCTGTGGCACCAGAGATTGGGCCACCTTCACCATGGAGCTTTGAAGATACTGCAGCAGATTTCTACTGGGCTTCCTAAGGGCACTCTTGCGCAGTCAGATCAGTGCAAGGGGTGTACCTTGGGAAATTATGTGAAAGCCACCTTTCACGAGAAGGATAGTCGCGCCACAACGATCCTTGAGAGAGTTCACACAGACGTGTGTGGTCCTTTCTCTGTAGCTTCGACAGCAAAGCACAATTACTATGTGATCTTTGTTGATGATTTTTCTCGGAAGTCTGGATCTTCTTCATGCAGAAGAAGAGTGAGACATACTCAAAGTTCTGTGAGTTCAAGGCGCTGGTTGAGAAGGAATCGGGGAAGCATGTGAAGGCTCTTAGGAGCGACAATGGTGGTGAATTCATCTCTGCTGAATTCAAGGATTTTTGCAGTGCAGAAGGAATTCAGAGAGAGCTCATAGCACCTCATAACCCACAACAAAATGGGGTTGCTGAGCGGAAGAACAGAACGATCGTGGGTGCTGCACGGGCGATGTTGCATGATAAGGGCCTACCCCTTCACTTGTGGGCGGAGGCATGGAATACTAAAGTATACGTGCAGAACCGTTGTCCTCACAAGATACTTGGCATGAGTACACCGGAGGAGGCGTTTTCTGGTAAGAGACCTGATATTTCCAATTTGAGGATTTTTGGTTCACCTTCCTACTTGCATGTGACGAAGGATTCCAGGAAGAAGCTGGAGCCGACCGCAGAGGTTGGGATATTTGTGGGGTACACTGATATGCCCCACAACTATCGTGTGTATTTTCCAGACAGTCGCAAGACTGTTGTGCGACGGGATATCAAATTTCAGGAGGAGAAAGCCATGAAGTGTTCGCTTGAGAGGGAACCACACTTGCATGCAGATGAGGAGATATTAGTTCCTAAGGATGAGCTTCTGGATGTGGATCAGCCACAAGAGGAAGTTCATGGAGTGGAAGAGACCACTCATGCAGCGCCAACCATCAGAGGGCGCAAGCGCACTACAGAAGCTGAGCGACTGGCTCAAGATGCAGAGAAGATTGTAGGACCACCTATAGCACAGCGCAGACAGAGACAGTCACCGGACCAGTACACTAGATACATGGCTCTTGTGAGAAAATGTGTCGTGACAGAGCCATCCTCTTTCGAGGAAGCTGTGGAGGACCCCACATGGGTAGATGCCATGGTGGAGGAGTATGATTCGATTGTCAGAAACAGTGCATGGGAGATTGTCCCAAGACCGGAGGGAAAATCAGTGGTGGGTTCGCGATGGATCTACAAAGTGAAGCAGGCGGCTGACGGGAGTGTGGAGAAGTACAAGGCAAGATTTGTTGCCCGAGGCTTCTCACAGATAGAGGGGATCGATTATGAGGAGACTTTTGCACCTGTCGCAAGGTACTCTTCCATACGGACGATCTTGGCTCTCTCAGCGCAGATGGGGTGGCACATCCATCAGATGGATGTGAAGACTGCGTTCCTCAATGGAGTCATTGAGGAGGAGGTGTACATAGAGCAGCCCGAAGGTTTCGAGATCTTCAGCAGTGAGTCGCATGTGTGCAGACTCAAGAGAGCACTGTATGGGTTGAAGCAAGCACCTCGTGCTTGGTACACACGAATAGACAGTTATTTCACCGGACTTGGATTCTCCAAGAGTGAGGCGGATCCTAACCTATACCAGATTGTGGTGGAGGGTAAGTTGCTGATCATTGTACTTTATGTAGATGATTTGATTTTGACGGGTGATGAGCTGTTGATACTTTCATGCAAGGAGGATCTTTCTAGAGAGTTTGAGATGAAGGACTTGGGCCTCTTTCATTATTTCCTGGGATTGGAAATTTGGCAGCGCAGTGATGGACTGTTTGTTTCTCAGGGTAAGTATGCCTGGGAGATATTGGAGAAGTTCAACATGCATGGCTGCAAGCCTGTTGATACTCCTCTTCTTGAGGTTGGAGGAAGGAGGATGCTACTTGGCGGAGGTAGTGGATGCCACTGTTTATCGACAGTTGGTGGGGTCGCTTATGTATATGGTCAATACACGACCCGATATATGCTATGATGTTAACCAGCTTTCGCAAGCTATGGTTAAGCCTACCAAGCTCTTCTGGAAGGCAGGCAAGCATGTATTGCATTATCTTAGAGGCACATCGGGATATGGCTTGTGGTACAGACGCGAGGATGAGGTGAAGCTATGTGGCTTCATGGATGCAGATTGGGAAGAGAGCCCAACGGAAAGAAAGAGCACATCGGAGGGATCTTCAGTATCGGGTCGACAATAGTTTCTTGGTACAGCAGGAAGCAGAGATCCGTGGCACTCAGTTCAACAGAGGCTGAGTATATGGCAGCAAGCCTGGCTGCATGCGAGGCCATATGGATGAGGAAGATCTTGGTCGGGTTGTTCGGGTCACACTTGGAGCCTACTGTGATTTATTGTGATAACCAGAGTTGCATTAAACTCTCGGCTAATCCAATATTTCATGATAGATCCAAACACATCGACATCAGGTACCATCATATCAAAGATTGTGTGCAACGGAGAATCATGTTACTTTCATACATTCCCACAGAGGATCAGGATGCTGACATCTTGACGAAGGCGTTCACCAGGAGCAAATTCGAATACCACAGAGGCAGGATAGGGGTTGCAGATAATCCATATCTTGTTGAGAGGGAGTGTTGAAAATGCAACAAGATGATGGAGCTTAGTGAAATGAAGTCGCCTTCACTAAGTGGGCCCGCAGGCTATTTTTGGCGCAAAGTCTATTTTTAGACATATGGATCATGGTCTATGAGTTGTAGGATGATATTTATGGATGATTGGTCGAGTTGGTAAAAATAGATGGACCTCTATTTTTAGACATTGGGCGGTTTCTATTTTTAGACTGCCGGGCTAAAAATAGAACAGTCAAATATTATTAACCCTTAATAATATTTAGACTATAAACATTATCTTATCCTCTTGGAGCACTTCGGTTTGATGCTTGGATGTGGCACATGCAGCTGAAAAAAGGAAATACACTTTTCCTAAGGTTTAGTTGAGCTATTGCATGGTTGACTTCAGTTAGAACTCATGTGGCAGAGTTTGGTGGAGTTGATGAGACAGTTGGTGGAGTTGTGTTCTGTTTAACTTAGTTGAACTAGTTGTATTTAGTCTAACTGAAAAATACACCAGTGATGAGTGGTGTGAATTAATTATTAATTAATTCACTAATTATTAACTCATAAATCAACTAAAGAACACATCAGTTAACTGCAATGCATGGACAGTTCAGTGGAGACCAGTGTTAGAGGTGGGTGAAAGGGTGAGTGTGACTATCAGTTGTGACTATACTTGTGCATGAGATTTGCACACACATTGAGGGAGATTGCTATTGAGGATTGCGTAGTTGGAGCTAGTGGGATTCGAACTTGTATCTCATTCATTATCATCTTGGATTGCGCAGTAGAGGCAGGCAGACTTGTGGAGGAGATTTGAACCTGTGACTTGTTCAAATCTGAGCTAGTTTGTGTGTAACTTTTGGAGATAGTACTGAGTACTTGTGAGGAGTATTGTACTATGATTGTTACATGTTCTCTATCATTATAATATACAGATAGTTGGGGGTTTTCAGCTATTTCTTTCCCCATTACATACTGTGTTGATATGTGTGCTTGATTATGTTTTAATGTGCGCATGCGACTGCTTCTATTTTCTGCATATTGATGATCAATTGTCGAAGAGGTTATGTATTATGCATGAAGCTTAAATAGTGTGTAATCAGGATAATCTTGCTGAATAATTCAACTATTATTCAAATTTCTACAATTTTAATTTGACCTTGAAGAATGAAACCTAGAGACCTAATGAAGACTTTGAGTGAATAGACTTCATGGTGACCTGACTGACATAATGACATGATGAAACAAACTTTCATGATTGAAGTATGCTCAACAAGACATGACGGTGGGCCAGAAAGCATGAATTTTTGAGGAAGAATGAATTTTTTAACTAGGGCTACCATCAATGAGTAATTTTGGAATGATGACCTAGGTGAAATGACAAAAATTTCTGAGTGGGACCCTAATATGATATGAAAAGAGGATTTTTGATCACTAATGGAAGGATGCAAATAGTGACACTAACACACTCCATTGGATCTCTAAGGCTGAGAAAGAGTCCAAACAGAGGTAACTACATACCAATCTTTTAGCTTGATAGCTAGCCCTACCAAATCGGAGAAGGCTCTCTCCACATAGTCACAGCCAAGAGGGTTGGATGAATTAGGGTTTTAGGTTGGGTATGAGTATAGGGGTTTGTTTGTTTGAATTGGTTTGCTGGATGGGTGAATTAGGTCAAAGAGGCTAGGTCAGGGAAAATAAGATTAGGATTGCGGTCCATTCAATGGGGCAAGGTAGGTAGGAAGGCTAACACTTTATGGTTTTTGAGTGGGATGGATCAGACAGATGAGTTGCTAGAAAGAGCAAGACAATGCATGTATTATTTCTAAACTGAAGAAATGAGACAACTATGAATATTTTCCGAAAACAGAGCATGAGAGATGTATTCTGCTTATCAACTTGAAAATCAACATATAATAGAAATGAAATGGATCATGGAGAGTATAAAATATTCACACATATGCAACAAAATAAGAAACAATGTTAAATTTCCATACCACAAGTATCCCAAAGAAATAACTACAACTCTTTCATTATTTTCCTGCCAAATACTCATTACACTAGAGTCTCTAATCAATGCAACAACATCCAACCTCTAAAATGAGTAAAAAAGTATAAGATATAGACCGGAAAACAACTTCTCCCAACCTCAGGGGTCAAATCCCTAAGTGGAGGAGTAGTTCCACCAAAATGAACTGAAACCTAGAGTGTAGGGAGGTCAAACTGACTCATCCCTCACTTTTTCGAAACTGATGCATTACATCTCATCAAAAACTTTCATCTAATGTATTTACCCTAGGTAAGTGTAAAAAAAAAGAAAATTACATTTACATCATGAATTAAAGTTGTAAAAACACCATCTTACAAGGTGAAAATGGAAAAACTGAGAAAATTTGGAAATATTAGTAAACTTAGAAAATTTGTCAAAAGCGCAGCGCCAAGGTCAAAAGTGCAGCGTGAACTTAGGCTCCACTTTTGAGGGGGTTCCAGGTGTCCAAATTGAGTTCAGGATAGCTCATTGGAAATCCTGTCTAGTCTAGTTTCCAGATATATGATTAGTTTCCAAAATGGTGTTTATTTGACCCTCCAAAAGTTCATTCTCCCAAGACTAGTCAAAAGCACAGTGCTAGCCTCCAAAACAGGGCAGAAATGTGATTTTTTTGGGTGTTTTTTGACTTTTTGACTGCTTTGTTGACGCAAAAAAGTTTTGTAAAGTTTTTTTCCATACTGTATTTTCCCTTATGAATCCAATGGCTCTTTCAGTTTAGCCATTGGAGGTCCCTAGAAAAAGCGCATTGCCTAGGGCGCCGCGCTTTTGACAGTGCAATTGTGTCAATTTTCTGAGTTTTCTGCAAAAATAGGCCTCAGACATGGATCAATATCTCTCTAACCATGAGGTGTTTTACAAAACAAAGAGAAGTTCTTGTCCTTCGGAATGGTGTGAATAAAAAACTCCTCTAGTTTCCCAATATGCTTATCTAATTGTCTACAATATTCTGTGCAAAAAGGTGTCTAAAACAGGACATTTATGGAAAATGTGCCTTCAAAGGTTTTTTTAAATTTCTTAAATTTCCTCAAAATTTCTCCAGAGATGCCAAATAAGGGTTGTTATACTATCATGTATATATCAAAAAGTAGGTCCAATTTACCCTTCTCCCTTTGAAAAATTAGGGTTTCCTTGAGTTTGTCCTTCAAAAGTTTTGTTTTCTGCCTCAATTTTTTCCTTCTCCAATGCCTATTTGAGACCTCTTGTTCTTGGTTTCTTCCTGTTTGTTTGGGTCCTTTGTGGTGTCTTCTTCTCTCTTCTTCTATGTTTATCTCCTCCACAATAATGTCTATTTACTGCCCCATGGTGTCTCTTTCCTCTTCCATGGTGTTTCTGATCTAGAAACCCTAGGGATGAGGAAATGGGAGTGGGGATAGGTCTAGGAAAAATTAGGGAGATGGGGGAAGGGGTTATTGAACTTAGGCAGGTGATAGGGGCTAATTTTTTTTAAGGGATTTGGAATTAGAATTTTATTACAGGGTTGATAGGGCTGCCTAGGAAACTGAGATGCTTAGGACTTAATGTTTAGGGGAAAAGGGATTTAGGGAAAGGAATATGGTGTTGTAGGGATAGGGATAGGGTTTATAGTGATGTAGGAAGGGAATGCAGGGTTTATGGGCACCAATTTTGGAATTAAGAGTGAATTTAGGGTTTGTAGCTAGACAAACTTTGAAATTTGCATAGAAACCAAAAACACCATGAAATTTATCTTGAAGACTGCAAGGAGGTGAAAATTACATGTTACTTACTTTCCAAGAGGTGTTGAGAGTATTTGCAGAAGGTTTGAAGCAATTTGGATGAGTTTTGAAGCTTGTAGAGGAAACTGGGAAAAATCACAGTGCCTTACCCAAGAGCGCAATGCCCTTTAGGGAAAAACATAGCACCCTTGTCCAAAAGCGCAACGCCTGTTCAGAAAGCGCAACACCACCCTCCAGAAATGAAGCACCATTTTGCATGCCACTTTTGGAGGCCTTCTCCGTGTCCAAATTAAGCTCATGATATCTCATTGGAAATATATCTTTGTTGGATACACAATGGACCTATCAAGCACTGAACATGATTAATTATGGCCCCTCAAAAATAAATTCTCCCAAGATTGGTCAAAAAGTGCAGAATGGGGGTGAAAAAATGCAGTGTGATTTTGTAGGAAACTTTTGGAGGCCTTCCTCAACTCTAAATTTTGGTCTTGATAGCTCGTTGGAAACATCTTCCAGACTAATTGGCATTTTAATTTTCAAACCAATCATTTGGACACTCCATCTAGGAGAAAAACTGATTTTACCAAGGTCACTCCAGAAGTGCAACAACTCTCTTGTAGCAACTATATTTTTAGCATTCCTCCAAAACCATAACACCTGTGTAAAAAATGAAGGAGGTTTTTGTTCCTTGGTATATGATGGATAAAAACCTCTTTCACGTTTGTAAAATTCATCTCTATTTGGTTGAAAAAATACTTTGAAGTGAAATTGGCCCTATGTGTGGCAAATGATTTGTCCCTTGGAATGATTTCTTGAAAAATGATGGAGACACGATGTTTATGAGCTGGAATGGCCTCATACTTGATGATATGACCTCCTTTATGCCTCCTCTACTCAGATGTTTCTGATTCCATAGCAAACCATAGCTCTATAGGAGAGGAAATTAGGGTTTAGTGTTTGTGGAAAATGATGGTTTTGAGGGATAAAGTGATGGGAAGTGTTTAGGAACACTGATGACTTTTGGAACTTTGACTAATTTGGCGGATTGAACCTTGAGTTTGCAGCTACCTTGGAACCATGAGAATTTATTACATATTGAAAAACATAAAATTACATATTTGAACTGAAATTAAATTTACAAATCAACTTTACATAAAAAAATGTATTTATTGTCACTCTCTTACTTGCTGGTCTTTTATGGATGCATATGGTAGTTTGATGGACCTTGAAAACCATAAAACCTAATGGAAACCCTAATTGAATGAACTTCATGGTGACATGACTGAATAGGTGATAAAAACTCATGAATGATGTACACTTAGAAAAGTGGTGAAATGAGAGAGCAAGTAATGAAAATTTTGAATAGAGTGAGGTTTTGAACTAGGGCTACCTAAAGTGACCAAAATTTTGCATGATGACCTAATGGAATGACAAAAATTTCAGAATGGTATCCTAATATGATATGAAAAGGGAGTTTTTGATCCCTAACGACAGGATGGAAATACTGACACTAACACAATTGATTGAAGAATTTGTTCCATTGGAGGGACAAGATAATTATCTTTTTTCATATGATTTATTTAGATTTCTAATATCAATGCAGATTCTAATATATCCATTTTTATTTCGAACCAAAACTAAATTTGATACCCATTGTGATTATCTCACTGGAAAAAAATCCAAGCTTTTAAAATATTAAGCTCTTTTGTGATTTGACCCTCAAGTCTAGAATGCATTTCCTCATTTTTTGCTGAAAAAGTTTAGTGTCAGAGTTGATAGGAATTACATGTTGTATGATTTTAGTATCATAAAACTTCAAAACATCATAAGTCCACACGAAAAAATCCGTGTATTTCTCCAATAATTTGATAAATCTAAATCTTTCAGTAAGTGTACAATTGCTTCCCAAGTTAATATTTTGAGGTTGTTTTTTTTGTTTTCTTTTTTTCTTGGATTAACAACTTTAAATTGCATTGAAGAATTATTGGTTTTTCATTTTGTACTACCTTTGAATTTATTTTGGAGATCATATAAATTTTCAAACAAACTACAAACTTAGGAATAAATTTTTGACCTTTTAGGTCTTTCGAAAAATCTTATTGAAATTGAGAAATATGTTGATCTTCATTAATAATGGATCTTTGAAAGTATCTTCTAGAGTCAAGAAATATTTGATTTGATCATCATCATCAAATACTCTCCAATTTTAAATATTGTCAGGGATTGAAGGTTTGAAAGTAGTTTCAACTAAAAAATGTTCCGGAGAAAATTTCAACTGGAAGAAGCCTTGATGCAACATTAGCAAGAAGATCAACATTATAATTTTGAGAATGGGGTATGGAATCTAATTCAAAAGTATCGAAATTTTTAACTAAGTCCCATACTTCTTGTCAGGAATTTTTCAAAATATTAGATACACAATGAATGGTTTTATTGCATTGTTTTACAATAATTTATGAGTCGCCCAAAACTTTGATATTTTCTATATTCATTTCAATTGATTTACGAAGACCTTACAATAAAGCCTCGTATTCAACTACATTATTGGTATATGGGAAATTTAGGCTGCAAGAAAGGAGAAATTTATTCCCTTGGGGATCAACTAAGACACATCCAATACCAACTCCTTCATTACATTTGTATCCATCAAAATATAAATTCCAACTGTTAATATGATCAGTTGTAAAGATGGATGGAGCCTCGATTATATAATCTTGAGATTGTGGGAGGGAGTTTAGGTCGCAACATGTTTTTTTTCGCTTGTACGATTCTATGGCCTTATATTAAGCTCCTCGACCTCCTGCTAAGGGCCCTCAACACTCTTCTAGTTTGGTTTTCTGTTCCTCGACTTTGGATTCAACCTAGTCCAGTGGGTGGGCGGTCTTCCTATAAGTGGGTTGGTTCAAGAAACCTCTTGCTAGCCTTTCAAATATTTCTCTAGCTCTTTGCAGGCTGGTCTTTCCTCTTCGATGGCGGTGCTTGCCCTGGCGGAGCCTATACTAGCAGATATTATGAATTTTAATGTCTTGGTTGCATTGAATCCTAAGTTCAGTAAGCAAAGCAAGTCCAAGTTTGTGAAGAGAGTGAAGGAGATTCCCAAGATTAAGATATGTGCCCCTCAGGCTCGCTCTCGCGCACTTCAACTCGCAAACATGGGACTTATTGGCCAATTTATGGGCCCATAGATGTCCCCTGTGATGGTTAAATCCTGGATCAAGAAGAACTGGAAGCCCCTTATCAAAGGTGAAGTAATTTCCATCTTTTGTGGTAAGGGATTTTTTATTTTTTTATTTTGAGAATCGATTGGATCATGATCTGGTGTTCTATTGTGGTACATACTTTATGGGAGCCCAGGGGCCATATCTGGACCATTAGAGTCGAATCTTGTAATATTCCCAATTAGCAATAGCTAATTGGAAATATTAATTTTTTACTACTTTTCTTTAATAAAGTTAAGTTAGAAATAAATTGGGTGAAGAGGGACACTTAACTCGCACTTAGGATAAAAGCATTTCCTAAAGTCACTTGAGAAACATGATTTATTGGCGGCGTGGGGCCTAGAGGTTGAAGTGGCAGCATAGCGAAAAGGACAGTGTAGGCAATGTGGGCCCAAGCCAGTGCAGAGAGAGAGGGACAACGTGGCTCAAGGAGACAACGCAGTTGATGGTGGGGCTTAGGTGAGAGAAAGGCTCTCCAAGCATAAAAAGGGAGAGGGTCTCCTCATTTCATTCATTCTGACTATGCATCTTTGTTATTTGTCTTTTGACATTGAGCACGCTTGCTGTTGAGCAAAGTCTGCACATATTGTTCAGTACACCGGGTGCCTCCGTGTGGATATCCCAACCTCAGCTTGGGGGACTTCGAGTGCCTGCTCGGGTGAGGAGTTACATATTTGTTTTGACAGAGAGAGTTGTAGCAACCATAGTTGGGAGCATTCATTGGAAGAGACAACACAATCAGTGAGAGGGAGGACATAGTCTTGGAAGGAGGTGGTTCTGGATTGAGGGTTTATCAGGGGATTCAGCCTGGGAGAGTTGGAAAGGGGTCAACCCTTCCCTATTCCATCATTTTGGTAGAGTTAGACGCCATTATTTGTAGCATATCATTGAGGGCCAGCGTTTCTCATTGGGGAATAACGTAGTGCCTCAAGGGAGTCATTTTCGGAGGTCATCCATTTCTGGAAATCTTTCTGGGATTTTTTGGGTATTGGGTGGAGAGGCCATTCCCTAAGTTTCACAATTTTCTGAGGAGGGGAGCAGCCCCAAATAGTTATTCCATTCCAGCAGTAGCAGCACCAGCAATACTGGAGATTACGCAGTCTTGAGGGAGAAGCCATTCCGGGTCATCTTCTGAAACTATTTCTACACTTGCCTAGTGCAAGCCAAATGCCATCATTCTGATCACCTTTTGTACTCATTCCATCTTTCAGTATTAATAAAATGGCTCAACATTCTCCATATTGTATGTTTTTCTTATGATGTCTCTCTAGTTGTTGTAGTTCTTTGTTTATGTGCTTTATATTGCTGTTTATTTCCATTTGGGATATTACAAATCTTCAATCTAGAATGTGATGTTCCAACCTCATTTCCTGTCTGGGTGAAGCTGCCTTACGTCCCCCTTCACTGTTGGAATGATGCAACTTTTAGGCTCATTGGGAATTCCCTGGGAAAATATATTGACTGCTCCAAGCCAAAAGACGACCTCTTTTCTTGTGAAAGGATTTGTGTAGAGGTGGAATTAGAGAAAGGGATTCCCGCAACAGATAATATTTGCATGGATAGTTGGATGCATGTGCAAGAAGTCGATTATGATCAAATTCCTTTTAAATGTAATTTGTGCCATGAATATGGGCACTTTGCTAAATGTTTCCCTAAAAGTCAGGAAGTATCAAATAAGCATCCAGGGGACCTAAAAGACTAATGAAATCAAGCTAAAAGAAGAAAAAACTCGCAACATCAACACAATGGGGGAGCCCCAAGCACCATTCCGCTCTCCAAGGAGGTTGGCCCTAGTCAGTCCCCCCCCGGGTCCATCGATGGTGGGTGGCTATGGCCTGGAAGTGAAGAATCGCTTTGAAGTTTTAGGATATGCTGTTGAAGTGGAAGTTTCCTCCCTCCCCCCTCACCTCGCACCTCCCTGGAGGTCATTTCCAATCTGTCAGCTTCTTAGACTCTAACCTCGAAAATCCATAAGGTAGTAAGCTCTAGCATGGAAATTGCGAGTAGCTTAGAAGAATATTCAGAAGAAGAAGAGGATGATGAAGGATTTATATCATCAAAGGAAGGACTAAGGGCAGTAGTGCCGCAGAGTTCAGCAAATGAAAAATTAGAATGTACAAGGGAAAATAAAACAAAAAGGAAAAGAAAAAGAGCAGGAAGAAAAACAAACGAAGAAATAAGGCAGGAAAAAACTAAAAAAGACAAAGAGTTTGGATTCCAACACATTAATCCTCGTCAGCTAGCAGGAGTAGGGAACAAAGGAGTAAATAAAGGAAACATATAGGCCCTATTAAGGGGCCAGGCACTACAAAAAAATGATTAATGAATATAATTTCCTGGAATTGTAGGGGACCTGGATCCAGAAAAAAGAATATTAGAAGCGAAATCCCTAACCAAAAAGGAAATATCAATAGTCACTCTCCTACAGGAGACAAAGATGGATGAGAAGACCCTAAACTCACTCCATAATAATATTTTAAGCCACAGTAACCTAGAATATGTCAATTCGAGAGGGGCATATGGAGGAATATGTACGATGTGGAATCCTGCGAACTACAATTGTTAAGCTCTTTAAAAAATATGCATTGGATAACAGATTATTTTAATATAATAGAGGTGCATCAAAATTTCACAATAATAAATGTATACATGCCTATTCATTTATGAGAAAATAAATAATGTTGGAAATCTTTGATGGATCTAAAAGGATTAGAGTATGGGAAAAAGTGTATATTGGGAGGATATTTCAATACCACAATGGGAAACCATGAAAAAAGAGGTGGCTCCATTGTTCGTGATGACTTCCAGGAGCATTTGGAAGATCTCGTCCTAAACCTGAACCTCTTTGATGTTAAATCTCAGAAATTCCTATATGAAAGGTTTGGCTTGAGCTACATCGATGCCTAGCTAGACTGTTTCCTCACCTCTGACAACCTTCTTGCCCTAAATTATACCTTAAATCCTCTATTCTGTTGTGGCTTGGTTCCGACCATCACTTGATCAGCCTGATGATCTCCCAGCCTCTGGATCTTGGCCCTACCCCCTTTCAGTACTCCTCCCTATGGATAGAATCCCCTGAGTTCTTGTATGTTGTCTCCCTCTCTTGGTCGGGGTGGATTGATAGAAGCTTGATAACTATTTGGGAATCCAAGATTCGAAGGCTGAAAGAAGATATTAAAAAGTGGCTTAAGGAAAAAAAACCTAGAAGACAAGGAAACATCAAGGATATGGAATAAAATGTAGCCTCGATATAGGGTCATATGGAAACTTCATAGGTAAGTATATCTGAATTCCAAGGAGAAGTCGAGTCTTTTAAAGCCCTCCATGCCAACCTTCGGAGGGAAGAGGAGTATTGGAGGTTGAAATCAATAAATAATTGGCTGAAGGCAGGGGATAGGAGCACAAAATTCTTCCATAAACAAGCCAAGTACATGAAATAAAAAAATAACATAACTAACATAAACTAGGAATGGAAAAACATCAAGAATTTTGAAGAAATTAAGAGAGTAGCGGTGGAACACTTTGAAAACTATATATAGGGGACCCTACGTGGGATCTTGAGAATGAGGATTTCTTTGTGGAAGGTATCCTTGCGATGGTAACGAAGGACATGAATAGAATTCTGACATCTCCTCCTTCAGACGAGGAGATTAGTGGGGTGGTATTTTCTTTTCCCCCGGATAAGGCCCCAGGCTTGGATGGGTTCTCAGGAAGCTTCTTTCAAAAATTTTGCGAGGTAATTAAGAAATATCGTTGCATATTGGTTGGGTATTCATTCTAGAGACTTTCTATGGGGGGGGGGGGTGAATAAACACTTACTTCCTAGCTTTGATCCCCAAATATCGAATCCTTCTTTCTTCTCAATATTTTATCCCATATCCCTATGTAATTTTTCCTATAAAATATTCTCGACGCTGCTGGCCTTAACGCTAAAACCTATTTTTCCATCTATGATTTCTACTAACCATGGGGGGTTTGTCCCAAGGAGACAAATTTTTGACAACATTATCTAGATTCAAGAGGCCATTGACTCAAGCTGGCGAAGGGGGAAAAAGGATATGATTATAAATTTGGACGTGACAAACACTTTCGATAGAGTAAGGCATGGATTCCTATAGAAGGTTCTAAGGAAAATGGGATTGGATGAAATATTCATTAGAGGGATTCACCTGTGTATCTATTCCCCTTGGATCGTTCCATTCGTCAATGGCTGGGTGGCTAGCTTCTTCAAAGCCTCTAGGGGGCTCCAACAAGGCTTCCCCCTCTCCCCTTTGTTATATATAATCATAGAAGATGCTCTGAGTTGAAAACTGGAACAAGATAGAGCCTCTCTCTTCCTCCCGGGAATCATATACAAAGAAGGAATCAAAATTATAAACCATGGCTAGTTCACGGATGACACAATTTTGTTGGGAGGAGCCTCTGCCATAATTTCCCAGTGTTTCAGAGGAAACTTATATCTATTCCTCAGTGCTTAGGGAGGGGCCATCAATGAAAAAAAGGGTCATATCTATATCTAGAACTTCTGCATCTAGAAAGAGAAAAAATAGAGGAAATTATGGGGTTCAGAGCAGTGACAGACTGGAAAGACTTTAACTATTTAGGGGTCCCTATATTCCTAAGACAGGCTGCTCCATCTGCCTGGATTTTTTTTTTTCGACAAAATTAAAACAAAAATAGTAAATTGGGTAGGTATATGGCTCAACCATGTGGGTAGGTAAACCCTATTGACTTCTTTCCTGTTAGCCATCCCCATGTATCATTTTTCGGCCTTGCAAGCCCCCAAGTTTGAAAAAACACCAATTGGGAATGTACATCAAAATATTTATATGGGAAGGAGGGAAAAAAAAAACCAAAAAGTACCATTTTCTAAATTGGAAAACTGTCATAGCTCCGAAACAACATGGTGGATTGAGAATAAGAGACCCTAGGATGGTGAATATGGTAATGGGAGCTAAGCTATATTGGATTATGATCACAAATCCAAATCAATAGTGGACGCAGGTGATAAGGAAAATGTATTTAAATCAACAAAGTGACAAGGAGGGGTGAGAGGACACAACTATGGGGTTGGTCCTTTTCAATCACAAATTTTCAAGTATTTCACATTTTTAATGTAGTAGGGTCCATCGAAAGTATGCAACATGGGTACTCCTTGGATGAAAAATTAAATTATGCATCCAATGAGTGCTCTGTAGGTTTTAACCCTGTACATAAATTAACTGCAAACGAATCTTAAAAACAGAAAATAAACAATAGCGAGAGCATAAAACATAAAACAGATATACATAGAGATTTTCCCCTAGATCCCAAATGGGGACGACCAGCTTGATTTTTCATTATTTCCTTTTAGTGTTACAACACATATATACACAGGCTGAAGCATACATAAACCCCAATCCATTAACCCTGGATTAGAACATAACCATAGTTCCCTTGACTGAATCTACAAAATACCAGGGGCTGAAAACCATCATGCCCCAAAACCATGTGCAAAACCATGCACAAAACCATGGGCGGGTCTGCCCACCGGAATATAAGGACCAATTTTTTTTATTTTTTTATTTTTATTTTTATTTTTTTATTTTTATTTATTTTTATTTTTTATTTTTATTTTTTCCCGAGGCGCTGCCCCAGACCCCGACAGTGGGGGCTATTGTCCCCCCTGTTACCCCCCCCGCGCATGACTAGTTGTGGAAAGAATATAACACAAACCCAACATGCTCTTGCTTGGAATTTGAGTAAAAACGCATGGATATAAGTTGAAAATACAAGTTGAAAAAAGTTTTTTGTTTTTCGCTGCAAAAATTGATGAGGTAATCTAATCTTCTTTTATTATTTCCACTATTATTTTATAATATTCCTTAGGAGGCTCGTTTTAGACCTCAAAATTTCTCTAAGGAGCTTCATGAGGGGGAGAGAGTGCTTCAGAAGGAGATTACATAGATTGACCCAGGATAGGGATCCCCCCTTCAAGATATGGAACCTCATTGTTAAATTCCTGAAAAGTCTTTGCATGACTAAATCGGTCCAAACAATTAAGTTTTCATTCAACAACATTGTCAGTCTTGAAAAATTCAAGAAAAATGACATCTCTAGACAGTATAAACTTCTTATTTCCCTCGTCATAGAGACAATATGATTTGGAAGTATCAAATTACCCCAAGAAGATACATATTTGAGTCCTTGTACCAAGTTTTTTTCTTTGTTCCTTAGGAATCATCAAGGCATAATAGATAAAACCAAATATCCCGAGACACCTTACCAAAGGAATGTGGCCATACCACATTTCATAAGGTGTCTTGTTTCTTAGAGCATGAGTTGGACATTTATTTTTAATATATAGTGTGCATATAGTTGCATCGGCCCAAAACATTAGCTTTACATTTTTGAAAAGAACCATTGAACGAACCATATGTAAGATAGTCTTGTTCATTCTTTCATCTACACCATTTTTTTGAGGATTATATGGCACAATTGTTTGATGTTGAATCCAATGTTGGTGAAGATAGTTTTCAAATTCATTTAAGGTATATTATTTTCCATTATCAATACAAATAGAGCCAATATGAGATTGTACATTATTTCAATCCATTAGTGAAAGCTTTTGAAAGCTTCAAAAGCTTCAAATTTACTTTTCAACAAATATACACAACACATTTTAGTGTAGTCATCAATAAAAGTCATCATCATCATATATATATATATATATATATATATATATATATATATATATATATATATATATATATATTTGGTAGAAGGCACGAGCATAGGGCCACAAAAATCAAAATGAATCAATGAAAGCTTTCTATGTGCTCTGGAAACAAAATCATAAAATGGTTGTTTGCTATGTTTTCCTAGGATACAAGCATCACATTGCTTTAGTTTCCTTGGAATTGTTGGAAAACTAGAAACACCATTTCTTTTCAATAAAGAAGGCTATCATAATTCAGATGTCCAAATATTGCATGTCATAAAAGACTGCATGGCGATGTACTTTCATTATACTGAGAACTATATGCATAGTTGTGTACACAAGTAGATGTTCCTTGTAGCTTCTAGGGTCTTTCTTCCTCTATTCTAGTCATGAAAATTGTGTTTCCTGATGCTTTTCTCACCTCAAATTTTCCATCAAACATGTGAATGGAGTGTCCTTCATAGCGAATGTGAACCAATGACAACAAGTTTCTTTGAAACTCTAGCAGGTACAAAAAATTATGCAAAAGAAAGTCACGGAGTCTAGTTAGTTTGAGCCTAATGGTGCCAAGTCCGGATGGATTTAGTCTTTATTTTCCTGCAAAGTATACTACATCTACATTATACTGAAACCTTCAAAAAAATATTTCTGAAACGTCATGTGGCAGGTTACACCTGTATCAAGCAAACATGCATCTTTACAAGAATCAAATGAAGTGTGAAACATATCTTTAGTCACTCTAATATTGAAATGTTCCACAATATAATGAGTAGATTCATGTGCTTTACCTTTTCCTAGATTCGGTGCTTTACCTTTCTCTTCATTTTGTTGTTGTTGGATTCTATCCCAAGAGAGTTTGCATGTGGGTGAACCATGTCCATTTATGTTGCAAATAATATAATGGAGATCATATTTTCCTCCTTGATGACATCTGCTCCCTTGCCTCTGTTATTCTTCCTTACACATTCTCTTCTGCCACCTCTTCCTCTAGAAGAATATTGCATCTAATTCTTCTCTTTATGTGCAAGGAACATAGCTTCTTCAGAAGACTGAGCGCTTGTGTTCCACTTCCCAAATGCTTTCTCCCTATCTGTAAACTTCTCCACAAGAGTGTCAAAAGTAATGTTCTTGAGTTGGTAATTGGCTTGTAAGGATTCAAGATTGTGAGAACATGTGGGATAGAGAGCCTTGCCGAAAGTTGGGAGAGGAACTTCCATTTTCACTTCAGTGGCTTCAACATCGTGCATGATAGTGTTGTAAATACTGAGAGGGGGTTTAATCAATATTTCTTACAATTAGTATTCTTAACTTTTTAGAGCATTAAACATTATTAGCATTAGTTAAACATAAACAATCATTAACACCATTCAACAATGCACATAATCAAGACAATAGACACCAAATATTTTTAGGTGGAAACCCTTCTGAGAGAAAAACCACTAACTGCTTCTTAAAATTTGTCTTCAATAAGTACATCAATAGGAAGCTCCAACTTCCATCATTTCCCCCTACAACTGAGGAAGGTTCCAACCCCCTAGTTTACAAGCTATAACTTGACAGATGCTCCAACACCCTGTTTACCAGATGCTACTGGAAGGACGCTCTAATGCCCAGGTTTATAGGATCCAGCCTTAAGGATGCTCCAACATCATGTTTACTAGTTGCTACTGGATGGACGCTCCAACACCTTGCTCGAACCTGCCCTGGCACCGCCCTACCATCCTGAAGTGTTCTCAGGCTCTAACCTAAAGGAGACTTCACTCTCTTGCCTCGCACCACCCTGACAACCTACACAACAAACTACGACTTGCCCTGAAGACTCTAACCTTCAATACATCACAATGGACCACGTTTCACAATTTTCAGATTGGATCCACCTGTGTTTGATATCAAAGAAACTGCAATACAATTGTTGTCAATCAAATATGTCTTTGCTCAATTTGTACATCAAACCCTTAGCTGTCAATATCAATTATCATATACAATTATTCCTCTGCTTAATCTACATATGAAATCTTAGCATCAATGAAAATTTCTTCTACTTCAAACATCAAACCCTAACAATCCATCAGTGGTATAACATTGCAAACTCTGGCACTTGTCAGTTGCCTACACAACCCAATAAATAAGCTCAACAATTCTTGCCAAATTATGACTCAACAACAACAATCCATTCATACTTTCTGCAAGATAATCTGGTAAACACATTCCCTGTTGCAACCCCAACTTAACAACAAACCATATCTTAACAATATCTTATCATCAATACTCTACCAATAGTTTATCATGCAAAAGTCTGACATATGTTTTATCTTCAACCTACCAAATCTTATCTTTACTTAGTATATTAATTTTTGTTAACAACAAATCATTGCACATCCTAGACAGACACAAAATCCTGGAAATAATCAAGTTTCTCTTTTAGCTCATTCATCAACGTCCATTAACATATTCTGGCAGTATTCCATGCGTAATTTTTACACAGGTTTTCATACACAATTTCACTGAAATTAGACATATAATAAAAAGAGCTACAAGGATATGCACATGTTCAAAATATCTTAGCATTTATGCTCAACTCACTGCTACACATGTCCTTTTATTGGCCATACTCATAATGTCAATCTTAAGGATGCTGACATATCAAGTTTAAGTATTGAATTTTTTTCACTACATTCACCTTTAATCAACACAAACCTCATCACTTATTCATCTATATGTCATAACAGTAATCACATTATTATAGACATCTAGCAACCTAAATGAATATAATACCCTGTAGCAAAAACTCGATAGCATATTCTTAACAATACATATATTTCAAACCATGTCACACCTCATCTTCTTTGATCATGTAACCTTCAAATTATTTGGAAATATGCTTCAGATGATCCGTGACAAAGTGAGACTACTATGCAACATTTAAAATAAATTGCATTACTACGGTGCCAAGATATAGGTCTCCACTCTAAATGTATACACAGTCAGCTGAAATATTTACTATCCAATGGTATTCCCAACAAGCACCATGGATTCCAGATGAGGGATGATTATTAAGAAGCGTAAGAGTAATACAACTTATGGTATAACATCGTCTTCTTTCCATGGACTCGTATCAAGAAAATTAAGTGTCAGAGATGAGGTCAACTAGGCCTGTGAATTATACAATATAATAAACTTAAACAGTTGCATTATAAATTTTCCCGAAGTAGTCCACAACAAAGAAAATAGAACATATGATCCTCAACACTTTAATAACATGATCATCCTCTAAAGTATATGTTGACCTCACATAAAGAGAAACCAAGATTAAAGAAACCAATGATTTTTCCCACATAAACAAAGGACTCTATTTACCACAACGAATGGCAGCTCAAGCTTTAGTTTTCACAAATATCTTTCCATATAGATAAGAGTCATGGTAATTAGACAACAAATCTTCACTTGAATGTATAGTTGTGTACTTTCTTCAATGTTTAGGCTGCGAAAACTCGTCCTAAATACTGAAATTTCCACGTGTGTATCATTTTACATGTACGTCAGGCCAGTCCAGTGATACAATCCCATATCAAATGACTCATGTCATTTGTTAGTTTTAACCAACACTTCTATTACTATTTAAGAATAGTATATAGCCTGTGTGGAATTACTTTGTATAGGGCATGTGCAAACTAAGGTGTCAACCATTCAATTGTAATTGAGAATTCTTGGTGAAGGAAAGATGAGTTGTAACTGCAACTACAAGCTTAGCTTCATGAGAGGGTAGTCTTCACTCGACAGAATCAAATACACTGTGCAGGACACATCACACATGGTATCTTATCAAATATTGATATTACAAGCCAGTAAATTAACATTTGTGTTGTTCATTCACCAATGCGTTGACTGTCCAGAGTCCACGCATCATAATAGTTCCACACTTCAATAAATCACAATCTTCCACAACTCTTCAGTAATATTTATGCAAGTCATCCATGTGTATTGTGTTTTCTCATGAAATAAATTCAACCATAGTCGCAAGGAATACCCACAAACTCTTCGACAAAACAACTTCTAGGGAGGGTTGGTGTGGGGGTGGTATCGCATTGCATCTTTCAGAAAACCATTCCTTTCTGATGAAAGTAGGTCTGGGCCAAGAACGAATAATTTTTCAGAAATTATGAGTCTTAAGCCCCTCCTCGTTTTTACAATTGAAAATGAGATCCGTCGCATTTAGATTTTTGGGGACTCATAATTGAGTGCTAATTGGTTCAATGATGTTTCTAGATGTCATGTTCATACTCTTGGTCCTATTATGGAGGATATCCTTGTGTTGAAACAATCTTTTGATTATATATTTGTTTCTCATAATTACAGGGAAAGAAATAGGACAGTTGACAACCTGTCTAAAGAAGTCATTTCTCAAAATGTGGGAACTTGGCAAATAGAAGAAATCAAGGAGAACCAGCACTAGAACTACAATCACGTGCCATTCATGGATGATCATCTGTTTGTTTAATTTTGCTTTCTTTCGCTCAGTTTGTTTTTTTTTTATCCTGATAAACATATTTACATATATATATGTGTGTGCGTGTGTGTGTATCTCTGATGGATTGTTACAAGAAGTCGTCTTGCACTCTCTTTATAGTCTGATTATTACGGGTGACAGTATTCTGCTAGTTTTTTTCTTAGGTCATGTGTGGCGGTTTTTTGTATTTTTTGATGTTTTGATCACTATATGTTGAGATGTCTATGTTTATGCATCCTGTAAAGGTTTTTATTTAGAGTACTTAAGGCACATGCAAATTGTAATTTTAATACTTTTCATGAAAGTTACGATTTTTTCCTCGGGAAGAAAAAAGGTCTACCCACGAATGCTTCAGAAAAGGGGTATGCGAAATAGTTTAGACATTGTTGACCACTTTGTGTCAATGACCCCATAGAAATACACCCATTTTTTTGCAAAAGGGATCCATCATGTGTGAGTGTCTGTGCCATTCATATTTCATCATCATTAGGAAGTTTTTTAAATGATGTAAATCCATTTTGCATATATATAATGTAAATGATCTTCGTAGGACCATCATTTATGTAGCAACCTAGGTAAGCCTAGTATTTTGGTGACGATTTCTATCCTAAGAGGTTTTTATTCTCACTGATTCATTTGTGTCTCTAGATACAGATGATCCACATAGTTTTTCCCCTCCAGCCTCACCCCAAAGCTAGGGTGGATTTTGTCGTCAAGGTATTAAGTGAGTCTTAGTGTTTTTTATCGAGTCTTTGTAAAAGTAATTTGGGAATGATTCTAGCTAATTGGCTAGATTATTTTATTACATATTATTTGTTCTACTAGACAATATTTTGAGTCGCAGAATTGGGTAGATTATTGAGGGTCTATTACGAACGTGTGTTCCCCCTCATGGGTTTAATGTATTAATATTATGTCAAGAGGGTTGGAAAATTAATTAATCCCCTCATAAGTCAATTAATTAATTTTTCTCGCAAAATTAAATTAAAATTCCTAAGCCATAAATTTAATTAATTTTATGTATTAGGTAAATTTAAATTCTTCAAAGGCAAAATTCGTGGGGCTCTAAAAAATAAATTTTTAAAGGTCCCCAACCAAGGGAATATTGAAAATTTTGAGAAATCTTGGACCCTTGGTCTTTGGTAGTTAATTCAAAGGAAATTTTTTGAGGTAATTAAATCAAAATTATTGTTTTTGAGTTAGCTAAAAATGAATTAAATGAACAATTCGAAATTTCTCAAAAAATAAATAATTTTGACATACGAGATTAAAAGATAATCAAATATTTGTCAACGGTTGAGATTACTTTGACGGATATCAAGAAAGCCAACCATTGGATAATTTATCTATAAATTAGAGGTTGGTGTCGGCCTATAGTCATCTGATCATTGAATCATGTACTTGCTCTAAAAAGCTCTTGTAAATTTTTTTGGTTAATAAAACGCAAAGAATTTGGGGTTGCAGACCATGGTGTTCTTTTTTCAGATTTATGTGGTAATATTGCTCTTCATACTCTACTACTTTTATTTGAATTTGTTGGTTAATAGCCTTTGAGGATTGATTTGTGCACAAGTATCTTGCACATATTTCTGGGATTTTAAAATATCATTTTGGTTTGATAGAATTAGCAGGTATCTCTATTTTTTGATGGTCTTATGATTATTTTTTGAATATCTATTAATCTAACAATCAGATCTAAGTGTGTAGAAGTTATTATTAAGGATTTTGGTGTTTGGGTAAATCCTCAGTTGAATCAATTGACTTTCAGATTACCAAATCTAAAAATCCCACTGTTTTTAATCTCTAAAGTCATCTTAAAAAATATTTTATTCGTAGGGTTTTTCTTGGGCTTGTGCCTCTTTAAAATTTTCAGTTTATTTCTAAATTTGTTCAAAATTGTTTGAATCTGGCTAATAGAGGGCTTTGATATGCAGGCATGCCATATCTGTCAAATATTATTGTAGATTTGTAAATATTAATTTTTTTAATTCACTGGAGTTTTGGATGTTTCATATTTTTGTATATACATGTGTTGGGTATTTGGGTTTTCTTATTTTTGGTTTGTGCAGGTGATATCGGAAGGTTTTTTTATTTTATTTTATTTATTTTATTTTTTTATTTTTTTTTCAGAGAAATATTTTAGGATCTGAGACATATCTAGGCCCTGGAGGGTAAGATCTGATCTCAAGATCAAAATTTTTGTAGCATATTCAAACATATTTTTTTAAATTTGATTTTATTGGGAGAATTAAATAGTTGGGCAAAAGAAAAAATTCTGAATTTGTTTTGTGCACCAGTGTGGCTAACTTTTTTATTTGTTTGTGGGTTTCCCTCAGGTGCTACTACTCGCTCCCTACTGCTGTGTTTTTCACTACTTCATTCACGCATTGCTCATTCCTACAAACTCCTTCCTCGACCTTCATTCACAGTACTCCTCTTCCCTCGAGCTTTTCCCTTGCCTTCCATTTCACGTTGCTCAAAGCAATTTTTCCTTCGCTGCTCCCTTATTCTGCTACCCCGCATATGTCTGTGTGTCTAGCGTGGTATACTCCTATGCCCTCACAACTCCAACCTTCTCCGTCCTTGCAAGTTGGTCCATTCATCACCTCCACTCCCTGTAGCCTCGTATTCCCTAGCTTCTCGAGCCCCCTCGTCCATCGTTGTTTTTCTCCTGCGGTACCTATTGATGCACGCTTCCCTACTCGACAGCTCCTCGTTGTTGGATTCGTACCCTACGTTTTTCCTTGTCAGCGGCTTCTTCTCGAGCTCCCTGGTCGGCCTTCACTCCTACTCTTCCTCTTTTCCTTTCGACCTAACCTAACATAATAGCATACCATTAACATTTAATTCAATTTTTTGAAATATTTTGATATATCTTTGAGTTTTAGTGTTGTAAAAATTTCAATTTTAAATTTTGGTTTGGGCTCCCATTTGAATTTAAAAAAAAATAAAAAATAAAAATTCTTAACTTTTGAAATAATTTTTTTTATTAACTTTTAGGAAAATTATTTTTTTATTTTTATTTTCATTTTTTAACTTTTGAAAATATTAAAAGATAAAAAATAAAATAAAAAATAATTCTTTGTTGTATATAAAATTTGGAAAATCAATTTTTGAGGTTTATCATACGATATTGGGGTTTTGGTCCATTTAAATGATAAAATATTTATGCTTAGGGAAAATATTTAATTATGTAATTTCTTATAGTTGACATGATTTGAATTTTTTAAATATCCTAAGTTTGACTATAGAAGGAAATATTTTTTATTGGATTTGCATTATTTTGGAAGATCATTTAATCCATAAATTACTTGATGAAGTATTTATTTAGCATCGAAATTTCATGGTATTTCTTTATGATTACTTATTGAGATTTAAGTGCTAAATACTTTCATATGCTTCAACGAAGTTTGATGATCATTGGCAGGGGATTTTTAAATGTTTGCTATCGATTAAAATCACCTATTTTTTAATTAACTCTTGTTTCATTTACTTGAATTATTAAATCCTTATTGAATATTTAAGTTTTGGGGGATTTTTTCAAGTAAGTGTGATCAGTATCTTTATTGAATACTCGATTGTGGATATGTGACAAATTGTATATTTTTCAATTGGGTAATTTTTGGCATCTTCATAATTGACACTTTCGATTAAGTACTTAGTGGTTAAACCAAACAATTTGTAATCTAAATGCTTTGGATTTCTTTGCATCTCATCTTTCTAACCTTCTATTTATTGTGGCATATTCATCATTGTGGGCATTACATATTTCCTTGCAGCATTGCTTACCTTTTAACTTGAAATAGTTCCACTTTTAAAGTGGTTTAATCTTTATTTGAGCATTGGTTATTAAGGAACAAGTCTCTTATTTTTGATCAAAAGTATCATTTGGATCTAATTGAACATATTTATCTTATACTGCTCAATTTAATAGCCTAACTTGCCACTGAATCTTAATTCAAGTTATTTAGGGAAGTGATTGCTTTGCCTCCTTGTCTCTTAGGACTTGTTGTTCCAACAAGTTTCCCCTTAATAATCACCCTTAAGGACTACCCCCCTCAACTTAACTAGGAGAGAGTCTAAATGGAGAGAGTAGGGATCAAGGTGACAACCCCTACTTTGAGCGTTGCGCCTTAGGTGTACACTTTGGGCAATAAAATTTTTTGGCGCCTTTGTCGAGGACATCTTGTTCTCAGCATTTCAATGACATTTTGTAATCTTATAATATTTTTCGCCATTAATTAGCCCGTCATACGACATAACATTGTTTGGTGTCACTGTCAAGGACCAATATATTGGACCTTTGCTTTGCGACATTCATCTTCTTTTTTTTCAATCTCTTATCATTTTTTATCCCATCAGCGCCACATTTTTTGGCGCCATTTCATCTCTTCATCTTTTCATCACCGTAACCTTCATCATCTCACTAATCCTTTCATTTGAACCTTTAGCACCTGTACATTTTGGTTGGTTTCCTGTTTGGGTGGCGACTCCACTTATTCATCCATTATTTCTCAAACAAGAATTCCTCTATGATATCCATTTTCTTCTCCCTGTCTAACTTTTCGGTTTTCATTTGGTATCTTGCATCTAGATTCATGTTCAAGTGGTGACTCCACTTCTTTCATTTATTACAAGAATTTCTATGAGAAACTCGCTTCTTGTGGATCTTTTGATTTTTCTTGAGCAAGAATCTCTCTCTAGCATCATTTTGGCCCTTCTTATCCCTTTGAGCAAGACATCATGGACTTGTTCGCCCCTTGTAACTTTGTTAACATTCAAGGTTATCCAAATAACTTTTCTAACAACGGCATGGACTTGTTTCCTTCTTTCCAAGGAAATAATGCGGTTAGTGTTATGGCTCATATAAAATCATATAGCTCTTGGTTGGGTAAATATGCTAGAGGTATTGATTATAATCATGAGGATGTGAATATGAGCCTCTTTGTTATTTCCTTAGAGGAATATGCTTTGGATTGGTTTACAAATAAACCTGATAATTCGTTTAAGTCATTGCAATCGATTATTAATGCTTTTAAGGACAAGTATGGAGACAAGAGAGAAGAAAAGCATATGGTTAGGGATTTCAGCATCATAGAGAAGAAATAAAATGAAACAATAGAGGAATTTAATAAGATATTTAATGGTATTATTAAAGAATTACCTCAAGATTATAGACCTCCTGCCAGGTTCCTTTTTTATTTTTATTTTGATGCCTTTGATGTTGATACTTCTTATGAGTTGAGGCGAGCTAAAACTGATGAATATAAGGCTGCCCAGGTTTTAGTTGAGGAGATTGAAAAGGATAAGAAAGCATCTGGAATGTCCAAAATTCCATATTTTGATAGGTTTTTGACAGAATATAAGGGAAAAGAAATTAGATAATTTGATGAAGACCCTATGCAGAAATTGATGTAGAAGCTTGAAAGCATGGAACTTGATCAGGAAAAGTTAATATCTAATTATTCTGAACAAATAAGTTCCTTACAAGATAGGTTGGTCCAGATGGAAGGATCTCAAGCACAAAATTTCCAACCTAGAAATAACAATAATCAAAATAATAATGCTTGGCAGGAGAGAGGCCCATATAATGAGCAGAGACCACCATATCAACTTGAGTCTTCCAATCTTGTGGATGAAGCTCCACCTTATTGTAGAGTCTGTAATGCTCTTCATGAAGAGATTAATTTCCATGTTGTCAAAAGAATCATAGATAGTAGAGTGGCAGGGACAAGTCATGAAATTAATATTTTTGGTAAGCGATATCACATGCCTATAGAAGATCATGAAAGTATTGTTAAGGAATCGGCTCAGATGATTAATGATATGCAACCCAATTATATGAAAATGATTCAAAACATGGAAGTTAACCAGGTCAATATTTAAAATAGGATAAATTCCATGGAAGCAAGTCATGCACAAGAAATGAATGTCATGGAAAACATGTTAAAGATAATGGAGTTAATCATTCTAATCAAATGTCCATTATTCAAAATCATATGATTGCAATGGAAGAAAGACACACCCAGGAAATGATTGCCATGAAGGACAACCACTTGCGGGAAATGAAAATAATGGAGGAAAATCAGAATAATCTGCAAAACAGATTCATGAAAACATAACTCAATCAAGTGAAATTAATAGTAAGGCATGCCAGGGAAATGAGCTCCATATAGAAAAGGATGGAAGAAATGGAAAAATTACATCTACAGAAGTTCCAGCCCAAATTTGATAATAAAGAGTCTTCAACGGATCACAAGCCTCCTTGTCTGCTGAAGCAATTCCCATCTCATCACAAGGAGGTCACTTTTCCCATTAAGGACAGGTGAATTATGGTTACAAATGATGTTCAGAAAGATCATGCTTATGTGTTACCATTGAAAGAGTATATTCAAAATAAGATTGGTCACACTCCAGGTTATTCAAATATTTCGTACAAACGTCTTCAAGACCAGGACAGGAAATCTACAGTGGTCTCATTTTTGAAATCACAACCCACTAGGAAGAAGAGAAAAAAACAGAAAAGAAGCAGCTATATGTGTCTGATGGCCGAGAGAAGCTCGATATTCAGATAAGGCAGAGTCCTACAATATGCAAGATCAGGCATGGAACATATGAAAAGCAACCCACAGATTTGTCTAAAAACATGAAAATGCTTAGTATGCACTATATTGAGCACATTTGATGCCACAAGGCATCCTTTGTATTGTATCTCTAACCTTACACCATGTTATTTCAGCATTTTCACTTTGTAGTTAGATTAAATTTCCGTGTTAGTAGAATATTCAATAAATGAAGAGCTTCTATTTTCATGTGCTTAATTTTATATGATGAATTTTGGATGGACGCTACTTATATAATATTGTGTGTTGCTTTGATGCAGATTCTGGATTCTCAAATTCCTCCGAAGAAGCAACATGTCCCTAAGTAGAGCCAAGTGTTGACCACTCTATGTCAACGATCCCATAGCAGTACACCCTTTTTTTCGCAAAAGGGATCCATCATGTGCAAGTGTCCGTGCCATTCAAATTCATCATCACTAGGAAATTTTGTAAATGATGTAAACCCATTCTGCATATTTATAATGTAAATTATCTTAGTATGACCATCATGTATGTAACAACCTAGCGTTGAAATTTGATGACTAAAAATTTTCCTGCAATCCCAACCCGGTTTTAATTTCACCTTGTCACTCCCATTCAGTTAAATGCCCTTTCCTATAAACTTACATTCAACATATATAATTTTTTAAATGAAAATTTCAGATTAAAATGAATGGGACTATCAACACATGCTGAAAATAAATATGGACATAAACAGACCAACAACACATAAAAAATACACACAGAATTTTGGTCAACTTAGACCCAGGAAAAAGCCCTTCAATCTTCTCTGGGGAAAACCTATTAGAGAGCTCTTCAATTTATTTATCTTTCAAGTTCAAGAAAAATACATTTGCAGACAAAACAAAACAACAAAATACAACTTATCTCTTCAGCCCAAAACTCCTTGAAAATCGTGCCCACTGTGCCTCGATTTTCGTGCCCACTTGAAGCTGAAAATGTAATGTATGGACGCAGACTGTACTCTACGGATTCCGTACATACGTATTTTTGTACCGCTGTATGGACTGTACATATTTTTTTCAAAAATAAAATAAAATTTTTTGCTCAAAAACTTCTCTCAAACTGCGTGCAACTCACAACATTAAATGTTGTTCATACTGTACCTTCTGCAGTATTCTATGCCTTGATTTTTGTGCCCAAATTTTCCCAAAAATCAGTCCTTCAGCTTGTTACAACAAATTTCTCTTTCAGAACTTTTCTCCAACCCTTAACCTCATTTCTCCAATATGCTCATGAAGAATGAATGAATGCAATCTCTCTTTTCTTTTCCCTTTTTTGTTTCCCTAAATGACTTTTGGGCGACCCTAAGATATAACGGCTCAAATTCATTTAGATCAAGAGATGAGAATAAATGTGCATTTAATTCTCACTTTCTATTTTTTAACTCACCCATTAAATAAAGTACCCACATTGTACTTTATGTCTAAAGTCACTTTTCACTTTATAATTTCACATTGACTTTACCACTTATAAAGTCACTTTCACTTTATAATTTAATATTGACTTTACCACTTATAAAGTCACTTTCACTTTATAATTTAGCATTGGATTTACCACATATAAAGTCACTTTCACTTTATAAAGTCACACTTAGGAAAATAATTATTTTGGACACTTTTCCCTAGGTAGAGACTAACCCATGGGAAACCACTTGTCCAAGGTACATTAAAAATCAACCCTCCCACTTACCGAGGAAAGTGTTTCTCACCACGCCCATTTTTTCCCTGAAATTAACATGCTTGCCTCTTGGCAAGGACTTCGCGAGAGCATCGGCCACTTGTTCATCTGTCGATATATACTCCAGTTGAACTTCCCCCTTCTGAACATAGTCCCAGATGAAATGATATATGATGTCAATGTGTTTTGACATGTCATGAAACACTGGATTATCTGTGAGTTTAATGCAACTTTGATGATAAAAATGAATAACCATCGGTCTCAAATCCTTATCAAATAGGCCATACAATAACTTGCGAAGCCAAAGGCCTCACAACTAGCTCGACTAGTAGCCATATACTCAACCTTAGAAGAGATCAAAGCAACTGAATTTTGCTTTCGGCTTAACCACGACAAAACTGCCAAACCCAATCCGAAGCAACACCCTAAAGTGATTTTCCTGTTAGAAAGTCTCCCTGCCCAATCTAAATCTGCGTAACCTGCCAAACTCACTCCATCTCCCCGCCTATAGTCTAGACCATAATGAATAGTCCCCTGCACGTAACAAAGAATGTGTTTTGCAGCTACCCAGTGCACCCTCATGGGCTCAACCATGAATTGGCTAAGTTTGCTCACTACAAAGCATATATCTAATCTAGTGTTGACCAAATACATCAAGGACCCAATAAGCTACCTATACAATTTGGGATCCACCAAAGTAGAATCCGAAGCATGAAGCTTCTTCTAGTTGGTGATTATAGGTGTAGACATGGGTCTACAGTCTGCCATGTGAAATTTGTTCAACACATCCACAACATAATGCCCCTGCCCCAGAAAGATATTCCCCTCCTCCTGCCACACCTCAAGCCCCAAAAAGTAATGCATCAGCCCAATGTCCTTCATATCGAACTCCATGACAAGATCCTTCTTGCAACCACTAATTAGTCTCTTTGCCTCAGTAATGAACATGTAATCAACATATAGCACAAGAATGAATGAATCATCCCCTACAACATTGTAGTATAGGTTGGGATCTGCATCACTCTTCGTGAAACCCATCTGCTACAAGTAATTATCAATCCTCGAATACCAAGCTCTCAGAGCTTGCTTAAGTCCGTATAGTGCTCGCCTCAACCGACATACATGGGTCTCCCGCCCAAGTACTTCAAAAACCTATGGCAACTCAACATACACCTCCTCCTCTATAACTTCGTTCAGAAATGCGGTTTTCACATCCATTTGATAGATCTTCCAACCCATTTCTGCAACAATAGAAATAAGAGACCAGATAGAAGTGTACTGAGCTACGGGAGCGAAGGTATCATCATAGTCAACTCCCTCTATCTGTGAGAACCCTCTAGCCACAAACCTCTCCTTGAAATTCTCAATGCTGCCATCCACAACATGCTTGATCTTGTAGATCCTCCTGTAAGTCACAATTGACTTGACCTCAGGTCTAGGTACCACCTACCATACATTGTTATTAATGATAGAGGCATACTGCTCCACCATAGCCTCTCTCCATACCTCCTTGTTGGAAACCTCCTCATAGCTAGTGCGATAAGAGTCAACAATGCTGGTAGCCTTGGATAAATAAATGAAAAACCACTCATGTGGCAACTCTCCCTGTTCACCCTCTTCGAAGGACCAATGGAATTCGCTTCCTTCAAGGTGTATTAAATCCACTTGGGCCTCCTCTTCCCTGAAGAAGCTTCCCCATAGGGAACCTCATCCTCTTCCCCCTAGTATAGTGAACCTGAAGGTCTTCCAACTAACCCTTGTGTTCTTGTACAAACACTTGTCCTCGAAGAAATTGTGCTTGTGTTAACCGAAGTGTCATGTGAACTATGTAATAGTGGAATCCCTAAAGAAGTGATAAGTGAGCTTGCCACTAGTGTCCCAGATGTCACTGATACTGAAGTACCTCCTGTACCAGTCGATTCATAACCTTGAGGTCCTGCTCCCTATACTTGACCTCCCTACTGAGGAGAAGTCTGTGACTCTCTCTCATCATACTCCCGTGATCTATGATAGGCCCTCTCCTCCTTGAACTTCACATCCCTCCTAATCACCACTCTCCGTTTAGAAGGAATGAAGATCCGATAGGCCTTCGAAGTCTCGCTGTAACCCATAAAGATACCCTTCTCGACCATGGGTTCCAACTTCGTCCTCTGCTCCTTGGGGATATAAGAATATGCGAGACATTCAAAGATATGAAGATCTCCCACATGGGGCTTCTCTCTAGTGAAAGCCTCCTCCCGAGTCATATTTCCCAATACTCTGTGAGGACTCCTGTTCTAAAGATAAATAGAAGTATTGCAAGCCTCAGCCCACAAAAATAAACACAACCCTTGATCATGAATCATCGTTCTAGCAGCCCCAACAATAGCTCTGTTCTTCCTTTCAGACACACCATTCTGCTAGGGGTTGTAAGAAACCATGACCTCTCTCTTAATGCCCTCATGTGCATAGAATTATGACCTTAAGACCCACCATCGGTGTACTCACCACCATTGTCTAACCTTAAGACCTGAATCTTCCTACCTGTATGCTTTTCCACAAGAGCTTTGAGCTATTTAAAGCGACTAAATACCTCACCCTTGGTCTTCAGGAAATATATCCAAGTCCTCTTAGAGTAGTCATCAATGAATATAACATAATACTCATAACCACCCAAAGACACATGAGACATACGACAACTAACATCAGTATGAATCAAGTGTAGTATACCTATAGATCTGTTGTCGCTCGCTTGGAATGGTAACTTGGTGTGCTTTCCCAAAGCACACTCTCTACAGACCTCATAATGCTCGACACTAAAATCAGTAACTCTAGTAGTTATCTCCCTCAGAAATCTCAAAGCTCCATTCTGCATATGCGCCATCCTCCGATGCCATAACTCGCACAAGTCTCTACTCCTGGTGGTACTAGTGTGAGTGCTACCAGATGTGCTACTCACCAATGCTCCTACCGACATAAAACTGAATCTGTATAGTTTCCCAGAGCATACTCCAATCACTTTGGCTGAAGTGATGGAAGCTCCCCTGAGATGCATCAATACCTGCCCTCCTGAGAAAGTGACGTCAAACCCTTTCTCCTCCATATAAGACACTGACATCAAGTTCTTCTTCATCCCCAAAACATACAAAACATCCATGACCTTCAAAGGAGGCAAAGAATCCCAGTCACCACACCAACAACTCTCACAGTTCGGTCATCTCCTAGTACAATCTTAATATCAAGTGCCCTCTTTGCAAGCTCTGAAAAGAAATCTCGTGCACCTGTCATATGACGGGAAGCTTTGCTGTCTATGTACCATACATCAGATGATGTTATCCTACTAGATGTAGAAGTAATAAATGCTAAGTCCCTGTCAAACTATGAAGCAAACTGCTCCACCTCTGTTGAAGCTGCAGTACCCTTCTTCCCCTTGTTTTTCCTCTCAGGACACGTAGTAGCATAGTGTCACATCTTGTGACATGCCCAACATTTTAATTTAGACATATCCATATCTTTCTTCTTCTTATTCTCTTTTCCCTTAGCCCCATCTGATGAGGCCCCTTTATTGGCCTTCCCTTTGTTCTCCCCCCTGGCTGTCAAGGCTACATCCTCCTCATCTGCTATCTTCACGCCACCACTGCTAGTCTTTCGTATCTCATGTTGCACACAATCATCCCAAAATATGTCCCAATTTGGAAGATTCTCCCTAGAAGTAACAATATCTTCAAAAACCTCCCAAGACTTAGGAAGTCCCACTACGACTATCTTGACTAACTCTTTGGGTGAAAATACCTCACCAATAGCAGTCAAATCAGAACGTACTTGTTTGACCCTGCCAAGATAATGAACTACACTTTCAGCCTTTGTCATCCTGATGTTCTTCAATTATTCTTTGAGTACCATCTTCCTGCTCTCATTGGTACTCTGATAGAGAGTGGTTAGAGATGTCCACATCTGATATGCATATGTGTTTCCTCTCAACTAAGGAACCACATGATCCTTTAGACTGTCCATCAAAATCCTTTTTTCCTTTACATTATTTTTTGTGAATTCAACAAGTTCATCTGCAACAGTAGGATGTATAACCTCTTACTGCACTATGTCCCAAACTGCTGCCTTTTTTTTTTTTTCCTCGAGAAAAAAGCGTAATTTTATTACTGCAGGTGAGTACAAAATTACATTGAGAAACACATAGATGTGTGTTCAGAATAATCAAACCCATAATTTTGTTTACAAGAATCAGTTACTGAGTGTAAATATGCCTATGCAGATCCAGATATCTGGCTTATACAAGCTGTTAAAAAAAAAAGAGCTGATCATAAGTCCCTTTGGAGAACAAATAGATCAAAAAATCAAAAACACTACTCTACTAAGACACAGTCCAGCAAGTTCCACTGCCGAGAATAAAGATTTCAACTACTCAACAAAAATTCGGACATAGCACAGCCATTCACACGGACCAAAACGGAATCTTCCAACAATTAAGACGCAAAAATATGTATAGAGCACCACCCAGGGGAGCCGGATACTCTGTATATCAATTAAAACATGTGTTCAACCCTCTGTTGTAGCCCTTCAATTGAGAAAACTGAAAAAGATACCAGAGATTTTAACAGTCTTCAACAGCTAAGATATTGGGAAAGCGTTCAACTGGAGTGGGCAGCCCGTAAACTATAGCAAAAACAAGCCTGTTATACAGTTTCGGCCCTCAGCAAGCAAAAGGATGCATCCTGTTGGAAAAATGTTGTCATGTCAGCATAAGAACGCAGTAGCCCCTTAGTCAAATAAGGATTGATGTAAGTATTCAGAGATATCGCCATCCAGATGTTCTCTGATCCTCCATAAACCCACGTCCTGCTGGATCCCCCTCTTAGAAGCTCGATCTGCCATGTCATTATTTTCACGATAAATATGTTGACAGGAGAAAGATTCAAGTGAAGTGAGTATCTCCCTAATAGAGCGAAGCAAATGTTGTAAATGGTGCACTCTGCATTGCTGAAATCCTTTTATCTAGTTAATCACATTCAAGGAGTCCCCATAAAAATTTAACCTTCTGCAACCTTTCTCCACAGCAAACAACAGAAGGATCTTAAGGCTCAACAGTTCAGCATTGTTATTAGTTCCTTCCCCAAGCCCAACAGAGATCTCATACCAATGTGCTTCAGAAAGAAACAGCAGAGCGCGACCACCACAAACATTTTGTTGCATCGCCCCATCAAAAAAGCCCTAAGGTATTCTTCTATCAATGTCCAACAGTAGAACCTCCCTCTGATTGGCGGCACGGACATGGATAGGAAGAGCAGATTGCAGACCTATAGTCATAGCACCAATGACCACAGGTGTACTGACCACCCCATCAAAAAGTAAGCGGTTACGTGCCAACCAACAACCCCAGATCACAAGGAGAGGCAGAGCTTTTAAATTCTGCTCAGCATGAGATACCCACCAAGCATCCCATGCCTGTGACACAGTTAAGCCCTCCCATCTGCAATGGAGACCCAATAACCTGGAGCATTCCAGCCACACCCCTTTAATGAAGGGACAACTAAGGAAAAGGTGGTTTACCGATTCTTCATCAGCATTACACAGACAGCACCAGCCCGGGCCCTGAAAACATCTATGTTGCAGAACGTCCCAGGTGGGGAATTTGTTTTCAAGGACACACCACATAAAAATGCGAGTCTTAGGAGGGAAATTTAGTCTCCAAATTTTCTTCCACCACCACCGCTCATCACCCAAGACAGCCCCAACACTAAGTTTTTTATAGCCAGCCCGAGGAGAATAGATCCTCGACGGATAAAAATCCCAGACAATCATATCCTCCCTCTCCTGGAGCAAAATATGAGCCTGTTTTAATGCACTGATATAATTAGCCAGAGCCCTCTCATCAAAAATCTCCAGACCCAAAGAAGAGGCCAATATCCAGGACTGAATGCCCAACCTTCTCCGAACAGGATCAGCAAGTTGTGCTAGAAAAGTAATCCCCCTCTGCCTTAAGGCCACAACCGTTCGTCCAGGAAGAAGATGCTGAAGTTCACTTCCCATCCAAGGATCCTCACCAACCTGAAGCGTCCTGCCACTACCCACATCCCAAGCCAGGCTTGTTTCCAAAATGTGAAAAGAATTAACTAGAGCGTTCCAAATCACTGATCCACCCGCAGAGGTTTTCCTTGGATTCCTAATCCAATCAACAATAGAAAAAGGAGCAATATATTTCTGAGTAATCACCTGAGTCCAAAGGCTATCAACATTAATGAGCCTCCACCCACCCTTTGCTACAAGAGCCTGTGCAAAGAGAAAAATGTTTTTCAGTCCCCAACCACCCAAACCTTTAGGGACAACAATTTTCTCCCACCGAACCCATGGGGTCACCATAGATTCCTGCTTCCCACTCCAAAGGAATCTAAAGAAAATCCTCCTGGCTGCCTCCAAAATACCATTTGGGATCCAAGAGAGAGACAACCAATAAACCGGGACAGCCTCCAATACAGACTTAACAAGAGTCAAGCGCCCGGCTCTAGACAGCCATTTATGACACCACACTCTTAAACGCTTTTCCAGCTTTTCCAGCAACCAGCTCCAATCATGTTTCCTATAATCATTGGGTTTTAAGTGGAACCCCAAATAAGTCAGCCCATCAGCCAAACCAACAGAGTTATAAGGAAAAATCCTTTCAAACTCACGCCTCTCCTCCTCCCTCAAAAAATGAGAGGTGATGGATGACTTCACAACGTTCACTTCCATACCGGTGGCCTTGCTAAACAGGTCCAAAATCCCATGAAGAGTAACAGCATCTCACACCGATCCAGAGCAGAAGATTAACACATCATCAACAAAAAGTAGATGAGTGATGAAAAAATTTGGAGCAACCTGAATGCCCTTCAAGGAGCCCTGTCTTTTGGCCTCCTTAAGAGCTCTGCTCAGGCCCTCAGCAACCAATAAAAACAAAAGGGGAGAAAGAGGGCAGCCCTGGCGAAGGCCCCTTTCAGCATGAAAAAAGGGAGATGCAGCCCCATTAAGCAAAACAGAGAAAGATACAGTAGTAATACAGCTCATGATCCATCTAATAAAGCCAATGCCAAAGCCAAGGTGAGTCAAGAGCATATGAATATATAACCAGCTTACCCGGTCATAAGCTTTGGAGAGGTCTATTTTCAGCACAATCCCTTTGAGGTTCTTGGTCTTCATGCTATGGAGAACCTCTTGAGCAGTACCGATTGCTTCATGAATTTGACGTCCATCCAGAAAACCAAATTGTTCCCATAGATATGGGTAGACATAATGCTTTTGAGTCTTCTCGCAACCACCTTGGCTACCACTTTATAAATACAGTTGCAGAGAGATATTGGACGAAAATCAGCCAAAGTAAGAGGATTATCCACTTTCCGGATTAAAGCTATGAAAGTGGAATTAAAACAAGCCGGAATCCTCCCTGAAATTCTGATATCCTCCACAACTTTCAACAGATCTGCCCCTAACACATCATAAAGAGCCAAGAAAAATTCAATCGACCATCCATCTGGCCCAGGACTTTTGTCTTTTTGAAAGCTATGGAGGACCTCCTTTAATTCCTTCTCAGAAACCTCAGCCATCAATGATCTGTTATCAGCCTCCTCCACAAATCTCGGGAAGAGTTGAGCCACTCTAACTACCTCCGCAAGAGAAGCATGAGCTGGAGCCTTAAATAGAGCCTTAAAATGATCAACTCCCAGCTTTGCTTTAGCCTCAAAGGTAGAATGTTCAATGCCTTGACCATCCCTTAAACTCCAAATAGTATTAGCCGCCTTCCGACCACGAGCAAAAGCATGAAAAATTTTTGTATTATCATCCCCACATGCCAACCATGTGGCCCTACTTTTCAACCTCCAAGATTCTTCCTTATCCATAAGAAGGGAGTTCCTTCTTTTTTCAAGAGCAACAAGGGTATCTTTATCTTCTTGTGAATGTAACCCACCTCCAATCCCCTCATAGATCAAGCGAAGTTCCTCTTCTACCTGCTTCAAATCCAAATCCTCCCTCAATCTCTTAGCAACCGACCATGTCTTCACAACTTCCTTGATACGCTTAAAATTCTCAGCAAAATGAAAAGCCGCAGATAGAGTACTATCAGCCTATAAGGGATCCACCTAGCAAGAACAAGGGCTTTAAAAGAATCATCCCTGAGCCAGGTATTGTTAAAATTTAACAGGCTGGGAGGCTGCCTAGGCCCGATCTTTAAATCAAGGAAGATAGGAAAATGATCATAAGCACCCCCACATCCAATCCACTGTCTAATTTGAAAAGGCCTGTCCACAATCTGCTCAGCCACCAGGAAACGATCAATTCTCTTCGCTATTCTTTCTTCAACACATTTATTGTTCCTCCAAGTGGGCTTCATATTTAAGGGCTCAATATCGAGCAAATGGTTCTCCACCAGTTTTTGTGTGAAGTACCCAGACAATGAATCAGTATGAGCATGAGGACCCCAGACTGGCCCAATGAAAAATTCAGATCCCCTCCCAAAATCACTGAGTCCCCCTTGAGTAGAGTGTTACCCAGGAGAGAGTCCCAGAAAGGGATCCGATCTTGATATGGACCATAGATATTGAAAATATTAAAAGCCTCACCTAGCTCCAAAGCCTGAAAATTTAACCCCAGGACTGACTCCATACCCCATAAATTTAGTGGTTTTATTGTTCTTTCATTCCAGCCCACAGCCAACCCACCCGACCTCCCTCTAACATCCAACATCTCAAAAATCCATCCAGGCAACCAACCTTCTAATCTAGCTTTGACCACAGATCCTGCACCTAAAGTATCTTGAAGCAGTATTAAATCCGGACAACCCAGAAATATAATCCTCCGGAAAGCAGATTTCTTTTGGGGTCCTGCCAATCCCCTGCAATTGTAGGACACGATCTTCATTACACACCAGTCTTTAGGGACTGTCTTGCTCTAAGCGCCCTCTCAGTAGAAAACTGCCTCCCATCATGTACATCCATCATAGCTCGATCCTGTGTTCTTGCCAAGAAGGAGATCCTTCCCCTGCCCCGAGCTGCTGGAAGTTTCCCCCTCCCAAACCCCCCAGCACATTTTTTAGCATTAGATCTGAGATTATACCCCATGACCAAAGGAGCAGAGGTTTCCAAAGGAGCCAACAAACCTTCACCTGGATCGAAGACAGTAGCCTTCCCTTGAAGTGCTGGCTGGGAAAAAATAGGAGCAGTAATAGGTAACAACCCACAGTCATCCTTACCAGCCGAGACTGAATTCGATACCAAGTTAAGGGAGATATTAATGTTGGGGGAAAAAGGAAAAGATCCCATATGAGAAGATGTCAATAAAGATAGAACTGCCTTCAACATGCCATCTTCCTTCAGCTGAAAATCCGCTCCATAATGACGTCTATGGACCTTCACAACAGGTAACGAACCTCCATCACATAACTGAGAGAGCGCCTCCTGCCCAGTTGGGTGAACAGACTCCACACCCAAATTCTGAAAGCCCAATGCAACCGGATTGCTGGATCCATTGGTATCAGGGTTCGAGGTGCATGAAGGAGACGTAGTGGACAGAATATGAGCATTGGAAGGACCAGAGCCTTCCCCTCTCGAGCTTGGTTCCACCTCAGAGCGATTAACCCACCGTCTTTTAACATGTCGAGAGAAATAGCCACATTCAGAGGATGGATGTCCGTATGCATGACATCGATGACATCTGAAAGGAACATTTTCATAGTCCAGGTTCTGCTTGATGACATATTGCCCCCACCGAAGATTCAACGATTCAGCCAGGCCTTCTCTGATATTGACCATCACTAATATTCGAGAAACACCCCTGTGATTAGTCTGTAAGAAGGAGAGATCAGCCTCAAGAAAAACCCCAAGCGTATTACCAATACCTCGAAGGTGTTCCTCTGTCCAATAATGAAGAGGCAATCCAGGTATACGAACCCACAAGGGTACAGAGTCCACTCTCTCCCTACTTTCATCGAAAAGAGGGTGCCAATGTTTGAGGAGCATTGGCGTGTGATCCAATGCCCAGGACCGATGCATCACCCACTGAATATGATCAGGGAGAAGAAAGTTGAAAGAAAACCACCCCTTGGTGAGTGACACCACTTCCGGGACATATCCAAGGTCAGCTTTCCAGTTCACTTCAGCCCAGGTAACAATAGTTTTCAGAACGAAATACCTCCCCATGGCTCTACCAACTAGAGTTCTGCTAGCCATATGAGAGACCTGCTCCCAGCTTATATCTTCACCCAAAACATAGTTTATCTCTGCTCTTTTGGCTCTGATCCATTTCTTTTTTCTGCTCCCCTTCTTCGACTCTCCAGCCTCCCTAACTTTGCTTGAGCCGATCTCTTTTAATCCTTCAGAGGCAGGTTTCCCACACTGTTCATCCAGACTTAAATGGTTTGTGACACCTCTCTTGCTCTCCCTAACACATATTTCATTCACCCCTCTATCCGATAGCACAGAAGGATCCAGTTCCAATACATACTCTGAGCCATAATATCTCTGATGATCACCCACTGCACTTTCCCTTTCGACCGCATTCGAACAATGAGGCAAAAACTTCCCCTGCAGATCGAGCTCCTTCTCTTCATCATTCACGCCAATGGACAGTCCCTTTTTCAAAGGAGCCGCGCCCCCTCTACCTGACAACCTATCACCCACCTTCTCGTCAAGTCCGCCTTCAGATTCAGAAAACGACAGCCCTTCAGCAGACGCAGGTGGGATCCCCTCATCTCCTTGGGAACGTAGCCCCGACTGAATCCATCCGGCCTGATCTGCATTTTCAGAGGTGCGCAGACCCTGTGCAAGCGATCGCCCTTCGCCATTCAAACCCCAACTTCTCCCGCCCAGTGCCATCCATCCCAAACTGCTGCCTCCTCAAACACTTTCTGAATTATGTCCTTCCAAACGACATAGTTGCATATCCCATCCAGTCTGTCCGCTATCATTAAGAACATGGCCATGACTGTTGTCCAAAATTTACAAAACCAATAAAATGGAGAAATGAACTTTCCACAATGCCTTTTTTTCCCAAATTTTTTTTGAAAATGCAACAAGATGATGGAGCTTAGTGAAATGAAGTCGCCTTCACTAAGTGGGCCCGCAGGCTATTTTTGGCGCAAAGTCTATTTTTAGACTATGTCTATTTTTAGACATATGGAGCATGGTCTAGGAGTTGCAATATGCTATTCTTGGATGATTGGTCGAGTTGGTAAAAATAGATGGACCTCTATTTTTAGACATACAGGTCGAAGTCTATTTTTAGACTGCCTGTCTAAAAATAGGTCAGTCAAATATTATTAGCCCTTAATAATATTTGGACTATAAACTTCAGTTTATTCTCTTACAACACTTCAGTTGGAGCTACGGATGTGGCCCATGCATCTGACAGAAGGAATTACGCTATTCCTAGGGGTTTGGTGAGCTCATGCATGGTTGACTTCAGTTAGGACTTCAGTCGCAAAGTTTGGTGGAGTTGATGAGACAGTTGGTGGAGTTGTGTTCGGTTTAACTTAGTTGAATTAGTTATGTTTAGTTTAACTGGCTAATACACTAGTAATGAGTGGAGTGAATTAAATACTATTTAATTCACTAATTATTAACTCATTATTCAACTCAAGAACACATCAGTTCACTACAGTGCATGGACAGTTCAGTGGAGACCAGTGGAAGAGGTAGATGAAAGGGTGAGTTTGCTATTAGTTGCGACATGAATTGTGCATGAGTTTTGCACAAGCATTGGAGGAGATTGCCCATGAGGATTGCGCAGTTGAAGCCAAGGAGATTCGAACTTGGATCTCTCATTGAACCAACTTGGATTGCGCAATAGAGGCAGGCAATTAGTGGATGAGTTTTGAACCTGTGACTTGTTCAAAACTGAGCTAGTTTGTGTGTAACTTTCGGAGACAGTACTGAGTACTTGTGAGGAGTATTGTACTGAGATTTTTACATGTTCTCTTCTATTATAATATACAAATAGCTGGGGGTTTTCAGCTATAAGCTTTCCCATTACATATTGTGTTTATGTGCGCATGCGACTGTTTCTATTTCCGCAAATTGATGATTGATTGTAGAAGAGGTTATGTGTTATACATGAATTCGAATTAGTGTATGATCAGGATAATCTCAGTGGATAAATCTTCATTATTCAACAAATTTCTACATGGTATCAGAGCGAATTGATCATCGGGATCTATTACAGTGATTACAATTTTATTTCGGTAGACAGAGTCTGTAACGGGCCAGGTAGCCTCTGGATCCATCCTTTCTCTGAAAGGTGATATATCCAATAAATGCCCTTACAGTCGATCTCTGTGCTAGAAATAATTTGTTCTCACAGATCCAGAAGTAGTTGAGTTTTGAGCTTGGAATTCGAATTTTGCAGCAGATTGTTTTCTTGGTGCCAGAGTTGAAAATGTCTTTCAACGGTTTGCGACTCGAATATGCCCTTGAAGGCAGTTCGAATTATGTTGCATGGAAAGATCGGATGGAGGGGGTATTAGAAGATAATGGGCTGAAGGAGTTCATAGATATGGATGTCCAAAAGCCTACTGATCCTGCTGAAGTTGAAGCTTGGCAAAAGAAGATGGCGAAATGTCGAAGGATTCTGTTGGAGGGCGTGAAGGATCACATTGTATCCAGCCTGCATGGAAAAGCTTCTCCATATTTGATGTGGAAAGCATTGACAGATCTATTCCAGAGAAAGAGCGACCAAAGGAAGCTGGCGCTCAAAGATAAACTCAGAAACATTAAGATGGAGAAAGGCGACAGTATCGCCAAGTACCTCACGAAGTTCACTCAATGCAGAGATGAGCTGGGAAGTGTGGGGGTGACTGTCGATGAAGAGGATTTGGTGGACCTAGCTCTCCTTGGTCTTTCGAAGGCTTGGAATTCCTATCAGGACTCTGTCAATGGTCGGGAGAAGTTGCCGGGATGGGAGCGACTTTGGGCGGATCTCATGCAAGAAGAGATAAGGAGGACTACCAGGGACAGATCTTCATCAAAGGTATTTGATGAAGAAAATTGTGCTTTAGCTGCCAAAGCAAAGAAGGGGAAGAGCAAGAAGGCTTCTCAGTCTGGTGCGAAAGGCAAGAAACAAGACATGTCCAAGGTGAAGTGTTTTCACTGTCACTAGCACGGACACTATGCCACAAATTGTCCGCAGAAGAAGAAAAATAAGAAGGCTGCTGGATCTGCAGCGGGAGAGGCATTGGCTTCTCAATTCGAACTTGATTTTTCACTGATCGCATGCTTGGTTTCAAGTGTGATGGGATCAGTTTGGTTCTTGGACAGTGGTGCGTCATTTCACATGACTGGAGATCGAGATTTGTTTTCAGATCTGGATGAGAAAGATCTTGGAGTGCACATCGAGATGGGCGATGATGGTAGATACAGTGCGACCGGTATCGGTACCATTTCCTTTGAGAGGGAGTCTGGTAAACCTTCGTATTGAAGGAAGTGATGCATGTTCCAGGATTGAAGAAGAATCTGATCTTTGTGGCGATGTTAGAAGACAAGGGGTATGATGTGGTTCTCAGGCCAAGGAAAATCCTTCCCTACGTATTTGAGAAGACAACCGGGAGAGACAGTAAGAGCAGGGTTCGAGTTAAGAACCTTTATAAATTGCAGGTAGATGGCTGCGTAACAATGGGAAGCAAGGCAGAAGGAGTGGTGAGCCAGGATGATGGCGAGTTGTGGCACCTGAGATTGGGCCACCTTCACCATGGAGCTTTGAAGATACTGTAGCAGATTTCTACTGGGCTTCTTAAAGGCACTCTTGCGTATTCATATTAGTGCAAGGGGTGTACCTTGGGAAAAGTTTTGAAAGCCACCTTTCACGAGAATGATAGTCGCGCCACGATGATCCTTGAGAGAGTTCACACAGACGTGTGTGGTCCTTTCTCAGTTGCTTCGACAACAAAGCACGTAAGTACTACGTGATCTTGTTGATGCCTTCAGGTGTTGGATCTTCTTCATGCGTAAGAAGAGTGAAACAATCTAAGTTTTCGTGAGTTCAAAGCACCGGTCAGAGAAGGAATGTGTGAAGAAGGTGAAGGCTCGGAGCGACAATGGTGGTGAATTCATCTCTACTGAATTCAAGGACTTTTGCAGCGCAGAAGGGATTCGGAGAGAGCTCATCGCACCCCATAACCCACAGCAGAACGGGGTGGCTGAGCGGAAGAACAAAACTATTGTGGGTGCTGCACGGGCGATGTTGCATGATCAGGGCCTACCCCTTCACTTGTGGGCTGAGGCATGCAATACAACAGTATATGTGCAGAACCGTTGTCCTCACAAGATTCTTGGCATGAGTACACCGGAGGAGGCTTATTCTAGCAAGAGGCCTGACATTTCCCATTTGCGGATTTTTGGTTCTCCTATCTACATGCATGTGATGAAGGATGCCAAAAAGAAGCTGGATCCAACCGTAGAGGTTGGAATATTTGTGGGGTACACTGATACGCCCCACAACTATCGGGTGTATGTGCAAGACAGTCGCAAAATGTTGTGCGACGGGATATCAAATTTCAGGAGGAGAAAGCCATGTAGTGTTCGCTTGAGAGGGAGCCACACTTGCATGCAGATGAGGAACTTTTAGCTCCTAAGGATGAGTCTCAGGATGTGGATCAGCCACAAGATGAGATTCATGGAGTGGAATAAACCACTCATGCAACACCAACCATCAGAGGGCACAAGCGCAGCACAAAAGTTGAGCGACTGGCTCGAGATGCAGAGAAGGTTGTAGGACCACCTACAACACAGCGCAGACAGAGGCAGTCACCGGACCGGTACACTGGATACATGGCTCTTATGAGCAAATGTGTCGTGACAGAACCATCCTCTTTCGAGGAAGCTGTGGAAGAACCCGCATGGGTAGATGCCATGGTGGAAGAGTATGATTCTATTGTCAGAAACAATGCATGGGAGATTGTCCCAAGACCGGAGGGGAAATCAGTGGTGGGTTCGCGATGGATCTACAAAGTGAAGCAGGTGGCTGACGGGAGTGTGGAGAAGTACAAGGCAAGATTTGTTGCCCGTGGCTTCTCACAGATCGAGGGGATCAATTATGAGGAGACCTTTGCAACTGTCGCAAGGTACTCTTCCATACGGACGATCCTAGCTCTCTCAGCACAGATGGGATGGCACATCCATCAGATGGATGTGAAGACTGCGTTCCTCAACGGAGTCATTGAGGAGGAGGTGTAGATAGAGCAACCTGAAGGTTTCGAGATCTTCAGCAGTGAATCGCATGTGTGCCGACTCAAGAGAGCACTGTACGGGTTGAAGCAAGCACCTCGTGCTTGGTACACACGGATAGATAGTTATTTCACCGGGCGTGGATTCTCCAATAGTGAGGCGGATCCTAACCTGTACCAGATTGTGGTGGAGGGGAAGCTGCTGATCATTGTACTGTATGTAGATGATCTGATTTTGACGGGTGATGAGCTATTGATACTTTCATGCAAGAAGGATCTTGCACGAGAGTTTGAGATGAAGGACTTGGGCCTCCTTCATTATTTCCTGGGATTGGAGATTTGGCAGCACAGTGGTGGACTGTTTGTTTCTCAAATAAAGTATGCTCAGGAGATTCTGGAGAGGTTCAACATGCATGGCTGCAAGCCTGTTGATACTCCTCTTCCTGGTGGTTGGAGGAAGGAGGATGCTACTTCAGCGGAGGTAGTGGATGCCACTGTCTATCGACAGTTGGTGGGGTTGTATGTATACGAGATCGATACACGACCGTCTGTGCTATTGCTAGTAACCAACTTTCGCAAGCTATGGTTAAGCCAAGCTCCTTTTGGAAGGCGAGGCAAGCATGTATTGCGTTATCCTCATTGGCACATCGGGATATGGTGTGGTACGGACGGGGAGGATGGAGTGAAGCTTTTACGGCTTCCACGGATGCGGTGGGTAGGGAGCCCAACGGATAGGAAGAGCACACATCTGGAGGTATCTTCGACGTCGATCGACAACGGTTACGGTACAACGGGGAAGAGAGATCCGTGGCACTCGGTTCGAGCGGGCGGTATATGACAAGTTTGGCTGCATGCGAGGCTATTTGGATGGGGAAGATCCTCGCAGGATTGTTCAGGTTGCATTTGGAGCCTACAGTGATCTACTGTGATAACCAGAGTTGCATTAAACTCTCGGCTAATCCAGTATTTCATGATAGATCCAAACACATCGACATCAGGTACCATCATATCAGAGATTGTGTGCGGCGGAGAATCATGTTACTTTCATACATTCCCACGGAGGATCAGGATGCTGATATCTTGACGAAGGCGCTCACCAGGAGAAAATTCGAATACCACAGAGGCAGGATAGGGGTTGCAGATAATCCATATATTGTTGAGAGGGAGTGTTGAAAATGCAACAAGATGATGGAGCTTAGTGAAATGAAGTCGCCTTCACTAAGTGGGCCCACAGGCTATTTTTGGCGCAAATTCTATTTTTAGACTATGTCTATTTTTAGACATATGGAGCATGGTCTAGGAGTTGCAGTATGCTATTCTTGGATGATTGGTAGAGTTGGTAAAAATAGATGGGCCTCTATTTTTAGACATACAGGTCGAAGTCTATTTTTAGACTGCCTGTCTAAAAATAGGTCAGTCAAATATTATTAGCCCTTAATAATATTTGGAGTATAAACTTCAGTTTATTCTCTTACAACACTTCAGTTGGAGCTACGGATGTGGCCCATGCATCTGACAGAAGGAATTACGCTATTCCTAGGGGTTTGGTGAGCTCATGCATGGTTGATTTCAGTTAGGACTTCAGAGGCAGAGTTTGGTGGAGTTGATGAGACAGTTGGTGGAGTTGTGTTCGGTTTAACTTAGTTGAACTAGTTGTGTTTAGTTTAACTGGATAATACACTAGTAATGAGTGGAGTGAATTAAATATTATTTAATTCACTAATTATTAACTCATTATTCAACTCAAGAACACATCAGTTCACTACAGTGCATGGACAGTTCAGTGGAGACCAGTGGAAGAGGTAGATGAAAGGGTGAGTTTGCTATTAGTTGCGACATGAGTTGTGCATGAGTTTTGCACAAGAAATGGAGGAGATTTCCCATGAGGATTGCGCAGTTGAATCCAATGAGATTCGAACTTGGATATCTCATTGAACCAACTTGGATTGCGCAATAGAGGCAGTCAATTAGTGGATGAGTTTTGAACCTGTGACTTGTTCAAAACTGAGCTAGTTTGTGTGTAACTTTTGGAGACAGTACTGAGTACTTGTGAGGAGTATTATACTGATATTGTTACATGTTATCTTCTATTATAATATACAAAATAGCTGGGGGTTTTCAGCTATAAGCTTTCCCCATTACATATTGTGTTTATGTGCACATGCGACTGTTTCTATTTTCGCATATTGATGATCAATTGTAGAAGAGGTTATGTGTTATGCATGAATTCGAATTAGTGTGTGACCAGGATAATCTCAGTGTATAAATCTTCATTATTCAGCAAATTTCTACAAATTTCAGTCTATGTGAAATTTTACCTTTTTTTCCCAAAATATCAGTTTGCTGTCCAAAATGAGTTTGTTGTCAAAAAATTCAGTGTGTTGTTCAAACCATTGTTTGTTGTCCCAAACTATTCTCTATTGTTCAAACTACATTTTTCAGCCTGTAGCTCTAATACCATGTTGAAATTTGATGACTAAAAAGTTTCATGCAATACCAACCTGGTTTTAATTTCACCTTATCACTCCCATTCAGTTAAATGCCCTTTCCCATAAACTAACATTCAACATATAGAATTCTGGAAATGAAATTTTCAGATTAAAACACATGGGACTGTCAACAGATGCTGAAACTAAATATGGACATAAAAAAACCAGCAACACATAAAAATATACACACAGATTATTGGTCAACTTAGACCCAGGCAAAATCCCTTCAATCTTCTCAAGAGAAAACCTATTAGAGAGCTCTTCAAATTTATTTATCTTTCAAGTTCAGGAAAAATACATTTGCAGACAAAACAAAACAACAAAACACAACTTATCTCTTCAACCCAAAACTCCTTGAAAATCGTGCCCACTTTTCCTTGATTTCCATGCCCACTTGAAGTTGAAAATTTACTGTATGGATGCAGACTGTATTGTACGGATTTCGTACAGACTGTACGGATTTCCATACCGTTGTACGAACTATACAAATTTTTTTTTTGGCTCAAAATATTCTCTCGAACTATGTGCAACTCACAACATTAAATGTTGTTTATACTGTACCTTCTGTTGTCTTCTATGCCTTGATTTCCATGCCCAACTTTTCCCAAAAATCACTCCTTCAGCTTGTTGCAACAAATTTCTCTTTCATAACTTTTCTCCAGCCCTTAGCCTCCTTTCTCCAATATGCTTATGAAGAATGAATGAATGCAATTTCTCTTTTCTTTTCCTCCTTTTGTTTCTCTAAATGACTTTTGGGCAACCCTATGGTCTAATGGCTTAGATTCATTTAGATCAAGAGATGAGAATAAATGTGCATTTAATTCTCACTTTCTATTTTTTAATTCACCCATTAAATAAAGTACCCACATTGTACTTTATGTCTAAAGTCACTTTTCACTTTATAATTTAACGTAGAATTTACCACTAATAATATCACTTCCATTTTATAATTTAATATTGACTTTACCACTTATAAAGTCACTTCCACTTTATAAAGTCACACTTAGGAAAATAATTATTTTGGACACTTTTCCTTAGGTAGAAACTAACCCATGGAAAACCACTTGTCCAAGGTACATTAAAAATCAACACTTAGGTAAGCCTAGTATTCTGGTGCCGATTTCTATCCTATGAGGTTTTTCGTCTCACTAATTCGTCTGTCTCTGAACACAAGTGATGGGTATGGTTTTTCCCCTTCAACCTCACCCCAAACAAAGCTAGGGTGGATTTTGTTGTCAATATATTAATTGAGTCCTAGTGTTTTTTATCGAGTCTTTGTAAAAGTAATTTGGGAATGTTCCTAGCTAATTGGCTAGATTATTTTATTACAGATTACTTGGTCTACTAGATCATATATTGAGTCGCAGATTTGGGTAGATTATTGAGGGCCTATTATAAACGGGTGTTGTCCTCATGGGTTTAATGTATTAATATTATGTCAAGAGGGTTGGAAAAATAATTAATCCCCTCATAAGTCAACTAATTAAATTTTCTGGCCAAATTAAATAAAAAATCATAAGCATGAAATTTAATAAATTTTATGTCCTAGGTAAATTTAAATTCTTCAAAGGCAAAATTCGCGGGTCTCTAAAAAATAAATTTTTAATGTCCAGGTCCAAGGGAATATTGAAATTTTTGAGAAATTTTGGATCCTTAGACTTTGGTAGTTAAGTCAAAGTCAAATTCCTAAGGTAATTAACTCAAAATTATTACTTTTGAGTTAGTTAAAAAACAATTAAATGAACAATTTGAAATTCTTAAAAAAATTAAAATTTTTTTTGACGGACAAGCTTAAAAGATAATCAAATCATTTTCGTCGGACGAGATTAAAAGATAATCAAATCTTTTTCGACGATGGAGATTACTTTGACGGGGATCATGCAAGCTAGCAGTTAGGGAATTTATCTATAAATTAGAGGTCAGTGTCAGTCTATAGTCATCCGATCATTGAATCGTGTACTTGCTCTAAAAATTTACATTTGTCGGTTAATAAAATTTGATGATTGATTTGTGCACATGTATCTTGCACAGATTTCTGGGTTTTTAAAATACCATTTTGTTTTGATATAATTAGTAGGTATCTCTATTTCTAGATGATCTTATGATTATTTTTTAAATTTCTATTAATATAACAATCAGATCTAAGTGTGCAGAAGTTATTATTCAAGATTTGACAGTTTGGAAAAATCCTCAGTTGGATCAACTAATTCTCAGACTACAAAATCTAAAAAACCCATTGTTTTTAATTTCTGAAGTCATCTTACAAAATATTTTATTTGCAAGGTTTTTCTTGGGCTTGTGTCTTTTTAAATTTTCCAGTTTAATTCTAAATTTGTGCAAAATTGTTTAAATCTGACTATTAGAGGGCTTTGATATGCTGTCAACTATATCTATAGAATATTATTGAATATTTGTAAATATTAAGTTTTTTAATTCACTGGGGTTTTGGGTATTTCATATTTTTGTAAATACATGTGTTGGGTATTTGGTTTTCTTGTTTTTGGTTTGTGCAGGTGATATCAGAAGGTTTTTTGAGAGAATTTTTTTAGGATCTGAGACATATCTAGGCCCTAGAGGGTAAGATCTGATATCAAGATCGAAAGTTTTGCAAGATATTCAAATATAATTTTTTATATCTGAGTTTATTGGGAAAATTAAATTGTTGGGAAAAATAAAAAATTCTGAATTTGTTTTGTGCACAAGTGTGCCTGCGTTTTTTGTTTGCTTGTGGGTTGGCCCCAGGTGGTGTTCCTCGATCCCTGCTATTGTGTTTTTCACTTCTTCATTCGTGCGCTGCTCATCCTTGCAAACTCCTTCCTCTACCTTCATTCGCAGTGCTCCTCTTCCCTCAATATTTTCCCTTACCTTCCATTTCATGTTGCTTAAAGTAGTGTTTCATTTAGTGTTCCCTTGTTCCACTACCCCGCATCTGTCTTCTTCCTCCCCAGTTGTGTGTGTCCTCTGCGGCATAATCCTTTTCCCTCACAGCTCCAACCTTCTCTGTGTCTGTAAGTTGGTCCATTCATCGCCTCTGCTGCCTGCAACCTCTTATTCCCTAGATTCTCGAGCCCCCTCGTCCATCATTATTTTTCTCCTGTGATCCCTGTTGTTGCATGCTTCCCTGCTCGACAGCTCCTCGTTTTTGGCTTCTGCCCTGTGTTCTTTGTTGTCTCCGGCTTCCTCTCGAGCTCCTTCGTCGGCCTTCACTCCCGCTCTTCCTCTTTTCCTTTCGACCTAACCTAACACAATTGCATAACATTAACATTTCATTTAATTTTTTTAAAAGATTTCGAGTTATCTTTGTGTTTTAGTGTTGTAAAAATTTCAATTTCAATTTTTGGTTTGGGCTCCCATTTGAAAAAAAAATAAAAAATTAAAATAAATCTTTTGAAATACAAATTTTTATTAACTTATAAGAAAAATGTTTTTTTTTTTTTTTGAAAAAATTAAAAGATCAATTATTTTTTTAATTCTTTTTATTTGTATATAAATCTGGAATATATATATATATATATATATATATATATATATATATATATATATATATATATATATATATATATATATATATATATATATATATATATATATATATATATATATATATATATATATTTTATGTTTATCTTATGACATTGGGGTTTTGGGTCATTTAAATGATAAAATCTTTGGGCTTGGGAAAATATTTAATTGTGGAAGAGTTCTTAGAGTGACATTATTTGAATTTTTTAAATATCCTATGTTCGACTATAGAATAAAATATTTTTTATTGGATTTGCATTATTTTAGAAGATCATTTAAGCCATAAATTACTTGACGAAGTGTTTATTTAACATCGAAATTTCATGGTATTTCTTGATGATTAATTATTGAGATTTAAGTGCTAAATAGTTTCATATGCTTCAACGGAGTTTGATGATCATTGGCATGGGATTTTCAAATGTTTGCTATCGATTACAATTGCTTATTGTTTAATTAACTCTTGTTTCATTTACTTGAATTATTAAATATTTATTGAATATTTAAGTTTTTGGGAAAATTTTCAAGTGTGATGGATATCTTTATTGAATACTCTATTGTGGATCTGTGACAAATTGTATAATTTTCAATTGGGTAATTTTTGGCATCTTCATAATCGACACTTTCGCTTAAGTACTTAGTGGTTAAACCAAACAATTTGTAATCTAAGTGCTTTGGATTTCTTTGCATCTCTTCTTTCTAACCTTCTATTTATTGTGGCATATTCATCATTGTGGGCATTACATATTTCCTTGTAGCATTGCTTACCTTTTAACTTGAAATAGTTCCACTTTAGAAGTGGTTTAATATTTATTTGAACATTGGTTATTAAGGCACTGGTCTCTTTTTTTCCATCAAAAGTATCATTTGGATCTCATTGAACATATTTATCTCAGATTTCTCAATTTGATATCCTAAATTTCCATTGAACCCGAATTCAAGTTATTTAGGGAAGTGATTGTTTTGCCTCCTTGTGTACTAGGACTTGTTCCAACAAGTTTTCCCCTCATCATCATCCTTAGGGACTACTCCCCTTGAATTAACTAGGAGAGAGTCTAAACGGTGTGAATAGGGATCAAGGTGACAACCCCTACTTTGAGCGTTGTGCCTTGGGTGTACACTTTGGGCGATAACACACAACCTCTAGCAAATTCACCAGATTCATCAACCCAACAAAAACCAATATAAAATATCAAATACCCAAAAAAAACATGACCAGCTCCTCCAGATTTTTGTGATTGTATTGGGCCACAGAGGTCATCATAAAAATGGCGTTCAAGTGCTTATATAATGATCACAAAAGGAAACCATCAAATCCCTTAAGCCCAACATAGTTAAATTTTTTTCCAAAACCCTTCTAAATTTGGCCTACACATTGAGATCTTCATTACTATTCAAGGCATCAGCTCAATATCTGTTTTCGATCATACCCAATAATTGAGACAAGGTGCCCTTTTTATAGTTTTTGGAGGACTCAAATTAGGGCAGCCAACATGATGTCTGGAGGGAAATGAATTTGAAATTTCAATTTCAATTTTCAATTTGGAGCCATACTTTTTTAGAGGTCGACTTTCCTTTGACTTTAATTTAACATTTTAACACCATCAATGAAATATTAGGCCACAAAATAGAAAATAAAAAAAACATTTAACTTGATTTTTAACAAAAGGTCCTCTTACCATCATGATTCTACCAGCTAATAATATTTTTCCACATCATCTAGCTTATGGTATTGACCTCAACAAGGGGGCTTCATCTTTGAATAATAATATCTCCCAAACTGTGAGGGATCTCGTGGCATGCCATATACTACTGGAATCAACTTGACGAGGTGCATCCAATGATGGTGACATTAGGAGCAATACAATTGATCTTCGTCCTCAAATCGTCAAACAAGTGTGGGGCTTCCAAGGTTTTCCAAGGCTTCTTCCTTGGATCTTCCAGTTGATGCAATATATACAAATATTAAGAGCGTTCAATAACAGACATTGGCATAAATGAAAACACCATTAAAAAATATCCCCCTTTATCATTGATAGCAACACATACTCATCATGTGATCAATGCTCCCCTTGATTTTATACTTTTGATCTTGTTTCCTAGTTTCTCTCCCCTGTTGACATCAATCACAAAAGATTACTTCCCCTATTGCAATCACTTGCTCTAATGATATGCCTTCCTCCCCATCTATCAACTTGTAGAAGACCACGATCATTGTGGACATGTCTTCATTTAATTGCTATACTCCCCCTGACTAATTATCTTACTTTGATGATTCCGGCAATAGACTATCTTAATCTCTCTGACTGTTTCTCCTCCCCTGTCACACTATGATCCTTATGACTTGACACATCCATTTATGAAACCTTGTCCATGAATTTGTCAACTCAAGTTGCTACTACTTGTGCCATCTATCGTCTGTTATCTATCAACCAATCAAATCATATATCTCTAAAGGTGTTATTATTGTTACATAAACTCCCCTATTCAACATCCGTTGGATAGAGAGTCTTCAAATGCAATATTCATAACAAGGTAGAAACTATTTCTACGACTAGATCATCTTGAACCTTGACATATTTCGTCGTGGAATCATCACAACGTTCTGACTTAAAAAATCCTAAGATCATAATCACTGGGACATCTTCATTCTCCTGATCTATTTATTGTTGATTTCTTCTCCAAAATTTCTTGTGCCTGATCTTTGAATTATCTTTCCTAGAGGGTTCTATCATTTGTATACAATCACAAGAAATATATCCATAGTGATGGAACTTGGAGCATTTTATATTTAACCTGAATGATGAAGCAACTGACATATAATTTATGTTGGCATATTTATTTTGAAATATGTCCATCGATCTTGCAAACTTGTTTTCGGGGTTCTAATAATGTCCTTGATAATTAACCTTATTATACATATTGCAGTACCTATCCATATGCCCAAAGTTAGAACATGAAAATCAATAACCATTAAACATGCTAGGGTACTTGGATGATATGCCTTATTGGGAATATCTTCTATAAATGTTCCTTCCTGGAGGGGGGACAATCCTTTGATGACTCTTGACTGTTTCAACGTTGCTTCTTAGAGCTACAACATTTTAAACTTTTTTTGGTCCTTGATTTGACCTTTGAGGAATCGTCTTGTCTTTTCTCTATAGGGTCTTGGAGTTTTCCTCTCATTTATATGACAGTTCTCCAACATAACCAATACATGTTATGATACATGGAGATATTTGGCAATTGAGAATATTGTCCAAAGTTTGTGTGCTCTTCATCCTCTTGTTCAGGTTGTCTACTTTAGCTCTTAATGATAATATTTCCTCTTCTATTTTCATTCAATCCTCTTATTTCTTCTGAATTTGACACTGATGTTCTTCTTTGATCCTCTTGGCTTCTTCAAGCTTGGTCTTCAGACATGTGTTCTCTTATTTCATCTGGTGGCAAAGGTTTTCTTCAACCTTAGATCTTTCTTTGAGATGAGCAATTTCATGTTCCATTCCATTAATAAAATGATTCTTCTTTTTAGTGTCCTGCATTTGTTCCTTAAGCCTATTAATCTCTGTAATAGCTACGTCAAGTTCTAGTTGATTTTGATCGACTTCTTCCTTGAGACTGTGATTTTCTTCCTCTATGTTTTTCAACTCTTTCAATACCTTTTCCTTGTCTACTTCCTCTTTTTCGTCTTCTTCCTCATTGTCAGAATATTCCATATGAGAATCTACTTGACTTGAAGCACAATCATCATAATCTTTGTCTTGACCAACATGATCTTGACCTGCCTGAAAAATTTGAATTCTCTCCCAAAGGTGTTTGACAGATGAGCATCATCTTACATTGGATTTCATAGAATCTGGCAGGGCACTTAAGATGATACTCATGGCCTTAGAATTGAAATTTCTTGATTTATCAATACATACATCTCTAGAAACAACGAAATGCCATACATCATATTAAATAGCTCCAAAATAGGCTTCCATTCTACCATTCCAAAATACAAAACTTGATTTACTGAACAGAATAATTGGACCAACATGTTTCTCTTCATCAGTTGTAATAGATTCTAAGAATATTTCAGCATCAGGGACTTCCATTGATTCCTTTGAACGCTTGGTAGCTTGCTTCATTGACTTTGACTTCCCTATATTGATTCACCTAAGATTTTTCTTCCAATTGTCAAGCTACTACTTAAGGAATACACTCTAGTGCCAATTGTTTGAAACAATGAGAGGGGAGTGAATCAATATTTATTACAATTAGTGTTTTTAAATTTTTAGAGTATTAAACATTATTAACATTCGTTAAACATAAAAAATCATTAACACCATTCAACAATGCACAAAATCAATACAATATACACTAGATTTAGGTGGAAACCCTTCCAGGAGAAAAACCACCGAATGCTTCTTAATATTTGTCTGCAATAAGTACATAAATAGGAAACTCAAACTTCCATCATTTTCAACTACAACAGAGGGAGGCTCCTGTACAAAATCCACGAAATTTTGAGTTGTTAATATGAGAAATCTGAAATAAAATTTGTTCTCACCTAAACACATAATTTCTCTACTAGATGCAGCGGGATAGGAACATAAATAAAAGCATGATCACACAATTAGCCAACACAGAATTGTCTAAGGAACCCAATTGGGAAAACCCTCTGCTTGTTATTGAGGATTATTGAGGAAGATTGAGCAAAGAATCTTATACAATACAATAAAGTTTCATTAGAGAAAAACCATGTTTTCTCTACCTACACTAAGCTGAAACACCCTTGCTTGCACCTTGATCCCTACCTCTTAACCCAAGGAATTCATCCTTCTTCAAGTTCCCACAAGAATTTCCTAGGCTTGTTCTCCATCTATCACAAGAGCCATGCACAGACTTGTGCTTCCTATTGCTTGGTCTTGTTTTCGCTTAAATTGTACATGCGCCGTGAAAACGGCTTAGGGCGGGGGTTGTCACTTTGATCCTTGCCCACTTTGTTCTAGTTGTCTCCCAATAGAAGGCTATGGGGGGTAGTACCTATGGAAATAAGATGACGAGAGACAAGTTGGGAACCAACTTGTCCAAGAGACACAGTTGAGTGGCCTATCTACTTGGTTGAATTTAGTAAGACTTAAGGATTTAATTAGATTTGAATTTGAGACTAGTGCCTTATGAAATCAACATTCTTTCCCATTACAAATTAAAGCCAAGTAAACGGATGGAAAACTAATGCTTAGATGATTAACTAACCTATATGATATTCAAGTCCTAAGATCTAAGTGTGATGCAAGGATCTTGGTTAATTTTAGATTATATGTCCAGTATAAATGGAACCTCTATCTTAACTGTTTTGAGACCAGTCTTTAGAGTACGTTGTGGGATGGAAGCCAACGGGAAGCAAGCAGAGGCTTGATTAACAATACCTCCCCCTGTGTTCCAAACGCCCAGTGCCTCTAGCATTGTAGAGGTTGTGGCTCTGACGACTGCAAGATAACTGTTTTAACCACTAGAAAGGGTTGAATCCCTTAAATTAAATGAGAAAGGGTTTCCTAGGAGTCTTTCAACCAAGCTTACGCTTGGAGGTAAGTTATTAATTCAAACTAAGACTAGAATATTTTATGCAATGATTATGAGTGAAATTATTAGTTTCATATTTGCTTAAGTACTTCAAGTTATGGTATATCTTTAAAAACAAGAGTACTTATAAATCAAATACAATATTACAACCAAGAAAGTGGAAATGACTTAATGCCAATGTCAAACCCACAAGATGCCAATTACTCAAGATATTCAATCAATGATCTTATTTCACAATTATGTTCTTAGATAGTGTCAATAATGAAAATATGCTCGATTAAAATAACATTTAAGATGTCGATTTCTCAATATAGACAACAAGATCACCAAAGCTTCTCAAGATTACAAAATTAGAGCACTTATTTAACAATACTTTAACCACAATGCCAATTATATTTTAATGCCAAAGTGGCTTATCTCATCAATAAGATTGGGAAATATAGAGATTAGGTGTTTGAGTGATTTTTAGTGCCAAGTTAACACATTCTCAAATCTAACACAAAACAACCAATTGTTAGAACTTAACAACATAAACCACCATGAACCAAACAAATCATGAAAGAGCTACTTATGAAGTCATGAAAACAATTAGTATATCACTTCAAATCAAGGAATTGCCCAAACCTATGAAACATAAAATGACCAACAGGAATTCTAGTGACTTGCCAATGTAAATTTATGAATTTTAGGCCTCTTAAGATACTATGTTAAGAAAATATCATATTTGAAATCACTTGTTATAGTAGTAAGAAAAGTGAACAAACAATGAGTTATTGATGTAACAACATGTGCCCAAAATTGCCAAATTTTAGAGTAAGCTTGCCAAATTGAAAAAAATTGATTTTTATGCCCTTTAAGATGTGATATTTTGATTATATCAGATTTGATTTTGCCTTTTACGCAGATATCTTAGCCACTAGAGATTAGAGATCTATGCCTAGATTTTGATGCCAAATATGCTTAGATGCTATGATAGTATGCTAGAAACCACACTAGTCAAATTTAAGTCCTTTAGAGCACACTTTTCAGATTTATATCAAATATGATCCACAGATTATGTAGAGATATTCCAAAAAGCTAAAAAGTATATCCAAGCTATATATTCAATGCCTAAGTGGCCCAAAAATTAGGAAAAAATATTTTAAATTTTTTGATGTGTTTAGAGCATTTAGATGTGATTTTAGGGTTTTTAATTCACCGTTATGAATAATTTATCACAACTGTAGAAAAATAGTGAGAAAATGAGGGTTTAGAGAGCAAACCCTAGGCCCAAGGCCTTGCAGATTACTTGCCCAAATTGCCCAAATTTTTTCCAATGAATATGCCACCTGAAAACATAAATTTTGGCCAATTTCTTCTTGCAAAACACACCAAGATTCAATGCAGAAATTTCAGAGATAGACACAGGTCAAACTATAGCTAGAAAATGCTAGCTGTTACACAACATTTTGTCACTGTCCCTGCAATCCCTATCCCGCAAATTGGAGGGTCATTTATGTGACTTATGAAAAGTGTCATGCCTTGAAAAGACCTTCATTGCATCCCTCTACATGAAGGTAACATTCTTCCTGTTGACAATTTCCTGAACAGAGCATCGAAAACCCTTGTTTTTTCCTTGGCGTGAGTAGCTAGTTCTACCCTTGTGCCGATGTGGAATATTAACACTAGGGCCCGTGCCACCTGGCGCTCTGTCCTAGTGTAATACCCGTGCCAAGCTGTTTTGGGAATATTTTTTAAAAATAGAGGTGGAGGTTCCATCCCGACAACCTCGAGGATGAGTCATTGGGATTGTTTGAACTAAACATCCATGGGTTTCCTCCTTTGGTTAGTGGTTTCCACCTCCCTTGGAACACTCCTAAATGATAGGCCTCCCTTCCAGCTTTGTAGGGATCCCAACCTCCTCCTTTTTCTCTATATAAACAAGCCATCTCCCTTTATGAAAGCTAGCTGAACTTAGAGAACTAAACTATAGCTGAATAACTTAGTTATTGAGAAGGTAGATCAAGAAGGAACTCCATCGAGAGAACCCTCAACTCGTCCGAATTCCCCGACAAGATTTGGGACGTGCTTCGCCTGAACCCCGCTGGAGGAGACCACAACTTTAGAGCATGGTTGTATCTCTTATTTCTACCTAATAATATAAGTGACTATTGCCTAGTTCCCATCTTTTATTTTGTCTTTATCAAATGCAATATGCTTAGTCTTATCTGACTGACTAGTATTTTTTGGATGAAATTATTATGTGGTATGTGGTTATCATTTTCTGATATTTGTGTAGGTGTCCAAACGCAATAAGTGAAGGGATTGTGACTTTCCAAATCAGGAGCGAGAGATTCTCATCACCACTACAATTGTCGATGACAACATTGGACCACAGGTAGGCCATCTTATTGCATCCTCTTTCATTCAAATATCTAGGAACCTACACTCTAGCATGATTCCTTATTTCTAGACCCACTCTAGGGCTAGAGGGATCGTCTCTGTCAGCAGAGAGGATTTACCTACATAACAAGTTGGCAACTCCACTGGGGATCAATGCGAGTTTGTCTTTCGTCTTGTTGGGTCATTTTTTGGGTTTTTGGTCTTGTTTTTTACCTTTCTAGTTGTTTAACTATGCTTCAAACCCCTGTTTAGCCCCAGAGTGTCAAGATTGATGTCTGCTCTGTAGAGTTTTTCCCTTTTCCTTGGTTAACTGGCTTGGCACGGTTTTTCTCTGAACATTTGCGCCAATTGGCACAGGTTGCCTTTGTAGCGCTCACACCATCCCCTGTTTGGCGCTGAATACCGCCTCACAGTCGCACCGACCCCTGTAGGTTTTTGGGTGTGATATTTTCCATGAGTTTTTGGTCAGTTGTACTTGTTTCCGTGTTATATTTAAGAGTAATTGAAGTGTTTTGGAATGTCTTTGATTGCTGGAGGCTTGTTTTCCTTAGTCGCTTGTCCATTTCTTATCAGTGTGGCTTGAGGTGCACTAAGCCTTCTGTTTGGAGATCGAGTTTCTTGATAGCTGTAGAATTTGTTCCCTATTTAATTGGTCTTGGTCCCTTTGATCCTGTTGAGTACATTCATTGGTTGAATGATCATTGCCTTTCTCGTTTGATTCTTCTTCCTCTTACTCCAAGCACTGATTACATTACTTGTATGGGTCATTTTGGATATTTCTCTTTGATTTGAAAATATTGTAGCATTAGTTTGGGTATTGTAGTGTTTATTTCATGTTGCTGGAGTCATTTCGCTTCGAATTTTACATTCGCTCTCTCAAGCTAGTGTTTTAGTTTTGTTTTTCATGTTATTTAGTGCATTGTTTGCTCTATTGCATTGAAAAAACCAAAATATTGCATTCTTTTTGCTTTGAAAATGAAACATTCCCTCGCATAACTAGCATTGTATAGGCTAGGAAAGAGTTTTGTTTTATGTAGATTGCATTAGATGCATTAGTGGATGTTTTCGCATGATTTCATTATTCGCTATCGCTTGAAATTTTTCTTTCCTTCTCGTAGATAGTTTTCATTGAACGAAAATGGTATCCTTCTGCATGGAGTTTTGCATTTAGGAAAATTTCAGATTCGACATACGTTAAGGCCTGGAAATTGAAACCTAATCCAAGATCAACATTAAAATATATTTCAATTAACCTAAGGCAACATTGAAACCTAACGAAATATTCTAGTGGTCTAAGTTAGAGACGTGTTCCGGCGTCTTAAGACCTAGTAGCTGTCGTTCGCCATCTGGCTCCAGACAGCACTAGTACAGACTTGTGCTCCCCGTACCCTCGAGTATATAAAGGGAGACCCTTCTAGGTTGCAATAATTTTATTCATAGGAAGCCGAGTATTCCACCTTGTAACCGTGATACACCGAACACAGCATTCGGGGAGACTACCTGCACGTACGTTAAGTCCTTGGTCATTTCTCTTTCATTTGATTACCAAGGTGTATATGGCAGTTCATGGAAACCTATCATACCCTCTTGCTTAGAATACCTGAGCAGTCATTTTTGATCTTTACTGACTCTTTAAATTTGAAAATATCATTGAGCACTTGTCCTTTCGCGCTCGTTCAAAATTGAAAGTGACTAGAGTCATATTTTTCTTATTTCTGGACTCTTAAAACATGAAACAACAAAGTTTGGTTTCAGTGTCGTAAAATAAACTACCCACGATCACATGCCCATTAAAATTTTTAGCACTTGGCCTGTTTTTGTTTGCCTTGGTTTCTTGAGTCTTTGCCCGGATCTTTCTTTTTCATTCTTGTTGTGAAGCAGTCACAGTGGCGGAACCACCGATTTCATCATCCTCGCTCCTTTCTAGAGGTAGTCCTTTACCGGACAGTTCATTTGAAACTCCTTAATCCACTAGGTCTGTCGAGCTTCAAGAGCCTATTCTCCCGTCGGTCTTACCCCTTGCTATCTGATCTCCCGCTGAAGAGCCAGTTGAGTTCAATTGGCCTCCCTCGGGCGCTTGGTCTGGTTTTGGGGACGAAGAAAAGTTCCCTCCTCTTACGTCAGGATCACCATTTCTAGCTACTGTTATACCTCCTAGTCCCTGTAGTCTTTTCGAAGATCTTATGGCGGAGTCAGACATGGACTCATCAGGTCCTATTGGCAGTGATGGAATTCCTGTTTCTAATGAATAATATCAACTTTTCCCTGAAAAACCCCTCATGTGTCTGCTTAATCTTCACCATTGGTGTCGCTTCCAGCCGGATATAAGTCCCGGAGTCAGATTATTGTTGGTGTTGCATCCATGGCAGCATCTACTCCATCCAAGATTCCAGTCCTTCCATCATTAGGACTATCACCGACGACACCTGCTTCGTCACTTTCAGTTACATCTGTCCCAGTTCAATCTACTGTCTGCATGACTGCGTCTGCATCGATCACTCAGTCACCAGTGGCTTCGACTGAGATACTTGGTGGCCTTACTTTTGAAGAGTATCTATTAGTTTTTCATCAACAGAACTCTCAGGTTTCTCAGCAGCCTCATGCTTTTGTTAATCCACCACACCATTATGACGAATATGGTAATCCTGTCTATTTGCCCTATCTTGCTCCTCATCACTATGATGCTGTCGGTACCCCCATCTATGCGTTTCCTACTCCCCATCATTATGATGAGTGTGGTGTTCCTGTTTATGACCCCTATGAGATCGTTCCTGAGAATGGGACGACTTATCAGGTGCAACCCCCTGGCCCACAAGGACAACCCTTTAAGGGACAACCTTCAACTCAGTTGGGGCTTGCATTAAGTCCTCAGGGATAACCTTATGGTCCGCAAGGCCAAAATTTACAAGGTCAGCCTATTGTCCAACAAGGACAACCCCAGGGGCCTTCCGGTCAATCGTTGTATCAACTAGGACCTTCTTACGGTCCTGGGGGGAAAATCTATTCGTCGCAGGGACAACCTTTTGTACAACAAGAGGGTTCATATTCTCAAACTGGTCTGAACGTTGGGCAACAAGGACAACCCTCTGGTCCTCCTCCACGTCAACTTGGTCATCAAGGACAACCTGGTACATTGCAACCATTAGGACAACCTGATCAACAGGGGCAACCTAGTGGCCCTCAGCATCCAAGCCAACCTGCTTCACAAGGGCAACCTACTCAACTAGCCCAACAACCGGCTCAACCTGCTCAACATCAATTTTACTCTGCTCCACAGCAGGGTCATACTTTTTAGTAGCCTGTTCAGCCTGCTCAGTAGCCATTCCACCCTGTTTATTCAGCTCAACAGGGCCCCACTTATTAATAGCCAGTTCAACCCCAAGGCGCTTATTACCCTCATTGTCAATATCGACCAGTATATAGCGCACCTCAAGGATTTAATTATCCCCCTCAATCTCAGTTGTAGTATAATCAACCATAAGGCCATGCTTACATTCCACTGCAAAATCCTTATGTTGCTCAGCAAGGACCTCGATGGTATACTCAGAATCAGTATCTTGGTCCTCAACCTCTGTATCAGCAGAATTATTCGGCTTATCCCCCATATCGTCAAAGTCCTTCAGGATAGAACCAATGGGGGCAGAATTTTTCTCAAACAGGATGGAATGTAAACACGGGCTCTTGTCAGAGGTTTGTTATGCCTTTTAACCCTCAATTACCATTTATCACCACATTGGAGTTACCGGCTGTGTCAAATTTAACGAACGATCCTATTCTTCATAACCTGTATTGGCCTCCGGTTCCGACTAAGATTCCTGGTGATTGTCTCAAATTTGAGGGCAAGTCTGGAGAAGACCCCCAAGCACATGTTATGACTTACCACTTGTGGTGTTCCTCTAATTCTTGGGTTGAATATTCTATTCGTCTTTGTCTTTTCCAACAGACTCTTACTGGTGGTGCTTCTAAGTGGTATATCGAGCTCTCTCGTGGTATCTTTCAAGATTTCAACTCTCTCGCCATGGGGTTCCTTACTCATTTTCAGTTACCGGTTTGTTATGAAGCCAGGACGCATCTACTCACATCCTTGAAAAAGGACTGGGCTACTCATATCTCGGACCATATTCATGAATGGAGACGTCGTCGTCGCTTGATCAAATTTGAAATTCCTGATCAGCTTCTTACTCATTGGTTCACTTCCTCCTTTGTTAATCAGATTGCGAAAGACATAGCCATGGGGGCATGTGTAACCGAGGAACAGGCCATTGCTCATGCCCAATACCTTGATCTCGTGTACTCTCAATCAGGCATATTGTATGATATTTTGACTGATGCCCCTCGACCTGGAACTTCTAAAGAACTGGAAACCCCATCCGTCGATGGTATTATTGGTTCTATGTCTCAGAATTAACGTAAGTGTTCTTCTTCCAACCCTGGGAAGCAAAAGTCTAATTCTTCCAATGATATTTCTCCTCAGTCTAGCCCGAATCTTGGTAAAACCTCAGAGGCCAATGTTGTTCAAGCCAATCCTATGGATAAGAATTCTAAAGGGAAAAGGAAGGGTAAAGGCAAGGCCAAAGCCGATGCCCTGAAACTGGATTCGTCCAAATCTCATGCTGATGATGGTTCGCAGCGTAAGCCGAAGTACCCCTGTCTGATTTGTGATGAAGAGCACTACACCAAGGACTGCCCTTGATGGGCTGAAGTGAGTAGATTGCTCAAGGGCACTCAGGGTACTCCTGCTATCCTTAAAGAACCTTTTTCGTCTCAACAGAACCAGATGGTCGAGCAGCCTCAGTCATCTGCTCCATTTGGCTCTCAGGTGTTCATGATGAACGGTTCTTCATCTGTTTCTATCGCTACTAGGTCGAAAGATTATGTTGGGTCGCGTCAGGAAATGAGGAAGGAGATCGCTAATGATCCTCCTCCCCCACTTGTTTTCGGCCCTCTCGAGATTGAAAGGCCCAGTGCTGAACTCGTTGTGCGGCCACCTTCCAAAGGTGTTCTCCGGAAGTCTTCTTATAATCCCAACACCCGTGCTGCTCAACATTACATTATTGTTGATGATGTGGCACAGCAGCCATCCACGATGTCCGCTTTAGAATTACTTCAGAGTTGTCCGTCTCAGCGAAAAGCTTTATTATCTGCGATTGGCGGGGTTGATCCTGCTGATACTAGCCTTCTCGCTTTCGATCTAGAGAATTTAGTCCCACGACTTCCGCACCAGATTGCAATCATTATACAAGTCGTTATTTATGGTCTCGACATCCATTGAGCAATTGTGGACAAAGGTGCATCAACCTGCGTCATGTCATCTTCTTGTTGGAAGGCCATTGACTCTCTGGCCCTGAATTCATCACCAAATGCCCTTGAAGCATTTGATGGAAGGGAATCAAAACCATTGGGTGTTCTCGCAAGTTTGCCGATTACCTTGAAAGGAAGACAGTCAATGTTGAAGTAGAAGTAGTTGATGCCAAACTCAATTACAATCTTCTACTCGGTCGCAGTTGGACTCACGCTATGCTTTGTGTTCCGTCGACCCTCTTCCGTGTTTTGAAATTTCCACACGAAGGCAAGATTGTTATTGTCGATCAATTGTCATTCTTCACCTCTTCTTCCAAGAACAACATTCCGTATGTGGATAAGATCCCTAATCCATTCGAGAGTGTTGGGCCGGGTCTCTTCAAGGATCCAGACCTCATGGGTATTTTTCCCCTTTTGCCACCAAAGAGTGTTCAAGTTAATATGATCTCTCGGTTCGATGACCCATGGATTATTCCTTCACCCGAACAAGTTAATTCATTTGGAGATTTGATGCTTTTGAGTTCGATTGAAATCGATTATTGTGAACTCATTGTTGCATCAGATACTCCACCCTCTGATGGTTCTCCTTTGAGTTTGTCTTTTTACGTTTATTCTCAATCCCCCTGGCTCGGCGATTCAGACTCGCCTGATCCTTTGAAAGAAGTGTTTTCTTCCGATGAAGCCATGGTGGAAACCATGTCTCTCGAAGGCCTACCATGGGACGATGGTCATCATCGTTCTTCGTTTATGCCTGGCCTTGGGGCTATGTATACATGCCTTGAGCATTTTGCATCTCAAGTTCCTTCTCCTCCTCTTCAAACGCCAATCCTGACACATGAAGTCTTTACAGAAGGAAAATTGAGCAATATCACACAGAAGATGCCTATTGACATTTCCGTGAAGTCGGGAATTGTCGAGAACATCCATGTGGGGTTCACTTGTTCTTTAGATGAAGTCCAAGTTTATACTATACTTTCTGCGAATTCTGTGATGTCTTCGCATGGTCCTACGAAGAAATTCCCATCATTGATCCTAGTATAGTGGTGCATGAAATCCCCACCTATCCCAGTTCGAAGCCTGTTTGCCAGCATCTTCGTCTGGTGCACCCTAGAAAGGCTGTGGCCATTAAAGGTGAAGTTGAAAAACTTATCAAAGATGGTTTCATTTATCCAATTCCCTTGACAGAATGGGTCTCAAACATCATTCCTATCGATAAGAAACAGGGAATTATTCGTGTCTCTGTTGATTACCGTGACATAAGTCGGGCCTGTCCTAATGATAATTATCCTACTCCCTTCATCGATCAGATCATTGACGACTGTGCCGGGAGTGAGATTTTTTCCCTTATGGACGGATTTTATGGATATAATCAAATTAACATTCTCCCGGCTGATCAGCACAAGACAAATTTTATCTATCCTTGGGGTACCTTCGCATACAAGAAGCTCCCTTTTGGCTTGAAGAATGCCAGGGCCACATTCCAACGAGCGATGTCCTACACTTTCCATGACATTCGTCACATCATTCAGCCTTACCTGGATGACCTTCTGGCTCATTCAGCTAAGCATAGGGACCATTTGAACCATCTTCGTCAGATCTTTCTTCGTTGTCGATACTACAACATTTGGCTTAATCCGCATACATGCGTCTTCTGCGTTGATTCCAGTAGAATTTTAGGGTTTATCATGTACCTCGATCCACTCAAGGTTGAGGCTATTTTCAATCTCCCCTCTCCATACTCATTACATCAGTTGCAGAGTCTGTAAGGAAAGGCAATTTTTCTACGCCGTTTTATACCAAACTATGCAGAAGTAGCTAAAGGATTCACACAAATTTTGAAATAGGACGTCCCTTTCCGTTGGGATGAGATTTCTCAACAATATTTTGATGCACTCAAGACGTTGCTGGTCAATGCTCCTTTATTACGTCCTCTGAACTATCACCGTGATTTTTCGCTCTATTTAGTTGCCACTTTTAGTACAATTGCCATGGTTTTAGTATAAGATGATGATGATGGTAAAAAAAATGTCATTTATTACTTGTCTCATAACCTTTTCAATCCTGAAACGCGTTATGCTCATGTCGAGAAGTTAGCACTAGTTGCGGTCCAGGCCGTCCAACGTTTTTGTCATTATATCCTTTTGTGTACGGTGACTGTGATTTCTGATTGCAACCCCATGACCTATATTTTGTCTCGAAAATTGCTGGGGGGGAAATACTCGAAGTGGATCGTTATCCTTCAAGAGTTAGATTTGGAATTTATTGCTGCCAAATCAAATAAATCTCTAGTTTTTGCTGATTTGATTTGTTCCCTCCCTTCCGACTCCACTCTGTCTCGTTCTGAGGACCGTATTCCGAATGATACACTTTTCTTGATTAGCACCGTCGATCCCTGGTACGTTGATATCATCATATATCTCTAGACTTCACTCGCAACCTTATCGTATAGTCGGAGATACGCTCTATCGCATTGAAGTTGATTCTGTACTCCACCGATATTTGACCCTCAAGGAAGCTGAGAAAGTATTGAATGATTGTCACAATGGCACTTGTGGTGGTCACATGTTTGGTTATGCCACTGCACAAAAGATACTTCGTGTTGGCTATTTCTGGCCTTCTATTTTTAACGGTTGTATTTTTGCGGTCCGAAAATGTCACGAATGCTATATTTATCAACGCAAGATGCGTGCGCCGCCTTTTCCTCTTCATCCTGTCATTACTGTTGGTCCCTTTGAAAAATGGGGCATCAGTTTTATGACGTGCAACCCTTACTCGGCCGGGGGGCATGCTTATATTATCGTAGCCATTGATTACTTTACCAAATAGGCCAAAGAAATGCCTACACTTGCCACTGATGGTAAGACAACTGCTCAATTCATATTCAATCACATTATTACTCGGTTTGGTGTCCCTCAAGCCATCATTACCGATCATGGTTCCAATTTTCGGCATTATATGGTGGTAGAGTTGACTTCTAAGTTGGGTCTGCGTCACGACAACTCAACACCATACTACCCTCAGGCCAATGGATAGGTTGAAGCCGTAAACAAAGTCCTTGTGACCATGCTTCAATGTACGATTGAGATCCATAAATCCAAATGGCATTTCATGTTATTTTCGGCTCTCTGGGCAGACTGAACTTCGACTAAGAGTGTGACCGGATTCACCCCTTTTCAGTTGGTTTACGGCCTGGAAGCTACTCTCCCGATTGAGTGTGAAATACCTTCTCTCAAGTTAGCTGTGGAATTACTTCCAAACACTTCATCGGAAGAAGAGCGTCTGCTCTACTTGGATGAAACTCGTCGCTTAGCTGCTTTGGTCATCGAAGCACAAAAGAAGTGAATCAAAGCTCATTTTGACCAATCAGTTTCTCCTCGTTCCTTCATTGAGGGAGATCTCGTCCTCCTATACGACCAAGCTCATGATAAGCTGGGGAAGGTAAATTTCAACCCATGTGGCATGGGCCCTACATTATCAAACGTGTGTTGCAGAATGGGGCCTATGAGCTTATTGATTATGAAGGTCATTCCCTAGAACAACCCAGAAATGGGCTATATCTCAAAAATTATTATGCATGAGTCATTCACGCATGATTTGTGTACATAGGTGTTTTTTCATTTTTTGTACATGTTTGGGCTTGGTGTGCTTTGTAAGCATTTTTCTGCTTATTGGATCTTGCTTATTGTGCAGATGTCTATTACCCTTATGTCGGTTTCGCGGATGGTGCTTCCCGCAATACCAGGAATTTATCCTCGACAACCTGGGTAATTTATAATCCTGATGGTGAGTTGATTAATCTACAAGGTATTTGTCTAGGGCGAACTACAAACAATGTCGTTGAATATAGTGTTGTTCTTGAACTATTAATCGAGGCCATTAACCTCGGCATACACGCATTGCTTGTAAATCTAGATTCACAGCTTGTTGTTCTTCAACTCAACGGTCATTATTCAGTTAGAAACCCATACATTTTGCAATTGTATTTACGTGTTTTTTTGCTGGAAAGACATTTTTATTTCATTACATATCAACGTATTCCTAGGCGAATGAATACATTAACTTATACAATGGCTAAAATTATATTAGATAAACATTTGCGTAATTTGTAAAATCATCATCATATGTAAAAATATCCATGCAAGAAAATAGATGTATATATATATCGACTGTTTGCATCATGTGCATCATAAAATCGAAAAACTATGTGTGTTTTGTTACATCCTGAGACATCATGTCTCTCGAACTATGAAAAAATAAAACCTAGGTGTCTAATTGGCATGGTGCTCATGATAGCACGTCATTGCCCCTACCAATCGCCTCAGCAAGCGATGAATGCGACTTGGCACCCCTAAAGTATGCCTCTGATACGCATGAGGAAAATCACCAAAGCGAGTATAGTCGGGAACCCCACGGGTAATCCCTTCTAGATTACGCACTATCTCCTCTTCCTTGACGCCCTTACCATGAGGGTCGAAATCGAGAGGAATCTGCCTTGCTATTGGAGACATTCCTGAAGGTCTCTCTGGGCCCACATCTGCATACATATAGATTGAATGTCAGAACATGCATATAAAAAAAAATAAAAAAATTCATAATAATCATAAAAATTAAAAAGTGAGTCTCACCTAAATCTTCATCCCAATCCTCTCCCTTTGGGAGTGGGAGGTCCGGATCACCAGTGAAATCTATACCAGAGTAGGGCCAGTCCTCCATGACAATGAGCTGTCGGCGGAGCCAATCAAAGAACTTCGGTCTCTAGGACATCTGTTGACCGCCCCCTGCCTTGGGCATCAAAGTTTCCCATCGGGAAATCCATGGTTCCATAGCTGGTGGTGTCGGGACTATGAACTCCTGACGCTGAAAAATTGGTATTCATTCCAAGAAGAATGATACTAGAATAGATCCATAACCAAATTGTTTCAATTTGGACTTCTTGCATTTTATTAGCCAGTGCTTCATGTTTATGGTCACGGCCTCTGCCCAGTTGTAGATGGTCGGTGCTAGGCAGTCTACAGCAAGCAACAACTGTGTCTTTGTTGCTTTGTGTGGTGCTTGTGTTCCCATAGCTCGTGTGATGGTATGTAGCACCACTCATAATGTCAAATCTGGGATAATTTGGATATCAAATTTCCCACTACCTGACCCCTTCTATGCTCTTGGACATACCTTGTCTATCACCATGGACATGTTCTCCATGCAAGGTCGGGAGCCGGTTAGGATTGGTGCTGCTCCCCTCCGCGATAATCGTGTGATGAAATACACGTCGAAAACTTCAATTTCAAGTTCTTGATCCCAAAGGATGAACTTCTCTTGATCTTCGTCCCATATGATGACCAGATACTGTAATAATTCTGGTTGGGCTGGGAGACATGGTGTTAAAAAGAATTTTTTCAGACCACAGTTTCTAAGAGCTGGCATGATTCTTTCATTTTCGATGGCTAGCTCATCCTCTTCACTATGTTCCCATTCTTTCCACTCAATCACCATTTTGCGGCTCTAAACCTGCATACATTTTTACATGGACATTGTTGGCCTGGTTAAAATTTGGATTTTGTAAAAAATTTGGTTGTATTCCCTAGTGTTTTAAGCATGAAATTGGGTTGCGCGGTTGGCGCGACTGTTTCTCAAACAGCCGCGCCCCCAGTATAAAAATTTCGCGATTGGTGCGAGTCCGTGCGCGAAACCCGCGCTGACTACGATGCCCTAATTTTTGCGATTTCCTCCTCAAGGAATCAAATTGAAAATTGCAGGCAATAAAATATAGCTCAAAAGATAGAGAAGAGTGTTGGCTCTTACCTGGAATTGACGGATTCAAGATTGGTTCACTGGATCACCCGCTATCGTAGCCGCAAGATCGCAAGACCAAATGGGTCACTATTGCTCCACAAGAGGTAAAAGTGAAAAGTAATTATTTTTTACCATTCTTGGCATTTTATAGATTTTCAGAACCCTAATTAGGTTTTAAGACATATTTTTCAATTATTTTATTATATTATTTTCCATAAATGGGTTTTACACGTGTCTCTTGTGCAGCAACAAGTTTTCGCGCAATTGTGATGAAGTAACGAGTTGTATTTTATACTTTTTCGGACTTGGTAAAAACACAAAAAAGTCACTATTAGAGTCATCTTTTAGCCCTTTTCTGACTCTCTAAAAATTAAAAGATTGCCGAGACGATTGTTGTTTTGAACTCGTTAAATGGATGCGAAACGATATCTACCCAGCATACGTTTACCCCTATTTCGAGTTGGGATGGATTATTTACGAAAAAGGAATACCTTAGCCTATCATGACTAAGAGGTTCTTTCAGAATTTGTTTTCTACCTTTTCAGATCTGTGAGACTACCTACGAAAAGGGACTGCTGGAGTTTTTTTATTTTCTGCCTTCTTTTCAAGCTCTCTAAACATGAAAAGATGTCGAGTTCTTCCTTTGTCAGACTCGTTAAACTCTTATGACATCGGACTTCGTCACCATGACGTTATTTGAGTTCCTCCTTCCTAGGGCTCGTAAAATGTACTAGGATGGATTTGTCCGAAGGAAAAACTTACAGTGTAAGCATATGCTATCCCCTTCAAGCTTGTTTTCAAAAATAATTGGGGTACTCGCCATAAATGGCGGGGGAAAATGGAACCAGATTTTAGTTGTGTTGGCAGTATGTCACTCTTGAACATGGCACTTGTCTGCATTCGTGTCGGGTTGGGGACATCTCATTTCGTCATTTTTGCCTCCATGGGTTTGGGTAATCTCTTTTGACCTCTCATTTTCTCTTTACCATGTCATCATGACCTCAGATCCCTTGATGTCAAATGCTTCCAAATCCAGTGTCGTGTTGATGATATGTTCAATAGAAGTTTTCCTCTGCAGTTTTCAACCTCCCTCTGATTCTCTATTGGTTCTGATTCACAAACATCATATTCCTATGTCTTGTGTCGATGATGTGGGAAACATTATGGCCCTCCTTCGACCAGGTCACTTCCTGTCGACTTCAGCTCATTATCCAGGAATCTGATCTAGAGACTCCCTTCTGGTGCCTTGGAGCTTGCATGCCTTAATGGAAAGTTCTTCGCATTCGACACAAGGTCCACATCATTGGCCTTCGATCGACTGACTCTGTGGGTGTTCGATGCCAGATCACTGATCACATTTCGTGGATTGTACCTTTCGTACCTTGAGAGCCATTGTAATTATTGGTGGTTCCTCTCGCGTCTGTTAACAACTTTCATCATTGGCTGGTAATCAGACGATTTTCTTGCATGTTTGACTTCAGCTCATATATTCGCATGTTTGAATTTGTACTTGTTTAGATCAAGATGGAGCGCAAGACCCTGGGTTTTGTCTGATAAAATCCAGGCTGCGGGTTCTTTGTGGATTATCATGGCTTATTGCATGACTCTTTTGATTGGATGGCTGCAATCATACTTGAGTCTATTTGTTGATCTTTACTGCTGGATGGCTGCATCCATACCTCGATCTCAGTTTTTATATACTCTATTATGGATGGCTGCGCCCATGCCACATGTTCATGTATCAGAGATATCATTTGTATTTGTAATTGCAGGTTTTTCGACAACAGTGTTTGGTTCGAACGCGTTCTCATAAATCATTTCGCCCCTCCCTCTCCCTTGGACCTCATGCTTTAGGGGGCATCTATTACACAACATTTTTTCACTGTCCCTGCAATCCCCATCCCGCACATTGGACAGTCATTTCTGTGACTTATGAAAAGTGTCATGCCTTGCAAAGACCTTCATTGCATCCCTCTACATGAAGGTAACATTCCTCTTGTTGACAATTTCCTGAACAGAGCATCAAAAACCCCTATTTTTGCCTTAGCGCGAGTAGCCAGTTCTACCCTCGCGCCGATGTGGAAGATTAACACTAGGGCTCGTGCCACCTAGTGCTATGTCCCAGTGTAATACCCACGCCAAGTTGTTTGGGAATATTTTTTAAAAATAGAGGTGGAGGTTCCATTCCAACAACCTCGAGGATGAGTCATTGGGAGTGGTTGAACTAAACATCCACAGGTTTCCTCCTTTGGTTAGTGGTTTCCACCTCCCTTGGAACACTCCCAAATGATAGGCCTCCCTTCCACCTTTGTAGGGATCCCAACCTCCTCCTTTTCCTCTATATAAACAAGCCATATCCCTTTATGAAAGCTAGATGAACTTGGAGAACAGAACTATAGCTGAATAACTGAGTTATTGAGAAGGTAGATCAAGAAGGAACTCCATTGAGAGGCCATCATCTCATCCGAATTCCCTGATGAGCTTTGAGACTTGCTTCGCCTGAACCCCACTGGAGGAGACCGCAACGTCAGAGCATGGTTGTATCTCTTCTTTCTACATAATAATATAAGTGACTATTGTCTGGTTCCCATCTTGTGTTTTGTCTTTATCAAATGCAATATGCTTAGTCTTCTCTGACTGACTAGTATTTTTTGGATGAAATTATTATGTGGTATCTAGTTATTGTTTTCTGATCTCTGTGCAGGTGTCCAAATGCAATAAGTGAAGGGATTGTGACTTGCCAAATCAGGAGCGAGAGATTCTCATCACCACTACGATTGTCAATGACAGCATTGGACCACAGGTAGGCCATCTTATTGCGTCCTCTTTCATTCAATATCTAGCGACCTACACTCTAGCATGATTCCTTGTTTTTAGACCCACTCTAGGGCTAGAGGGATCGTCTCTGTTCGCAGAGAGGATTTACCTACATAACATTAGCACTAGACCCAATAGGGCTCGTGTTGGGCTAGAAAGGGCCTATAAGGCCTAGCCGCTATGGTTTGAGGATAGAGGAGGGATGCAAGAGGGTAGAAGAGGAGCCAAAAGGAAGAGTGAAGGGAATAAATAGAAGATGGAGGCGACCGAGGCAGAGATAGGGCTTGATAAGCCCACGGAAAGCCTAAAAGGCTGTCGTCTAGGGTTTAGGAGGGGGTTCAAGGGTCCTAGAGGCCACAACCAAGCCTAAAAATGCCTTTAAGGCTTGACACAGGGTCTTAAAGGGAAGGTTGAGGCCCCTAGAGGCTACGACCATCCCTAGAAGGGATACAAAGATGATGCTGCCCCTGGGGGCTTAGAGGCTGACACATGGCCTTAGGAGGGAGATGCTAGCCTTAGAGAGGATAGATCCGAGCCTAGGAGGTCTGAAAATTGAAACTCTTGCTTCAAAACATTGTATTTGCTTCACATATGAAATTCATTGCAAATTCTTCAATGGTTGGCCCTGCAAAAAAAATTAGAGGCTACATCTTACCCTCAAGGGCCTAGATCTAACTCCATTCTAGATCTTTCCTCTTGATTTCACTTGCAAAAATAGAGATAAAAATACCCAAAACCCCAATCAAAACCCCAGTTAGAAAAATAACTTACAGATTATATATACAAAATTATTTACAATATACAAATATACAAGGCTTTTGAAATAAATTTTGAGAAATGATTTTTTTAGAGATTTTTTGACAAATGGCTAAATGTTCTTTTAAGAATAGATGAAAGCTACAACCTTAGCGAAGTTAAATAAACCATAAAAGTATTCAAAGTCGAAACAAGGTTAGCCTAATTCCATAGTTTGTGAACTTGGAGCCTAAGGAAATGGGAATCTGCAAACACTGTATATTTTCTTCAAGAAAACTTGTTAGATGCACCCCAAAGTCTTTATTATGATTCAAAAAACGTTCCCAGCAGGACAATAGAGTTACATCAGAATTTTCAAAGAATTTTCCTAGCCAAACATCGGATGGATTTTGACACAAATGACTCTCTAATTTATAGATAAATCCTCAAAGTGGAAAAATAACGGCTAGTTGGCTTGATCCTCGTCAAAATAATCTTAGCCATCGATAAATATTTGATGATATTTTAATGTCAGTCATTGAAAATATTTATTTTGAGGAATTTCTGAATTTCTCATTAAATCCATTTTTTATTAGCTCAAAAATAATTATTTTGAGCTAATTTCCTCAAAACATTGACTTTGACGTAACCACCAAGACCCAAGGGTCCAATTTTTCTTGAAATTTCCAATATTCCCTTGGCGGGGGACTTCCAAAAATTAATTTCTTTGATACCCACTAATTTTCCTAATTGGAGAATTTAATTTCTCTTAGACTCTAAGTTAAACTCTAATTAATTGATCTTTTGGCTTAGGGTTAATTTAATTTTTGCAAGAAAAGTTAATTAATTGACACTTGATGGGATTTAATATTTTTTCCATCCTCTAATATTTTAGCCATGGTGTCTAAGTATGAAGGACCGTGCACTAAAATATTTTTTACATAAGATTTTTATATTTTCAACCCTCAAAGGGGGAACACCCATTTCGAATAGACCCTCAAATTACATACCCAATTTTGTGACACAATATGATCTAGTAGACCAAGTGATTTGTAATAAAATAATTTATCCAATTAGCTTAAATTATTCCCAAATCACTTTTACATAAGACTTGACTAAAACACTAGGAATCACCTAAAACTTTGACGAAGAAATCCATCCTAGATTTGGGTTGAGGTTGGAGGGAAATTTTTTTCCGACCATCCGTGTTTAGAAACAAAGATGAGTCAGTGAGACAAAAAACCTCCTAGGATGAAACTTTCACCAAAATAATAGGTTTACCTAGGTTGTTTCATAGATATAAGGTCTTACTAGCATCATTTATATTACAAAATTTCATAATGGGTTTACAATGACTCATTAAAAAGCTGATTGATCCAATCCTTTTGAAAAAATTGGTACATCCGATTCCTTGGAACTTTGACAAACACAAGTGTAACAAGTCTCACCAACACATGCTCACCAAAACAACGATCAAACTTGTGCCTTTGTTCCTCCTTTTAAAGGCAATTTGAATGGTTAAAATTAGCGAGTTCTATATTAGCTAAGTTGAACTAGTGGTTCACAAGTTAACAAAGGCTCACTATTAGTGTTAACTCATCCTTCCTAAATTTTATGAAGCTAATTCAAACTCTTGGTCATGTTTCCAATACAACTCACACTAGAATAAAAATAACTCGGCCTTCTATGTTAACACATTGGTTAACTGCTTCATAACTCATCATGGAATCATATTTTTTAGGAGCTCAAGCATGCCAAAGAAGAAACTCATTTTGGCTCTTATGATTCAGGAAAAAATCAAGGAACCCGAACTCACTACTATTTTAAACACTCCCTCTTAGCGAGGAAGGTGTTCTTGGAAGTACCTCATCCACTTGGATCTATCTCCAACATTACAATGTTCTTTGTTACTACAGTTTCTCCCTCTAAACTAGAAGGCTTCCCTGCTTTCTTCTACAGAACCTGATTTGAAGATCTATTATTTCCGACCATGATCTTTGATTTCACCACTTTAGTCATAAGTGCCATGTACCCTGTGTACATGTGTGTCTATTTCTTGATGCTGGGAGACTCAACTCTCTTTTCATCTCCCTCGACCAAATCCTCTTCCCACTTGGCTTCGAAATCTCCCTGTATTGGAAGTCTCTGACTAGTGGTTGCCTCCAATCGCCCTGGTTGAGGCTCCATCTTGAGGTACTTCCAACTAGCTTAGACTCAAACTGAAATATTGGTTGAGGCTCCATTTGAGAATTCTATCCTGCTCTTTCTCAACCACCACTTCTCTACTTTGTGCACTACTTTCCTTGTTGCTTGAGGCCACACCTGTCTCTACCTGCTATTTGTATAGATTCTTCACCCTTACACCTATCTGCTTCTTACATCCAAAAGCTAAGTGTTGTAGGTAAGACTTACCTCTGTTGAAGATGACACCATAACCCTTGTCCTTGAGGGTAGTGACCGAAACAAGATTATGTCTCAATCCTGGAACATAGAGAACATCTATGAGATGAAGAGGATTACCTGAATCCCTCTGAAAACTAACATTATTGTTGTCGCTCATATTGTACAGGCACGATGCGACTACAACTTAGGTCAGGGGTTGTCACTCTGATCCCTAACCTCTAGCTCTCTCCCAACAACATGCTATGGGGGGTAATCCCTATGAAATATTATAACACAAGATTCGTTGGCAACCAACAAGTCCGGGAGACACGATTGAATGGCCTAGCCACTTGGTTGATTTTAGCAAGTTTTAAAAATTCTATTAGATTTATAATGAGACCACTGCCTTGTGGATTCAACTAATTACTTTGGATCAATTAAATACCATATGACTAGATGAAAAACCGATGCTTGATGCTTCACTATCCTATATGTTATGCAAATCCTACAATCTAGGTGAGATGCAAACTCTTGGTTTATTTTAGTTAGATGCATACTCTAAATGTATCATTCCTCTTAATTGTTTGAAGCTAGTCTCTAGAGTAGGTTGTGAGAGAGAAGCCAAGGGGAAGCAAGCAAAGATTTGGTTAACGATACCTCTCCTTAGTTTCTAAACACCTGATGCATTCGGTGTTGCAGATATTGTGGCTCTGACAACTGCAAGGCCATCGTGTTAACCACTAAAGAGGTGCTAAACTCCTCAATTTAGATGAGAAAGGTGGGATTATATCTCTATCGACCAAGCTTATGCTTAGAAGTTAATTAATTGGTGCAAGAGACTAATCCTAGAATGCAAGTGAAAGAGGTGAGTTGATTGCTTCTTAAGGCAAGATTGTTTAATGTTCTTTTAAGTACTTAATTATGATTGATTTTAAATTATGACAATAAGTACTTAACAATGGTAAATAAGAGACAATCCCAACCACAAGAATATGTCCCAATTTTACAAGTTCCAACAAGATACAAGAGATAACCAAGATACAATTTCCCAAGTATTATATAACCACAAGAAAAGATCACCAATATGCCAAAGATCAACAATAAATTTCAACCATAAAACAATAATGACAGTAGTGGCAAGAAATAAAAATGAGAGCGTTTGTCACCAAGATGTCACTTGAAACAATTAACCAACGCAATTGCTAACACTTTTGAGAGAAATATCAATGTGCTCAAGACAATTAAAAGATTGATGCTCTTAACACAATTAGCGATTCCACAAGATATGGATTACCAAAATGCCAATTAGAAATATAGCAATTAGATTCTCAATGCTAGAAAAGAGATGCCAATATCCAACCAATTTGAGCACCATTAACCAATCAACAAGACATTATATATTAGGCTTATAAGATTAATGTGTCAAGTGAGTGATGCTTATTAAGAGTATAATTATGACCTTGATTCTTATGAAATTCACAAGAGACAAAAATGTTAGTATTCTTATGAGCACAATTTTCAAATCAACTTAATGTAAACAATGACTTCCACCATTAGCAAACTCTTATCAATGGAGCATAAACAAATGAGAACCTCTATGTTACTTATGTTCATACATTCAATGAGCAATAGGACAGTGGTAATTTAATTTATTATAGATCACTTACGATGCCAATTATGAGATGCGAGAATGTCAATATGCAAATGAGACAGCCAGCTACTTTTCCTACACTAAATTTTCAAATAAATAAACTCATTTAGGTGCCAATGCCATTGTTACGATCATACTTTAATATGCTTATCTAAACAGATATGAATAGAGGGTTTGAAGAGGCAAACCAATGGGCCTTTAGGCCTAGTAGAAGACTAGTCCTCTTGCCAAAAATTTCATCAGTGAGATGGTTACCTGCAAACACAATATTTTGGCCCAATTTCTCTGCAAAACACCAAGTATTAACTTCAAAAATCAAACATAACCCCATCGATGACTGGGAGAGGTAAATGAGGCAAGGTAAGGGAAAGGATGAGTGCTAGAAGGAAGGCAGCAGTGCCTATTAGGCTTACGGCTCAAGGGTAGAGGCCTTGTAGGCCTGTCGTAAGACTGGGATAGGCCTTAAGGCTTGTCGTCCAAGGAAAAGAAGGTTTGTGGCCATAGGAAACAAGGCCTCTTGGCCTATGGCAGAGGGTGGAAGGAAACCGAGAGGGAGAAGAGGCCCCACATGTTGAAAATTGAGTAACTAGGTTCGGTCTTCATAAGTATGAAATGTATTTGACTCTAGTAAATTATAAAATTAAAGAAACAATATTATTATTATTTTGGAGCATGGGTTTCATGCTATAGGTATTTTGTTTTATAGGTCAAGCACCCATTGAGTGCTTTTAGGGTTTTTCCTAGGTCAAGAAGTCAAAAGATTCATTTTCATAAGTTAAAGACCCCATTGGCACATTGTATCTTGTAAAGAAAATTACTTTTGTCTTTAAAAGTATCAGAATACTCCCCAAGACCAAGTCGGCCTAAAAGGAAGAGCCACGTCCACCTTGAAGAGCCTATATATAGAGAACTCGTCCTTGAGATGCACTCTCTCATCACTCATTCTAGTGAAGGAGGAGGAAGGAGAAGGTAGCGACGAAGAAGAAGGATGAAGGAGATTTATTTTTGTGCTAATTCTCTCTCTCGCGTGCTAAAGAGGACTAGGTTTTCTGCAGCAAACCTAGGGCATCCATCCACAAGTTCGATCTTGGAGGAAAGGAAGCAAAGAGGTCAAGCGAAGATCACCAAGGGTCTCTCTCAAGCTCCAAGGGTCGGGGAAAGGAAAGAAAAGTTCAGAGAAGGACTCTAGAAGAATATCGAAGTTCCCACATGTGGCAGCAGCAGTTGCAGGGAGGTCGAAATTTTAGATCTGCAGTAGGAGGCCGAAAATCTTGCAACAGAAGATCGAAAAGGTGCTACTAGAAGAGATTTGATTGGGTTTGACTACGCCGAAGTTGGCACATCATCCGAAGAATTTGTTCTTGGTCTTGAAGGTTATCGGTCTCAGCCTTAAGGTCATGGAATTTGTCATTTGAAGAATCTATAAGGAAGAGAAGAGACTTAAGGGTTTTCCTCTTAAGAGGAGAGGTTTTGGCCCTAGCTTGCAGCCTATATATTGTATCATTGTTCTTCTTGTTTTGGTATTTTTTTGATGCTTCACACATATAATAATAAGGAACAAAGATAATAAGTAAAAGGAATCACAAGCGGTTATCAAGTTAAGAGAATTAATCATAATCATTTCCCTATTGAATTCCAAACACCATAGCAGGTTGCGGCCAAGGGATAAGGGTTGTCGAGGGCAGAAGTAGGAAGAGAGGGGGCAGCGGAAGGCAAACACGAGGAAGAGGCCTTAAGCAAAGGCACCAAAAGCCACGACAAGGGATCTAAGGCCAATCTATGCCTGTGACTCAACCAAAGAGGGAAGGAGGGTTGCGACTAGAGTAAACTAGGCCTAGGAAGCCCCAAAAAATATTCAAACCCCTGCACAAATTTTATTTCTGCTTTAGACTTCCAAAATTTGCCACTAAAACTTTCTTGAAGGTTGACGGCTTCTCCTCGGGCTTGAGCATTGATCTTGGAGGAGAAATAGATGGTGGATCTTGCATTCTTAGGCCTAGATCCACCTCTAGAAACCCTCACAAAAATATTCCAAGACTAGAAACCCTTCCAAATATTTAGATTTGGCTTGAAGCTCACCTACACAAGTGAAAACAAAATTTTCCCAAAACCCCAATATATACAAAATTTGAAATATTTCCCAAACCCCAACTGTTGCAAAACAAGGGTTAGAAAAAAATATTTACAAGATATATACAAATATACAATGCTTGAGAAAATAAAATATTTTTGAGGAATAATTTTTTTAGATGATAATTACAATGGATCAAATGTGTTTCGAAAATTTATGGTATTGTCCACAACCTTAGCGAAATAAGAAAATCAAACAAAAATTCCCAGAGCCCAAACAAGGTTTGCTCTTCTCCAAAGTCTGTGAACTTGGAGCCCAAGGATTAGTGTACCTACAAGCTCTATATAATTCTTCAAGCAAACTTATTAAACACATGGTGAATTAGATCACCTAAGATAGACCCAAAATCTACCAATAGAATGTTCTTATCATCGACAATGAATAAACAAGTTTATAAAATTTAAACACAATATAGGAAAGCACATAACCAGCGCATACCATAGATGATCGGACATAGAACACCATGAACTGAACCCCAAGGTCTTTCTATTACGAACTTCAAACGATCCCAGCAGATCAGTGGATCAATACCAGCATTACAAAATTACATAGACCAGAGTCAGAAATTTCATCATTGTGACTTGAGAAGCAAATGGCTTCTAATTTATAAATAAATCCTCCAAGTGGAAAATAACGGCGAGTTGATTTGATCCTCGTCAAAGTAATCTCGATTGTTGCTAAATACTTCATCATCTTTAAATCTTTGCCGACAAAAATGTTTATTTTTGAGGAATTTTCGAATTTCTCTTAAAAACCAATTTTTATTAATCCAAAAATTGATTTTTTTGATTAATTTCCTCAAAATTTTGACTTTGACTTAACCAACAAGATCCAAGGGCTCAATTTTTCTTAAAATATCCATTTTTTCCTTGTTGGGGGACCTCCAAAAATTAACTTCTTTTCGACCCACGAATTTTTTGGTCATTTTCCACTTGGAGAAATTAATTTCTCAAGAATTAATTTTTTTACTCTAAATTAATTAATTTTCTGGCATAGGATTTAATTTTATTTTTGCCAAAAAAATTAATTAAATGACACGAGGGGGTTAATCATTTTTCCACCCTAAAATACTTTAGCCATGGTGTCTAATTGCGAGATGATTGCGAAGAACCATGCACTAAAATATTTGTACATCAGATAATTACAAATTCAACCCTCAAAGGGGGAATACCCATTCGTTATAGACCCTCAAATAATTACCCAATTTTGCGACACAATATGATCTAGTAGACCAAGTGATTTGTAATAAAATAATGTATCCAAAAAGCTTAAATTATTCCCAAACCACTTTTGCAAAGTCTCGATATAACACTAGGACTCACCTAAGACTTTGTTAATAAATTCCACCCTAGCTTTGGGGTTTAAGCTGGAGGGAAAAACTCTACCGATTATCCGTGTTTAGAAACACATAATTTGGTGAAACGAAAAACGTCCTAGGACGAAATTCATTGCCAAAATCGTAGGCTTACCTAGGTTGTTACATAATTAAACGGTTATACTAGCATTATTAACATTACAATTTTCAGAATTTGTGTTTACAATGGTAAAGAACTAGTTGGCTGATGATTCTGAACTTCGAAAAAAAATTGCACAACTACTTCCTTGGACTTGTGACAAAATAGGTGCATAATTTGGTTCCATATGGGGACACGTTGCTTCATCGAAGTGACGTGAAAATCAAGAATCTTGTATCCAAAAAAACAGAATTCCATCAAATAGATATCCAGTCATAATCAAAATCATCATGCATATATAAAATATTTATTGGAATAGAAAATATATATTCTAACAAACTGAAATGTAAAGACATAAAACATAAGTGCATAAAAATAAAACTAACTAATGACAAAAATGAAAGGGATTAGGGTTAGAGATACTATACAAAGATGCCCCATGGCATCAAATGTCATCCCTGTAGTATAATTTGAGCATCTTCCCATTTGCTAGTAGCTCCATGGGATCACCCTCCAAGGTATTCAAATAGAAATAATTTGCTCCAACAATCCATCTGATAATATAAGGTCCAAGCCATATATTTTTGAACTTTCCATGATTGTCGAGTTACTCATTTCTGCGATCCCATAATAACTCCATATCACCAACCTGTAGAGACTTGTTCTGAGATGATTTGTCAAAATTTTCCTTCATTTTGTCCTGCCCCTGACATAGGCTATCAAAAGTATTCTTGCGGGCTTCATCAAGTTCCATAATCTGATCAATTCTTCTTTGCACTTCATCCTTATCATTTGTAAACTTTTGCAGAAGTTGATAAGCTGGAAGCTTGAGATGAACAAGTAAAGTTACTTCCAAACCATAGACAAGCTCAAAAGGACTTTTTCTGGTATCCCTCTTTTTTGTGGTCTTGTCTACCCATAATGCATACTTGATCTTATTGTCCCACGACCTCTTGTTATCTCCCACAATCTTCTTGATGATGGTTATCAATTTTTTGTTACTTGATTCTGCAAGGCAATTTCCTTGGGGATAATAATTCGAAGAATGAGATAGAATAATATTGTACTTTATGCGGAAAGAAGAGAACTCGGAAGAACTGAAAGTTTTGGTGTTGTCAGTGGTGATTTTGGCGAGAACACCAAATCGATTGATAATCAGATTCTCAATAAAATCCATGATAACCTTCTGTGTGGCATGCTTTTTTGGAATAGCTTCAACCCACTTTGTGAAGTAATTTGTTTCAATCAAAATACATGAATAGCCATTACTTGAATTCTGATTAAACTTACCAATGAAATCCAACCCCCATTGTTGAAAAGGGGCTTTTGCTATAACTGGTTGAAGAGGCAACGCTGCTTACTTTTGTTTCCTGGTGAAAAGTTGGCACTCCTGGCAATTTCTGACGAATTTATCCACATCTCAGAAAAATGGTAGGCCAATAATATCCAACACATAAAATATTGTGGGTTGTGGTTTTTGCTACAAAATGGCCTCCACAAAATCCTGCGTTGAACTCATTGATAAGATTCTTACCTTCATCTTCATTTATGCACCTGAGTACTATCCTATATGGATTTCTTCATCCAAGGCGATATTTTAAGATACAATATTTGGATGTCTTTACTCTGAGAGCCCTTATTTTATAAGCTATCAAGTGATCAGGGCACGTTAGATTTGTCAAATAATAACTAATATCCCTATACCATTCGACCTTTTCCAACTTATGAATCTCAGGGGAAATATAAATTTCAACCATTCCATTCTAGAAAAGCAACTCTAAAGCCTTTTCATTACTTTTTGTTAGTATTTGAGCTAACCCTTGGCCTTTGACAAGCTTGGTTGGTCTAATCTCCAAATAATACTCCTGAATTTTAGCTACCCATCTGGCATGAGTTCCTAAGCAATCAATTTGAGTCAATATATCCATGATAGCAGAGTGTGGAATAATGGAAATGACTTTGGAATAGCCCACATATGTTCTGAAATGCTTAAGGGACTTGAACAATACATAGGCTAGCTTTTCCATAATGCTATAATTCAATTCTAAATTATGCAAGGACTTGCTCATGAAAGCAATTGGTTGCTCATGACCATCTTTGTTCTTCTACAAGAGGACACCTACTATAGTTTCTTCGAAAACGAATGAAAAGACCATAAAATCCTTTGAATAATTTGGGCTAACCAGAACAGGGGCTTTAGCTATAGCATCTTTGATATCTTGAAATCCATTTTTACCTGCGTCTTTATCAACAAACTTTTCATCCTTCTTCAAAAGACTTTGTACAGACTTAGCAATTTTAGCATAGTTTGGAATCAATCTCCTAAGGAAATTTGTTTTTCCTAGGAAACACTGCAGGGACTTAAGATTATGCGACAATGGAATTTTTTGAATAACTTCAACCCTTTTAGGGTCAATCTTGATGCGATCTTTGGAAATGATGTCACCCAGTAATTTTCCCTCAGTCACCCCAAATACAAATTTGGTGGGATTTAATGATATGCCAAATTCTCAACATTTGTCAAAAACCTGCTTCAAATGATTTATATGAGCCATACCATCCTTTGAGAAAACAGTGAGATCATCCCAGTAAATTTCAATGATTTTTCCAATTAACTACTTGAAATCATAATCCATAGCCCTCTGAAAAAGTAGCCCCTAAATTTGTTAACCCGAAAGGAATTCTGAGATATTTGAAGGTACCCCAAGGCATGGTGAAGGTGATCTTATGACAGTGTTCCTCCTTAACCCATACATGATTATAGTCAGAGAATCCATCCATAATGACATCATACCGGATCTAGTTATCCTTTTAAGCATATTCTCGGAGATTTTACTCTCGTGGTCTATGCAGAGTATACCCCAGTTGGCATCATACCCACAAGTTGGGCTTGTTGGGATTCGCTCCCCATCTGGCCAATGAGTTCAGAGAAATCTTGGAGGTGTGTTACCCAAGCTGATTATGATGCATGTGCTCTACCACATGACTCCTCAGGGTCATTGCTGGGAAGATCAGCAAGCAATAAGATGATTATGATCTTTACCTCATATAGCAAGTGGTATCTCACCCATTGATTGCACAATGGGATGGTTGTGATCCTTTCTTGGTAAGTTGTATCTCGCCTATTGCTCAACGAGATGACTTGGGGTGAGAGTGTCCCATAGGACCTTCCCCATTGTCATAGACATGAGGTGAGAGTGTCCAACAAGATCTTCCTCATCGTCATTGGATTTTGGGTTGAGATGTGCTCCCTGAAGTGGTTCCAGGTTGATTTGGGCTCCCTGATGATAAGCTCTTTGATGTTTCCCAAGTTGTAGCATTGGGCTCCCCGTTGGCAGTGATTCTGAGTGATAGCAGTGGCTCCCCGATGGATAGAGGATGGTAGCTTGGGCTCCCCTCCAATGTCAAATTCTTCTTCTTTTATATTCGAGAATGTTCAACATATGAGCAGAGACAATCAAGAGATGAGCAGGGATAAGCAAAGATGTGCAATGACATCATTTGATACTTCATATAGGATATGATTTGATGACAAGATACCTGCGATGATTACATGAATGCAGTTGGAATTTCTCTCTAGCTGAGAGGGAGTGTTAATTTGGAAACTCAGTGACAAATTCCAATAATGGGACTAAATTCCTCTCTTCAAGAGGACTAGTTTTGACTATTGAAGCACTCAATTTGGACAAGGGAAAGTGTATTTTTTGAATTAAAGCCCACATGTGCACAAAAAAACAAGTCGACCCAAAAGAGAAATTGGACACCCATGGATGGCTATAAATACAAGTCAAGTGACCCTCATTTGGAAATCATCATTATGTTCATTCTTCTTTCTTTGGGTTTGGCTCACACAGGTCTCAGGTTGGGTCGCAAAGATTGGTTCATACAGGTCAGAGATTGCAAGGTCTGAAGCTCGCACATGTGTTTAGGGTTTTGGTTTCCAACCGCAGACATTCTTCATGCAAATTTTGGTCACAACCGCATTCACGCAGGCTCATGCGTGTGGTTGGAGGGTTTCAGCCGCACGCACGTCATTCTCTACGTGCAATTGGGAACTAGGGTTTGAGTTTTATAGTTGACCGCAGATTTCATCAATTGACCGCAGAGTTCGACAGTTGACCATAAACAGTGACAGTGGACCGCAAATTTCGTCAATTGACCGCAGAGTTCGACTATTGACCATAAACAATGACAGATGACCACAAGGCTTCTAAATCAGGGTTTTGAGTATTAGCATTGTTGGGTGCATCTCATGGATATTAGTTAGTTAATTTTGCTAGATAGGATTATGGTTGAAGATATGGATGGTTGTACTCCTTTTGAATCATTCAATGACAATCTAATAAGAAGAAGAATTTGAAAAGGCTTTCCTCGTAGTGCGTTCTGCCCTCATCTCCGACCAATCCCGATGTCTGTATGTGTGAATGCTTTTATTCTATTGTTCCTTTATGTTCTGCTACATTGATGATGATATTGTTCTTTCTATATATTTGCATATGTTGTTGAATAATGTTGTAAATATGGATAAAGTTATGATGTTGTGGGGTGAATTAAAAATTTAAATAATGAAATGCAATTATCAAAGCAAAGAACAATATATCCCTAAGAAAATTTAACAGATTGTTGAGTTGGTACCTTGAAAATAATCTAGAAGGTGCTTTGAGCCTTGGAGCAACCACTTTGGATCAACAATCTGATCGTGGAGGACATGTTGGCGCTTGAGTGCTTGCCAAGATAGGCAATCGACCCCATGTGCATACAAAAAATAAGCCATCAAATCAAGATAAGTGTTAATCCTATAGTGTTCTTCTAAATTGTTAAACTATGAGGATGATTTATGATAGCTTGGATTATTGAACTAACTTGATGATGTGTTCTAGTTTTTGATGATTTGATCTCTGCACTAACCTAGTCTGTTGTAGGTATTCAGAAAATTTCCAAGTTTACTACAAGGATAGATTGCTAATAAGGTATAATTAACATTTATTACATTTTCCCTTTATGATGAGTCTCGTGGGATCTATGTTTCTATGATGCAAGAAAAAGCATGAGATTTCTCACTTCACATAAACAAAGCTAACCACAAGACGGAACAACAACGGTGTGAAAAAACCGGAGATTTCAGGACCAAGGCCATTGTGCCAGCACCAATTGTACCAACTGATTTCCATAAGCATGCGATGATCGGTTGATAGTGGTGAGGCGAGGATATGCCTTGGTTTTGAGACCTCTCTGATGCAAGGAAGCACGAAACGGGGGGTAACCGGATTGCCCGAGGGACTGGGAAGCAAAGAAGGGAAGGTCGGAGAATAAATTGATTTTTGATCATGAGCATAGTTGGGCGGAATCGGAAGCACATTGGCGGTGTGCCTAGAAACAATGAGTCGGGAACTGTTTGTTGGAGGAACAACAAGCACTAGTAGCATTGGACATTGGAGGCGGGAAACTCTCCAAGGAAAGGCAACAAATCCAAGATGGATTGAATTTCAAAATGGGCCATTAGGAAATGGTTGAATGTATAAAGTGATGTTTACCGAGTGGCTAGATACACCACAATGAAAATAACATGTAATGTAAAAGCCGAAACGAGCTATATATAAAGTTCCATCTCAGCTATATTGTCTTTTAAGCATATTTTCCTGTTTGTATATGTGTCACTGAACACCGAGGACAGTGTTCTCCCAAGGGGAAGGGGTTTGTAATAGCCTTGGTCACATTTCCCCTTTATCATAATCATTGGGAAAAAAAATTATTGAATAAAACAAGTTGAGTTAGGGACACAGGTTCCAAGGCTGAGGAGGACATGCTTCCTAGGACATATGGTAAGCAAGGTGAAAAGGGGCAAATGGCATGAGGATCATTGGCCAGCAAGACTGACCAGTGATTGCTAGGCCAACCACCACAAAAATCAGAGGACAAGGGACAACTGGAGCAGTGTTGGTTACTCCTAAAAATGTGGACTAGGGTGGGCTCTAACCACTAGAATGGAGAGCTCGCACAACACAAAAAGGATCTAAGGAGGGAGTATTGGGGCACGGGATGGTGATGGAAAAGTTCATGCAATGATGAGAATATCATGTTGTCGAGAGCAGCGTAGAGAAAAGAGAATACAGGCATTGAACTGAGTCGAAGAGGAAAGACACGATACAAACAAAGAAAGGAGTTGAGCAGCATTTCTAAGGTCCTGGTCCCTTAAACAATCTCCTCATGCCTTGGAACCCAGTTCAAGGGTGATTGGGCAAGATCACCAATCTACAATTGGGTGGCAAAGCTTTGTCCCGCTCTCAATTGCCCAGAGATATTACAGATAAGTATTACTCATGAAATTCCATTAACAAAGGACATATGTTGTATGTGTGGACTTAAATGGTGGTTATAGCCAGCAGCTATGTGGAATTCTAGAGTTTATGCAAACTATTTATTTGGTTCGTGAAGGTAAGGAAAATTACCTTAGGGTTATAAACTTTGATCATGTGGCCATGAAACTTTGAACTACATTACCAAGCCTCACGCTGGTTGGCCTAAGTCCTAAGTTTGGATCTCAAGATTCCAACGCTCCTAGTTTTTAATGCTTGATTTGCACTGACTCTAAACTTTTCGATTCCCGCGTGAAAACAATTTGGGATCGTCCCAAAAGTGTAAGCTCTGGTTTTCGCTGAATTATGTTTTGGTGGATTTTATTTTCGTTGTATGCATTTCCTCCTCTAAAAATGGTTAGGCAATTAACGGCAGCTAGATTGACATAGACGAAATCCACAACCTATTCTCAGATCAATTTTATTCAGTGCCATAACCTTGCTTTCTGAAGCATTTTTCCTTCATAAGGAGCACACTACACCCAAGATTGAACCTTAGTGGACAGTATACAACTCCTCATGAGTGATTCAATGCTCTAATGGTGACTTTAGCATTAGATACATTAACTATCGCTTAAGTATGGGCTAGAAAATCATTTTATGCTAGCTTTGATGCTTCCAAAATATCACGGGTTTCTTTGTGTGTGTTAATGTAGTTATGCTAGAAATTGTTGTCTGTTATTATTATTATTATTATTATTTTAGTCATCGATTTTGTGTAACATCACTGACCCACTGAAAGTAGGTTTCACAACCAAGTTTTGTATGGATACTCAAAAATTGGTGTGTTTATCTCTGTAAGTATACCCATAGAGCTTTTGAGAATTTGGTAGGGCGATGATTAATTCAAATTATCTTCTTGATAGTTACTTGTGAGCTTGCGTTTCTTACTTATGTATTATCTTCTTAGCTTATTATGTCTTTCATCAAACCAATTACCAAAACACACAAAACACAAATATAGGCTCTTCAAGCCAAGGCCAAAACCTCTCCCTCATGGAGAGGAAAACCCACAAGGAATACTTCTTATATACTTTCAATTGACAAGTACCATGACCATGACTCGGCTCGTTGACCTATGTATGCTTCCAAGACCTTGTCATTGCTTTCTTCTTGACTTCCTTTTGTTGATGCTCCCTTCAGCATTTCTCTGTACCAATACTAAGAATCTCGGTTCTTAATGAATTCCTTTAGTCCTCCTAGATATTCTTCAACACCTTGTAGTATCTTCTTCTAGTCTCGGTCTTCTAGATATACTTCAGCACTTTGATCACATTGTCTTATCTTCCGACCTTCCTTTATGCACTAATCTGCACTATAGAGAAACTCGGTTATTATTTAGCAACACATAACCCAGTTATTTATTCCTTCAACAGTCTTCCTTTTCTGCATTCTATAATACTCCTTTTACAACTTCTATTTTCACTTGCACCGAGCAGCACTAGCCCTGTTCTACACTTGCACCAAGTAGCATCAGTCCTGAAAACTGTTCTCGGACTTCTCTGTAGTCACAAGAAACGTATCACAGATTTTTACTTCAGAATTACAGTGAGTTTTCCTCACATTATTCAATAAGTATCTTCACTTTATTCCATGTGTTTTATATTTGGGATTCGCACCTTTTAGTTGCAGACTTGTCCGAAGTTGTGTATTCAAATGAACCGCAGACCTATACTTTATATAGTGACATCCTTCTACATTTTATCCGACCTTCCAATCTTAGTGTAGGTCGAATTGTTCAAAGATATGTAAGTCGACTTTGTCCATTACTCATTTCTTTCCTTATGAGATGTTTAACGATGGTCTTGAGCATCATATGGAGTTGTATCTTCAAAGCTTATATGACGAGGTCTTGAAAATACTTCTTTGACTAGACTCTTCATATACATGACTCTTAATTAGTACATTTATGACACGATGACAAATCCCTAAAAGGCCTCAAGAAGAAGTCTTTTGACCTATAATAAAACCTTGTTCATGAAACCCATGAAGCAAGCATAACAAAAATACATTTTATTATATGTCTTCTTCATTACATAAATACATAATTTACATAGTCAATATGAAGACCAAACCTAGTTACACTTTCCAACACTCCCTCTTAACTAGGGAGGTATTCATAATGGCACATGGTCACTTTCAATCTGAAAAATCTCATAAGAAGAATCATATTGGTAATTGCATCTTTATAGCATCATATCAACCAACACTATCCTAGTGCAAGGCCTTGATTAACAACCCCATCTCTCAATGAGATAATGGGCTACAATGTTGGCGAGACATATGACTTATAGACACCATAGTCATTGTCTCTCCAAGGTACATACTCCACCTAGGTGTTCCCAGAGTATGATCTTCTTCGACTATTCTTCTCTTGGGTAGCTAGCCCTAAAAGAATACCAGTCCCCGACTACTCTTATCTTGAATTCCCTATCTCATTCTCAAAGAGTATCGGATGCCAGATGATTACCCAATCCTCCATTCTGTCTTCCAGATGAAGACCAGAATGATGTGTCTATCCATTCTCTCCTCATGGCCTTCACTAAGACTTACAGCTGTTAGTCCTGGTCTAGTGCATGACACATGAATTAGAAAATCATATACGTCACTCCCTCTTAACTCAGGAAGGACATACTCCAAGTTTCTTCAAATTAAGAAACTTACTACTAGGCTCCTTCCTAACCAGGGACCTGCAGTGGCGATCGTGAGACACCCAGCTTCTCATGAATAATTCCTCCCCTCGATGTCATGGATTTTGATGCTAAGGAATCTTCAACTTTTGGCTGCATAGGGCACATGTTGGGGCCTTTGTTTTGGGATAGAACAATTTTGAGTTGTGGAGAGCTGGAGGACAGGTGGAGGAACGCAATCAAGGTAGACAGGGAGCTGTCATGGATGCGGAAAGCCAGAAGATAGGTGGTGTGACATTGGCAGAGAACAGTGCAGATTACAGATATGGGAGACAAGAACAATCAGTAGAACTCCCAGTAATAAAGAAGTGGAAAGCAGCGGAGCAGGAAAAAAGGAAGGACTGGTAGTCTCACTCAAGGAGAAACAAATAGGCTGTAATATTCCTAATTAGCGACAGCTAATTGGAATATTCGATTTTGTTTAGTTTTGACGTATATAGTTTGTAAATAAATAAAAAGTGAGTGGAGAGGGTCTAACTCACTTAAGTGAAATAAAACACCCTCCTAGTAGCACAACGTTGTAACTTAAGGGGGAGCCAAGGGGGCCAAGCACCACATAGAGAGGGGGCCTACGTTAGCTCTAGAAGCTTCTGCGCAGGAGAGATTGGACACGTGGCAAGAGATGGAGGCTACGTTGAGGAGATGGCCTTGGGATTGGAGGAACGCCAACGTTATAAAAGAAGGGGGAGCCTTCTCATTTGATTCATTCTATTATTGACGATATTGAGCTAGACGTTTTGTCTTCTTGAGCACGTTGGCTGTTTAGCCTGTCTGCAACACTGTTTAGTGCATTGAGTGTCTCCGGTCGGAGATCTCGCCCTTAGTCCCAGGGGACTTCGAGTGCCTGCTCGGGCAAGGTTATTTCTTCAGTATTTTGTGAGAGGTTTGTTATTTGGGTTTGCTGCGGAGCTGGGTTTTAGTAGAGACTACGCAATCACTGGGAGAGAGGACGCAGTTCATTTTGGAGGTGCTTCGGATCGGGATTTCTTTAGGAGATTTAGCCGAGATTTTGAGCGAAGGATCAACCTTTTCCTGTAGGAGGATTTCGGTGGAGTTTGAGGCGGTGTTTCAGCTATTCTCATTTAGCCTCTGCTCAGAGCCTTGGAGGCCAACGTAATTCCCTGAGGAGGTATTTTCTGGTGATTTTCGAGGGTCGGCCATTTTTTATATGGTTTCTGGGTTTCGTCGGGTTTAGTGAGTAGAGGAGAATTGCGGATTTTCAGCTCATTTCGACAAGGGGATCAGCCCCTAGTATCCAGTCCATTCCATCAGTAGCAGCTACACGACAGTTTTCCAGCAGCTGGGACGCAGTTCAGAGAGCATTAATTTCCTATATATTCTAAGAGCATTTCTTCACTTGCCTTGAGCAAGATTAGGTGCCATCATTCTGATCACCTATTATACTTCATTATATTTCTCAGATTAATAAAATGGCTTAGCATTTCCTCTTTATGTTTCTGGATGAGTTGCCGTATTTCCTTTCTATGCTATTATATGTCTGCTGCACTGTTATTTTTATATATGCTTGAGCATTCTAGTTCTATACCACTTGGTGTGTTTATCTATCACTCTTAGATAGAGTCTGGAAAGGGCTAGGTAGCCTCTGGATCTTGTCCTCTTTCAGAGGCGGAATATCCGATAAATGCCCTCCCAGTCCATCTCTGGTTGGAGTTTGCTGTGTTTTAGAGATATCCCCGAAACAGGATATTACAGTGGTATCAGAGCATAGTTATGGCTCAGCCTGTGGTCTATGACACTGGGGAGGAGACCATATATTTTTTATAGAGGCAGGAAGTACAGAGACCGTGAGCGTAGGTTGGAGAACACCTATGGAGAGGGAGACTGTGTTCGGGTGGTGGACACAGAGCAAGAGAGAGAGCCTGTGATAGACGCAGAGTAGGAGGAGCCCGTATTAGATTCAAAGCAGAGAGGGCTGATGGCAGATGACACAAAGGCCAAACAGTTTGGGGAGGCACTCCTCAAATCAGTGCAGGATTTAGCTAGAAAGATTGAGGTGATGGGTCAGAGATTCACTGTTGTAGAGGCTAGACAGCGTGAGACCCCACGAGTTTTCTAGGTAGGAGAGGGATCAGGTACATCCCATCATTTTCCGGAGCATGGTGCTGCTCAGCGTGATACTCCTTAGCCGATGGCTTCACGAGCACCTACCCGCTCTACCATGCCCACTTTCTTGGGAGCAGACACAGGGGCAGGAGCCCAGCAGGAGGCTGAGCTTGGACACATGGGCGAGTATTTTGCAGAGTATCAGGCCTATGGGCAGGAGTTCAGGGATGCTCTCTCATTCCAAGATTTTGTTCAGCTCCAGTGGGACAGTAGACCCCGCGACCATCATAGAGGTAACCGACATCACCATGATGGAGATTCCCACCGTACATCTAGCAGATTCCATTTGTCTACGTTTGATGGCTCATCAAACAGTTCGAAAAATTATTGGGTGGAGAAGCTGGACATCTATTCCAGCTTAACCAGATGTCGGAGACAGAGGCCATCAAGGTGGCAACATTACATTTGGATGGTGAGGCCTAGGACTGGTGGTTCCATGGGATGGTTACACTCGGACACTCTATAGTGACGACATATGCCGAGTTTACCAAGAGGTTGATGGAGCGTTTTGACTGGAGGGATCCGGAACAACATTTTGTTGAGCTGACGAGGCTCAAGCAGACAGGGAGCCCAGAGACATACATTGCAAATTTCTTGAGGGTTTCGGTGATGGTGCCAGATCTATCCGCGGCACGGATTATCTATATGTTTGTGGAGGGATTGGCACAGCCACTTCGAGGTCTAGTTAGATCTACTAGAACAGCTACACTCCAGGATGCTATCAGCGGGACCAGGGACTTACAAGATTCATTGCCTAGGACGCAGACACCTTAACCCCAGAGACAGGGCTTCCAGCCCAAGGGGAAGGATGCGAGGGTTCCTCCTCCAAAGGGGAATCTGGGACGGGCACAGATAGATGATGATGCCAGAGGGAGTTGAGGAAGAAGCGGCTGTGCTTCACTTGTCAGGAGTCGTGGGTAGCAGAGCATAGGTGTGCTGCTGGAAAAGCACACTTCATTGAGGTCTTCTCCGATGATAGCGGGGAAGAGGATGAGGAGGCCACAGATAGTCAAACAACCTAGGATCAGTTGCCACCTCCACCTCCAGGGACAGGAGGTGCAACTTTTGCACCACAGGAGGGACCCTTGCCACCTTGCGAGGAGTTCCCAAGTATTTGACGCTGCGCGTACGAGGGACAGTACGTGGCCAACGAGTGTCAGTTTTGGTTGACAATGGGGCAACCCACAACTTCATTGATGCACAGATGGTCGAGAGGAGAGGTATACCGACCAAGAGATTTGACGGATTTTCAGTCTTGGTCCTAGGAGCCCAGACGATGCAATGTGCATGGTATGTTCCGGAGTTGGAAGTGACGATGGGTACCTACACTGTGACCGATCACTTTTTCATGGTCAACATACCGGATACCAATGTGGTATTGGGTGTTCAATGGTTGATTACTCTGGGGAAGGTCACCATGGATTGGGAGGCATTATAGATGGAGTGGGATGACAAGAAGATCGGAAAGCATGAGAAGATCCGTGGGATGCACACTTACCCACCTCAGATAGTTTTGGCACACCGGATGGAGGCAGATTTCCGGAAGTTAGACATAGAGTGGGCGATTGAGTTGCGGGCATCAGAGGCAGAGACCATTGGTCAAGCAGTTCATCCGGATATATAGGCCATCCTTGACAAGCATGATCTAGTGTTTGGGGATATACCACTAGGTCGGCCACCGGACCGAGGATTTTAGCACACCATTGAGCTTGAGTAGGGTATCTAGGCAGTGATCACTACCCCCTATAGGCATCCCAAAGCCTATTAGGATGAGATTGAGCGGTCCATCCAGGAGTTGCTAGCTCTTGGGCACATCAGACCGAACACGAGTCCATTTTATTCTTTCGTAGTGTTGGTGAAGGAGAAGGACGACACCCTGAGGATGTCCATTGATTACAGGGCCCTGAACAAGAAGACCCTGAAGAACAGGTATCCTATACCCAGGATCGATGAGTTGATGGATGAGTTGAGAGGAGCCAAGCTCTTCTCGAAGATTGATTTGAGATCAGGGTACCACGAGATTCGTGTGAGGGAACATGACATTCCCAAGACCGCCTTCAGGTGTCATTATGGGCACTTTGAGTTTTTGGTTATGCCTTTTGGGCTGACCAATGCACCAGCCACCTTTCAGTCTTGCATGAACCATATCTTTCGCAGTAATCTGAGGAAGTTTGTATTGGTATTCTTCGATGACATACTCATATATAGTAGGACTTGGGAGGAGCATCTCCAGCATATAGAGGCAGTGCTACGCATCTAGGAAGAGCAACATTTTTATGCTAAGCTCTCCAAGTGTGAGTTTGGGATGACAAAGATGTTGTATCTGGGTCACATTGTGGGATTGGAAGGAGTGAGGGTCCATGAGGAGAATATTAGAGCCATCAGAGATTGGTCGGAGCTGAGGAACGTGACGGAACTTCGAGGGTTCATTTGGATATGTACCTATTACAGGAAGTTCGTCAGAGGTTTCTCACAGCTTGCTGCACCCCTTACAGATTTGACGAAGAAGGGGGCATTTAGTTGGTCGGATACAACGCAGCAAGCCTTTGATAGGCTCAAGGAGGTGATGAGTAGCTGCCCAGTGCTTGCGTTGCTAGATTTTACGCATCCATTTGTCTTGGAGTGTGATGCATCGGGAGAGGGGATCGACGCAGTATTGATGCAGGGGGGACACCTTATAGCCTTTGAGAGCCGGAAGCTCCTTCCACATGAGAGGTTGTATTCTATATATGACAAGGAGATGTTGGCCATCATGCATGCCTTGGCCAAATTTTGGCAGTATCTGGTAGGGAATAGATTCAGGGTGAGAACTGATCACAACAGCCTCAAGTTCTTTTTGGAGCAGAAGCAGCTACAGGAGAGGCAGCAGAAGTGGATCAGTAAGATCCAAGCATATGACTTTGACATTGAGTATGTCAGGGGTAATAATAACGTGGTAGCAGATGCCCTTTCACGTAGACCATCCACGTTATCTCTTATGAGCTTGGATACAGATTGGAGGGCTCTAATTTTAGTGGAGTACTCCAAGGATAGATTTGCATGTGAGGTGCTGGATGGACAGGTGGCGGATGATAGGTATAGGGTGGTTGATGAGATCATCTACTACAGGGATATGATCTTCTTGACTGAGGGATCTTAGCTTAAGAAGAAGATACTCCAGGCATCACATGATTCTCCATTGGAAGGCCATCAGGGGTTTACCAAAACCTATAGGGCCATTCGAGAGAGGTTCTCATGGAAGGGCCTCAAGGAGGACGTACTCCAGCACATCAGGGAGTGCGATGTTTGTCAGAGGAACAAGGGGGAGATGAGCCATCCAGCAGGATTGTTGGAGCCTATACCCATTCCGGAGGGGAAATGGGAGAGCATATCGATGGAATTCATCACAGGGTTGCCCATGGTGCAAGGCAAGGATTGTATCTTTGTCGTCGTTGACCGGCTGACAAAGTATGTGCACTTTTTCGCCATATCCGCGCATTACACAGCAGCACAGGTGGCCGAGCTGTTCTTCAGAGATGTTTTCAGGCTGCATGGTCTTCCTAAGACCATCATCAGTGACAGGGACAGCCGCTTCATGGGCGGATTTTGGCAGGAGCTTTTTCGACTGGTGGGGATGGAGTTGACACCGAGTACCAGTTATCACCCACAGATGAATGGACAGACGGAGATAGTTAACAAGTGGCTAGACGGCTACTTACGTAACTATGTTAGTGGGCAGCAGCGAGCATGGTTGAGATGGTTGCATTTGGGGGAGTACTGCTACAACACGACACATCACATGTCCATTGGTATGTCACCGTTTTATGCTTTGTATGGGTACCATTCCTTATCTTTTGCTGATGTGATGCTTGGTGCTAGCAAGGCTCCTAGAGCCAAGATTTGGATCCAAGAGAGTCAGGACATCCTCCGAGCTCTCAAGGACAATATGGCTACAACACAAAACCAACAGAGACAGTTTGAGGTAGGAGACTTGGTCTACCTATGATTACAACCATACCGACAGTCATCGCTGAAGCAAAAGGGAGCTGAGAAGCTCAAGCCTCGCTTTTACGGGCCATACAGGGTGATACGCAGGATTGGGCAGGTTGCGTATGAGTTGGAGCTGCCCCAAGGCAGCAAGATCCACAATGTTTTCCATGTATCATGCCTGAATAAGGCGCTGGGGCAACAGGTGACAGTGACAGAGGAGCTACCACCTATGGATGATGAGGGGCACTTGGTGTTGCAGCCAGAGGCCATTATTGATACCAGGGAGAGGCAATTAAGGAGCAGGACAGTCCGGGAATTATTGGTGAGGTGGAAGAATTTGCCGGATGAGGATGCCACTTGGGAGAGCGAGAATATTTTGCAACATCCATCACTTCAGTTGCTTGAGGACAAGCAATGTTTTTCCGGGGGAGACTGTAATATTCCTAATTAGCGACAGCTAATTGGAATATTCTATTTTGTTTAGTTTTGCCGTCTATAGTTTGTAAATAAATAGAAAGTGAGTGGAGAGGGTCTAACTCACTTAAGTGAAATAAAACACCCTCCTAGTAGCACAACGTTGTAACTTAAGGGGGATCCAAGGGGGCCAAGCACCACGTAGAGAGGGGGCCTACATTAGCTCTAGAAGCTTCTGCACAGGAGAGATTGGACACGTGGCAAGAGATGGAGGCTACGTTGAGGAGATGGCCTTGGGATTGGAGGAAGGCCAACATTATAAAAGAAGGGGGAGCCTTCTCATTTGATTCATTCTGTTGTTGACGATATTGAGCTAGACGTTTTGTCTTCTTGAGCACGCTGGCTGTTTAGCCTGTCTGCAGCACTGTTTACTGCATTAAGTGTCTCCGGTCGGAGATCTTGCCCTTAGCCCCTGGGGACTTCGAGTGCCTACTCGGGCAAGGTTATTTCTTCAGTATTTTGTGAGAGGTTTCTTGTTTGGGTTTTTTGCGGAGCTGGGTTTTAGTAGAGACTGCGCAGTTACTGGGAGAGAGGAAGCAGTTCATTTTGGAGGTGCTCCGGATCGGGATTTCATCAGGAGATTTAGCCGAGATTTTGAGCCAAGGATCGAACATTGCCTGTAGGAGGATTTTGGTGGAGTTTTAGATGGTGTTTAAGCTATTCTCATTTAGCCTGTGTGCAGAGCCTTGGAGGCCAACGTAATTCCCTGAGGAGGTATTTTCTGGTGATTTTCGGGGGTCGGCCATTTTTGATATGGTTTCTGGGTTTCGTCGAGATTGGTGAGTAGAGGAGGATTGCAAATTTTTCAGCTCATTCTGACAAGGCGATCAGCCCCTAGTCTCCAGTCCATTCCATCAGTAGCAGCTACACAGCAGTTTTCCAGCAGCTGGGACGCAGTTCAGAGAGCAGTCATTTCCTATATATTCTGAGAAATTTCTTCACTTGCCTTGAGCAAGATTAGGTGCCATCATTCTAATCACCTATTGTACTTAATTATATTTCTCAGATTAATAAAATGACTTAGCATTTCCTCTCTATGTTTCTGGATGAGTTGCCGTATTTCCTTTCTATGCTATTATATGTCTGCTGCACTGTTATTTTTATATATGCTTGAGAATTCTAGTTCTATACCACTTGGTGTGTTTATATATCATTCTTAGACAGAGTCTAGAAAGGGCTAGGTAGCCTCCGGATCTCGTCCTCTTTCAGAGGCAGAATATCCAGTAAATGCCCTCCCAGTCCATCTCTGGTTGGAGTTTGCCGTGTTTTAGAGATATCCCCGAAACGAGATATTACATAGGCAATCAGTCTGTGAAGGTAGAGTTGGTTAGTCAGTTCGGCGAGAGGCTGATAGGGAAAATCAGAGCCTCATGAGAGCTCTGTGAGAAATCTGTAGTACTAGACTAAACTGTAATAGACTCTGTGGAGTATATGTATGTTGTTCTGTTATTGCTAATGAAATCGGGTTGTTGTTTTTTGTAATGTTGCGTGTTGATTGATGGTTATTTGCTTACGACGAATGTATGCTTAAATTAAATTTTAATTCAACATTCTGAACATGTGTTGATGAGTGATAGTTTCTTCGTAGAGTTGAGATATGTTTTTTTCTTCCAAGTTTTTGTAGTTATTATCTATGTTTTCATTTGTCTTCTACCTGATCTAGCTTCTAATCTTACTAAGGTCATGACATGCCTCGGGTGAGACGCCCTACTCCCTGGAGCAGGGTGAAAATGTTGGCGTTGTGCTAGACTATTGCGGAAACCTTGTTGGCCTCAAACCTGAACCTGGATCTTACCCAGAGACCTCCTTTTTCGCCAACAAATAGTTCCGTTGTCGGGACTTGAAAATTCACCTAGAAGTTAGATCATGGTATTGTGGAACTCTGAGAAGGAACTACAAAGCTGGTGGTATAATCACTTGGATCAGTTCATATCGCAACAAGCAGAACTTTGACAATAGAGGGAAAAGACTGTCAAATATTGGGTCCTGCTTTTCGAATTTTTGAGTGACATGGATGAAATTTTCTGGGGAAAGTTTCCCAAAGAGCTTTATAATTTGTTGTGGAGACTTCAAATAAAGTCACTCCCAAGAGGATCATGTAGAGTCTGTCACTGGTGGATGCACACGGATCTAGTAGCACTTCATCGATTAGATATCGATCTAACCTGACCAGTATATTTTTGGGTACAATCTACCTTGGAAGGATACATTATGGAATTTGCAGCCGAGTGTTACCAATATTTTACAAAAGCCGAAGACATATGTAGATCAGGATTGCAGGGAGAACTGTTGAAGGAAATCCCATTTTGGATCAAATATTTAATGGTGGACAAGGGCTTGATGTCATTCCATAGCCCTGAGATGGAGACTTAAACCTCCAGTACTGGGGGACGGAACTAAGGGAAATACGCTATGAGTAAGTAGGAAGGGGGAATAGGGATATGGATTTCAGAACCTCTAGTATACTAAGAGAGCGTCGAGCACATCGGAGGGCACATATTGTTGAGAAGTAGCGGGAAAGGGCGATGAACAGTTTTAAAAGCAGGAGAGTAATCGACATGACAAGGAAAAGGCGTCGCAGATGACATAGGAAAGAGAAGGTCAGATGGGATCCCAAGGAATGGGAGGGACCATTAAGGAAGTTAGGCAAGTGTATAGGAGCCTAACCCAAAGGGAAAAGGGAGAAAAGTCCAATGAGGAGGACGCGCGCCCCGAGGAGATGTCCGATGTGGAGCTGCATGTTGTGATGGAGCAACTTTTTCGAGAGAGGCCGACACCCATAACGCAAGGAAATCCTATCCCCCAAGGTTCAAGTAGCACTAGTCCTGACCTTCCCCTGGTACTCTATCATCCACTTGATAATTTTTTTTTTAAGTTACGGGAGTTTATCAAGTTGAGTAGTATTAAGTCTACAATACATATATCTACTAGCCACAGTGCTAGTAGTATAATATCTCAGTCGGGAAGTAGAGGTTTTGTTTTAGTACCAACCACACAAGGAAAGATGGCGGGATCATTCACCCGATACCCAGAATTCTCTAGGAAAGGTAACGATGATGTGGAGCAAAATTGGTATCTTTGCGAAGAAACTTGGAGAGCTTGATAGACACCAGATGCAGTCAAGTTGATTGAGTTCTAGACCACTCTAAGAGAAAGATCTCTGTTTTGGTTCATTAAATGGTCATAAGCTCATCCGAACCCAGAAATAGATGATGTGAAGAAAGAATTTGTCCAAGAATTTAAATTGCCTCAGAAAAATCAGCAGGGATTGTTTGAATTGTGGGAAATCAAACAGCGAGAGGGAGAAACGGCCTGGGACTTGATGAGAAGATTTAAAGATGCGATTGGGAAGCTAAGTTACCCAATCGATCCAAATCACCAATGGGATTGGTTCATTAAAGCACTCCTCCCATTGATAAGGACCCCACTAACGCAACAGAAGATTGATACCCTTCAAGATGCCCTTGAGCAAGTCATGAAAATAGAAGCTATGGCGAGGTACCCGCAGGAGTTTAGAGGAGGAGCAACAGTACAAGATCCTTCCATAATAGGGCTACAATATCAAACAGCCAGTCCGATGGAGAAATTGAAATACATTCAACCGATACGACTTGCAAGGCCCAACGTGTGGTGCACTCATTGCTTGATGGAAGGACACGTTGCCACAGAATGTCCGAGGTTGTGAGGACCAAATGCGGGAACTTCAGCAACTGAAACACAAGAGGCTCCACCAGTCGGGGGAGTTGCTTAGATAAATACCCAAGGACTATACCAACCGCAACCCCACTTTCTGGGGTTCCCCACTCAGTAGAATCAGACAGAATCCGACTACAGCGAAATATGAAAAGGTATTGGTCATCCCCCGTGACTATGTCCAATTTTGCAAAAATATTCTAATGTTCCAAACAATATATACTTTGAATTTTGTGCTTCTACAATGCATAATACATAGAAATGTAGAGCCCTCGATGCACTAGCAGAACGATTGGACAGGCTGTCTTATAGGGTGATTGAAAATCCAAGAGGGCGAGGAGGAGGAATGAGAGGTGACAGAATCGGAGGAAGAGGACCAGCAAGGTGCTATAACTGTGATCAGGAAGGGAACATAGCAAGGTAATGTCTGCTACCTAGGAGAACATGGTGCTCTCAATGTAGAGTTAACGCACATGCAACTGAAGATTGCCCAGAGTTGATTAAGAGATGGGAGGAAAGAGCCAGACAAAGAGGAGCTAATCTGATTAATTTAGAACTGCGAATAGTAAGAGCTCAACCCATGCAAAGTGTAGCTATAGTAACATGGGGAGGGATGAAAACAAGAGAGGATGCACGAGATATGGACCCGGTAAAGCTAATCAAACCCGCATCTCCAAAGAATGCTTTCAACCCGGATAGACAGAAGTAGTATTTTAAGGAGGAAGTGGAAACATTTTTCCCAGATAGGGAGACGTAGAAGTATCGAAATTCCACATACAACCTTCGAAAAAGATAAGGAAAGCCATACAAGTACGTTGATTTAGGAATGGTTCTGACTGTTCCTGAAAATTGTAACCGGCGCACTGATGCTGGAACAACTAAAGAAAAATCTAGATTTGGTGGTGTAAGAAAATGTAGAACCTGGAGACTCAAGGAATTCCACGGAAAATTACATAAGAAGGGTAAAAATAAACAAGAGAAGAACTGGAAAGGAGTTCTGTGTGAATACCTAGGTCGCGGGATTTCAAATAAAAAATACAATGCTTGATCTCGAATCATATGTCAACATTCTACCTCAAAAGACGTGGGAAGCATTGGGGAAACCAAAGTTGACATACTCCCCAATGCAGCTCAGAATGGAAAATAAATACTAAGTTGTACCATAGGAAGGCTAGAAGAAGTCGAAGTTGATGTCATGGGAGTAAAAACATATACAGACTTGGAAGTAATAGACATCATGGGGGACAAGGATCCCTATCTTGCTTTGCTGGGGATAGATTGGGCCTTCGAGAATTATGCATTGATCGATTTAAAAAAGGAATTAATGATATTCAAAGATGGGGAAGTCAGGGTAATCCAACCACTTGACCCATATCAAGGACCCTGATACACAAAAACGGTTGACAGCAGAGAGGAAACCCAACTTCTAGATCAACTTTACCAGCTGACGGCAGGAAAGAGGGAAGATTATATCAATCTGACAGCGGGAGGGACCATAAGCTGGAGAAGTGTTTATAGTTCTGATTTGGGATCAGAAATAGCATGGGATGATTGGCAACAGGGAGGATATGAAACCAACACTAGAATATGTGCTAACATTCGGGGAGTCAACTGGATTGGTACCGAGGTAAGAGGATATCTGACTCTTTCAAATATTCATGTTGCAAATACATTTATTTAAAAAGTGGAATAAAAGGTACCAATAGAACATAGAGTCCCTCTTAGGGATGTAGCACTAAAATCCACGTCAGCAAGGTGGTGGGCCAACCATCGCAACTCTCTTCTGCTATGGGAAGATGTTTCTATAACACTAAGAACTAGATTCCATGAAGCTTCAAGACCACAATTCATCGAGAAGTACCAAGGGGATTTTGACCCCATAGAGCATTTAAATAATTGTGAAAATAACTGGAAGAAAGCAGGATATCTAGAATATTTACGGGTGCACAACTTCATACATTCACTGGACACCATTCCACAAGCCTGGTATTTGACAGAGGAGAAGAAAAGAGGGACTGGCACCTGGGAAGCAGTTGCGGAAAGGTTCACACAATGTTTTTATTTCAAGGGAGATACAAAACCAGTTATCAAAAGAGTATTATTATTTCCAGAGCTTCAATTATATGAGGAAATACCATTATCAGAACAAAAAATCAAAGAATCAGTAGAATGTAAACGGATAGATCGCGAGATGGATGATGACGACTTAGAGCATCTCCGACATCTATACTTTGAAGAGAAAGAAGGGGAGCGGGAAGTACAAGAAGAACCAACTACAGAAGGACTACACTTGTTACCCTTGAAGACAAAGAAGCTAAATATTTGAAGCACAAAGAAACCCAAGATTGCATCTATCGAAGATTATTGGGATACAGAAACAACAAAAGAAACCTTTGACCTGTTACAGGAATAAAAAAAATTATTCCCTTCTTCAGTAGCAGAGCTCAAAGGGATTAAAGGAGATATGGGAGAAATGTGCATAGTCTTAAAACCATATGCAAGACCGGTAAAACATAGACCTTACCCCCTGAATCCGAGAGTAAAGGAAAATGTTAAAGCAGAGATAGATAAAATGTTGAAGGCAGGCCTGATTTTTCCAGTTGAAGAGGCAGAATGGGTCAGTCCCATTGTAATACAAATAAAAAAGGAGAAATCGAATATTAGGGTGTGTGTAGACTACAGAAGTCTCAACAACGCATGCATTCATGATCCATTTCCTACTCCATTTAGCGATAAGGTTCTCGACAATGTAGTAGGAAATGAAGTCTATTCATTCACAGATGGATTCTCAGGATATCATCGGGTGAGAATAGCGGAAGAAGACAAAAAGAATACCACTTTCACAACCGAGTGGGGATCATTTGCATACCATGTCATGCCTTTTGGACTAAAAAATGCACCAGTTGTGTTTTCGCGGATAGTGATAGCATCATTTAGGGACTATATCCATAAGTTCTAGAGGTATATATGAATGATTGGACATTTTATAGTTTACTGAAGAACCATGCAACTCTACTCAGAATAATGTTTAGTAGATGCAGACAACTCCAAATTTCCCTCAACCTTAAGAAATGCATCTTTGCGGTACCTTTTGGGACACTTCTGGGACATGTCGTTTGTAAGCAGCGTGTATGTGTGGACCCAACAAAGGTAGCGGTAATTGTTAACATAGAGGCACCAGAAACTGTAAAGAAATTGAGGTCGCTACTCGGACATGTAGGGTACTACAGGAGGTTCATCTGCAACTACGCAAAGATTACAACACCATTGGAAAAAATGTTGTGGAAGTCAGAGCAATTTATGTGGAACGATGAATGCACTAACGCCCTAGACACATTGAAAGAAAAACTAGCAAGTGCACCCATTTTGGTCCATCCTAACTAGGAAAAAGAATTCCATGTCCACATTGGTGCCTCAAGTAATGCATTAGGATCGGTGTTAGCTCAACTAGGAGAAACTTCCATTGATCATCTAGTGTACTTTGCAAGCAGGAAGTTGTCCACAACTGAAAGAAATTATACAACAACAGAACGAGAAGCTCTTGTGATGGTATACTCTCTTCAAAAATTTCGTCATTACCTATTGGGAGGTACATTCAAGTTCTTCATGGATCACTCAGCATTGAAATACCTGGTAAACAAATCTGTGCTTGAAGGAAGAATTTGTTGATGGCTCCTACTATTCCAGGAGTTCACTTTTGAGGTAATAGTAAAACCAGGGAGGTTAAACGTGGGTCCTGACCACTTATCAATATTAGAGAATGGGGAAAACAGGGTATCTCTTGATGACCAGCTGCCGGATGTTGATCTCTTCATAGTGGAAGCCATCCCATATTATCTAGAGCAAATAGCAGTGTATTTGGCCACAGGGAAATGCCCAATAGAATACATGGCATCCCAAAAAAGACATCTAGTAGTGTAAGCGGCTGAATATCAACTAATAATAGGATAGTTATATAGAATGTGATTGGATCACGTCTTGCAAAGATGTGTCCCGGACCATGAAAAAGAAGATATCTTGCGGGATTGTCACAACGGGGTTGCGGGGAGGCCACGTCGACTCAAAACCCATCGGAAGGAAAATACTACATGCAGAGTTATGGTGGCCCATAGTTCACAAAGATAGCAAGGCATATGTGAAAAAATGTGATGCCTGCCAAAGAACATGACGTTTGTTGCACCGTGATGAGTTACCACTGCAACCTGTAAGAGCAATGCAAGCGTTTGAAAAATGGGTCGTCGACTTCATAGGGCCAATTGCACCAATAACCAGACATTCACAGGAAAGGTATATAATAACCGAAACTGACTATCTCACAAGATGAGCAGAGGCGGCGCTAGTAAGAGACTGCACCGCAGACACAACAACCAAATTTATTTTTGAGAACATAATTAGCAGATTTGGTTGTCCCAGGAGCCTAACAAGTGATCAAGGTACACACTTCATTAATACAACAATTAAATTTCTGCTAAATAACTTTATGGTACATCACAAAAGCAGCCTGTACCACCCTCAAGCGAATGGAACCGTTGAGGCATTCAACAAGATCTTAGAAAAATGACTAACCAATGTTTGAAACGCCAAACAGGATGACTGAGATGAAAGGATACTAGCCACATTATCGGCATACAGAACAACCATAAATATATATTCAAAATCAAACTCCATTCCAGCTGGTATACGGAAGAGAGGCAGTAGTACTAGCCGAATTTATCATACCAATTCTCTTAATTTCTTCAACTGTGCATATGGCAGACGAAGACTCAATCACTGAACGCCTCCATGAACTACAGGAGCTTTAAGAAGATAAATTTATGGCAGAATTCCATCAGACAATACAAAAAGAAAGATAGAAAGCCTAGCATGACTGTCACATCAAGCACAAGAAATTCACTATCGGAGGAAAAGTCCTGCTATATGACAGCAAATTCCAGAAGTTCCTGGGGAAACTCAGAATGCACTGGATGGGACCGTATAACGTCATATAAATTAAAGACTCATGTGCAGTTCGACTAGCGCAACTAGATGGACAAATACTACAAGGATGGGTGAATGGCACACGCCTGAAACCCTATGATGAGTAAGCTCCGACAATTATCTTTTTTTTCAAATAACTCTCGTAACCGAGAGCAGTTAATAGGGTAGAGTAGAATAGATAGAGTCAATAACTCTCTCACACCCGAGATGAGACATAGAATTACCATATTTTAAGATTTCTCGGCCCATTAGAATAGGAATCCCGATAAAAAGACCGCACACTGGCACAATAGAGCAATTGGACCTGTTGCGATGCAAAGACCTCATCGCAACCAATTATGGTCGGGGGGGGGAGAGCCTATAGTGTCAGATAGCCAAGCATGTTAAATATCATTCACTCATAATGACCCATCATACCGTTGTCATTTTTTAGGATCACTCGAATTTGAAAAAACAACTGTTGTAATTAGTAACCCCCATGTCGTAATAAATTTGTCATATTAAGCCATAATTATTACCCATCACGTCTACCCAAATCCTGAAGCCACAGTCAGCAATGTCAGAATACACCTCACCACGGTAACTAATCACACGATTATAGCCGTGGGAAAGACAACAAAAAATAATTATTTATGGAGTCATATCAACCTCATTCGTGCTGGTAACATTACTTAACCAACATGAAAGAAGAAAAGCACCAGAATGCCGGAAAATTTCGAGTTAGCAGAAACATAAACTGCTACAACAACAACCAAGATTTTAGCAGAGGAAGTTCAAAGAAGCAGACCAGCGGCAGGAATTCACAACAATAGACCAGCAACAGTAATTCAGGCATACAACAGGAGAACGAGGATGACAAAGATAGCAACATCAGTCGTCGAGCTCGAGCTCGATGCAAGAATTCAGAGGATAGAATCATTGATTGGAAAGTGCGACAATGCTTCATTAATAGATACAGTTCACAGACTCATATCAATTCTGGGCCATAAAGAGGCAAGTGTATATGGAGAACTATGCAATGGAGGAAGGAGGTGAAGCGACAAGGATGAATCCAGAATTCAGAGTTATTCAAAGGTAGACTATACTGAACCTCAGGAACCTCCTGGTATTTGGAACGACGGGAGCAACAATGCAATGTATAAAGTTCCCGATGAGAAGAGTTTAGAACGGATCATTATGGCTTCAGAGGGAGATCCCAATCCATGTAGAGGAAATCAACATACTTATAGGATTATCAGCAGAAGTGAATGACATCTCACGGCATTCCAGAATGTGTCCAAGAGAGCCAAAGAGTCAGGGGATTGTGATTACTACAAAAATTATGAGACCAGAAAAGGAGGGAAGGGAGTGAAGATCGACCTCATCAACAACCCAGCGGTGAAATTTGCCTGCTATCTGATAGCTAGGAAAACAATGAGGCATTACACTAAAGGAGAATTCACCCTGGACACCATCTTAGTTGCGAAACACTACATCCAGGGAGCATAGTTAAACTAGTGCACATTCCTGTTGAACGAACTGTTGGAGGCTTATGAGGATAATTACAGGCGAGCCACAAGATTCATATATGGTTATCTCATCATGCTTTTCAATGTGGAAATGGACTCTCCTAGGGATTAGGCAACTCGCAGAAATCACTCATGACCAACCAATGGCGTTAAGGTTTACGCCCTGGAGAGTATCAGGAGATCGCAGTACCAAAGAGGTCAATGAGGAGGCTTTCTCATTCTGGTACAGACAGATGTTCGATGTGGTGGAAAGCCAACAAAGGGTTCTGAGGGACATCTTGGACAGATACTCTTCACATATATGGTTTGGGGTAACCCACAACAAGACCTATGTCCGACCTAGTTGCGTGGGAAAAACCACTTTCCGATTGTGGCCTTTGAAGTTCCAAGTAGAATAAGAAGCCTTCCACACCAAAGTATGTTCATGGCCAAGAGATGCGATGGAAGTCAGAAGCGGAATCCCCCATTAATCATTCAAGGCAATGCTACCAACGGCACTCCCAGGGGAATCACTGGAAGAAGAAACGAGGATGATTTCCCAATTGCGACCCCTACTGGACCAGCTCGACACGAAAGTGAAGGGCTTTAACCTGGTAATAGAAACTCTCACAAGCACATCTACTGTATTTCCTAATTTTTCTCAGTTCCAAACTTTGAATTCTGCATCCTCATCCACAACCACCCCCATAATTACTCCCCTACAATCCACCAAATTTAATTTCCCTCCAGTAACCCTAGTCTCTCCAATCCGCAAGACCAAGGCACCCAAGCCTCTGGTAGTTGCACCCAAACCAAAGAAAGCACGAACTATGGTACCCAAGCAAGTAGTTGATCTCAAAGGGGAAGATTAGCCCCACCCTATGGTTACAGGTGTACCAATTCAAGAAGAGGTAGATGTTACCACCCAAACAACCTTTGTGCTACGTGTGTTTGATCCATCCTCAGTCCTAAACATTCAGACATCATCTCCACCTCATATGCACTACTCGTCACCATGCACTTCATTCACTTTCAAGGACCACTCCATCCACACTCCGTCCACCTCAGCGACTATCTCAGATCCAATCAAACCAGGGAACAAAAAAAATGGTGATACCGAGGCAGAAGTTAAATCAGGTACGACTAGAGTACCTGAGGTTGACCAACCCTCGGTGGGACAGGGCACCTTCCTAGAACTATTAGTTCAAGCAGGGTCTTTCACTTTTGATACAACTCCCACCTCACTAGAGCTGAACCTGTTCCAGCAAGCCAACCTAATATTGCAGCAGATTATACCATCCACTAGTATAAACATCCTTGAACCTCAGCTACTGCAACAGAACCAGCCAGCATCCCCACAAGAATACTCAGAGAAATTAATCGCCAGTGGGAAACCACTCAGAGAAAGACAACCGACCCAGGAGATGTCGAGCATTGAGAACTTGTAAAATTGGGGAGCTAGCCAATTATACAAGTTTATCCAATTGACAGAACAACAAGCAGAAGGACTGCATAATGACCTCCAACAGAGGTTTGAGTAGAAACAACAACAGGTCATCGCGTTTACTGAAAAAAACAATCAGCTTAAAAGTGAAAAGGACACCCTACAGGAGCAACTGGAATAGGTGACATAAATCTTTAAGGACCTATGGTAAACTATCATTGCCCAGGATAGAAAAACACCATAGGACATATCAGCTTGCTCAATGATCGAAAGATCAATCCGAGTGAAGATGGCATGCACAAGTTTGAGCATAGAAAACCAGGAACTCAAAGAGGTGCTAGCAGCCAGACCAGCATTACCAAACCCTTCCACGATATATGCCGAGAAGGTTACAAAGAGACATAGGAAGGTAAACGGCATGAGGGAAACCATTGGGACGACGGTTAAAGAGGCTTATAGCCTGTTGAAGCATTTACATGAATGCTCCAACTCACTAACAATGGAAGCCCACTCAATTTCAGCGCAGCTTCAGAAAATTTTCTGGGAAATCAAAGAAGCCACCGATCCAGTCGGCATAACACAGTTATACAACCAGGAAAATGCACTGGAAACCAAAATCCAGGAAATCGAAGAACACTCAGCGGCCACAAAATAGGTCCTCGGAGAGCTAAGGCAACCAGTAAAGCAAAAATTTGAGGCAATACAGCAAATGGCGGCCAAAGCCGAGCCAAAGATACAGGAGGTGTTCAACAAGCTGTCACCTGTGGTGACTGAACCAAAGGCCGAAAGAGTCGCCACCCAAACAAAGCAGTTAGTTAAAGAATGGCAACAGACAATCACTAAGTTCGTAGAAATCAAGTCCTCAACATTGAGCAAGGTTTCAGAGTTGGGGCCTTTGTTTGGAAAGGGCGAAGCAACAGGAAAAACGAGGCTAGTCTCGGAAGCTGACAGACCACCGAAAGCCGCAACAACAGGGAAAGATTGACTTAGGACGAGTCAATAGCGTGTGGTCGGGGCCTGTTGGGGCCTTAGTTTTGGGATGGAACAGTTTTGATATGTGGAGAGTTGGAGGACAGGTGGTGGAATGCAATCAAGGTAGACAGGGAGTTGTCACAGTTGCGAAAAGCCGAAAGATAGGTGGCGCGACATTGGGAGAGAATAGTGCAGATGGCAGATATGGGAGACAAGAACAATCAGTAGAACTCCCAGTAATAAAGAAGAAGCAGAAAGAACCGGAGCAGGAAAAAAGGAAGGACTGACAGTCGCACTCAAGGAGAAACAAATAGGTAGTCATTCAGCGGAGGCAGAGTTAGTTAGTCAGTTCGGCGAGAGGCCAATAGGGAAAATCAGAGCCTCATGAGAGCTCTGTGAGAAATCTGTTGTACTGGACTAAACTAATAGACTCTGTGGAGTATATGTATGTTGTTATGTTATTGATAATGAAATTGGGTTGTTGTTGTGTGTAATGTTGCGAGTTGATTGGTGGTTATTTTCTTACGAAAAATGTATGCTTAAATTAAATTTTAATCCAACATTTTGAACATGTGTTGATGAGTGATAGTTTCTTCGTAGAGTTGAGATATGTTTTTTACTTCCAAGTTTCCATAACTTTTATCTATGTTTGCATTTGTCTTCTACCTGATCTAGCTTCTAATCTTACTAAGGCCACGGCACGCCTCTGATGAAACGCCCTACTCCCTGGAGCAAGGTGAAAATGTCGGCGTTGTGCTAGACTATTGCGGAAACCTTGTTGGCCTCAAACCTGAACCTGGGTCTTGCCCAAAGACCTCCTTTTTTGCCAACAACACAAATCATCCATCACTTTCATCCATGAGTCATATCATCCACCTGAAAGTGATTCATCAGTCCTCATCTAGTCCACCTTTATGCCATGTTGCTTTCCTTTGAACCATCTCCCAAGGATCTTACATCCTTCCACATGATTGGCAACCCTGCATAAAATTTATCCAGATAAACATATACATAAGAAATTTTAAATCAAAAGTTACCTCAGTGATGATATTTCACCATGACATCTTCCTATAGGCTTCGACATCCTTTATTCAGATTGACACATCTCCTAAAGATATGTTTTTTCAAGGGTCTTCTTGTTTACCGTACTTCTATCAGAGTCCACATATCTTCCCAATATATCTTCTAGTCACATCTTCTTGGCTTTTGGATGATAACCACCTTTTGACATGGTTTCACTTCATGATCTCTTCCATTATTTTCTCCACACAGCTTCATCCCCAGGAACTTCTAGTATCTAGTTCTTTTTTTTTATACAACTACCTCATATTTCATATGATGACATATTTAATTTCATTTGCTAGTGGCAACTTGTGCACCATAAGAGATCCTTCTTCCATCATACTTCTAAAGATAGAATTCCATCACCTGCAACCATATGACATGACTTTACAGCATCCAGTGTCAGCATATAGATATATGTACCTCATTCGTTTCCTTATGAGTCATCCTGTAGAAATTTTACTAGAATGAAGAACTTCATTCCCTTGACTTGCTTCATCAATATGTCATCCTATCCTAATCCCGTAATTCTGTAACATAAAATTCTCAATGAAACATTTTGCTTTCTTTCTAACCAGTGAATCCATAGAGAACTCCATTAGAAAATGCCAGCACCTATTTCTATATTGATTATTGAATGATGACCCTTGATTTTGATGACTGCCTTCCATCAATGTTGTTATCAATGAGGTTTCCAGGAGCTACTTCTTCAAGTGCCCCTTCCAGATGCTATCAATATGCATTTCTTCCTATCATATTATTTTACAACCAACATAAATATCTCAAGGAGAAATTTATCTCAATCATAATAAAGATCTTTCGCTTTCTTCTTTCTTTGATTTCTTTGCATCAGGTTCTTCCCTTTCATTTGTGACATGGGCTTCTTCCTTTTTCCTCTTTTCCTTTCTAGATTTAGGACAACCTCGTTTATAATGCCCAAAATTATTACATCCAAAGCATCGTACTTTTTCCATATTTCTTATTTTATTTTGAGGACCAAATTTACCGAATCTTCCTTTCTTCTTGGACATGGATGCAAAGGCTTGATTCCCTTCACTTGATCTTGTATCCGCTTTTTCTTTCTATCTTGTTTCATCTATCTTACATAGATCATGGAATGGTGTTTCTTCTTCTTTCCCATTGATGCTAGAAGTGAAGCTTCCCCATTCTTTAGGTAGAGCATTTTGTACCATAGTGAGAATTTCTCCGTCAGACATTACTTCTCCCAATTTCTGCAGTTGATCTCGCATTGCGAAAATCTCCATCAGATATGGAATTATTCCTTCCTTTATTGACTTTCTCAGTTTGTAGAAATTTTGTCTCAAGGATATTATTTCCCCTGCAGAACCTTTTGAGAACAAATCCACCAATTTATCATATATTACTTTTGAGGATTCTAGATTTGATACATAGGGAATGAGAGAGTCCTTTATGGATTCTATAAGAATCCTTTGGGCTCTTATGTCTCCCTTCATGTATTTGATATATGCTAGAATGTCTCCTTTTGAAGGTTTAAATGTAGATCCTTCGATGTAGCCCATAAATTCATTTTCAATGAGATTCAAATCTGTCCTCTTCTTCCATGCACTAAAGTTTGATGACCCAACCAATTTGTTGCTCTCTATACAATAAGTCATTTTGACAGATTTAGATAAGGTCATAGATACTTACTTGAGAAGGGTGACTTTCTCTTTCCAACAGCTTCCATGATGATAATGAAGATGAATTTAGGAACTTCCTCGTATAATGAATTCTCCAATGTAGGTGACCTTGGATCTTGGATAATAAAGGATAAGATGATGTTACTTCTAACGATGTCTTCAATACAAGTCTTTGATGGCAAAGATTATCTACTTGATAAGTGAATCTCTTGAAAGATATTGAAGGTATTTTTGAGATGACTTGAGAATATTCCTTGCAAACTTATTTGACTTTTCAACGCAAAATTTTACCTTGACTTTGATTCTTGCTTGCTTGAGTGTCTCTTTGTCAAGTAACCCTTGTCTTCAGCACCTTAGCTCTGATACCATGTTGAGAATTTGATAGGACGGTGATTAATTCAAATTTTCTTCTTGATAATTACTTGTGAGCTTACTTTTCTTACTTATGTATTCTCTTCTTAGCTTATTATGTCTTTAATCAAGTCAATTACCAAAACACACGAAACACAAATATAGGCTCTTCAAGCCAGAGCCAAAACCTCTCCCTCTTGGAGAGGAAAACCCACAAGGAATTATTCTTATATACTTTCAATTGAAAAGTACTATGACCATGACTCAGACCCTTGACCTATGTATGCTTCTAAGAACTTGTCATTGCTTTCTTCTTGAATTCCTTTTGTTGATCCTCCCTTTAGCACTGCTCTGCACCAATACTAAGAAACTCAGTTCTTAATGAATTCCTTTAGTCCTCCTAGAGATTCTTCAGCACCTTGTAGTATATTATTCTAGTCTAGGTCTTCTATATATACTTCAGCACTTTGATCACACTGTCTTATCTTTCGACCTTCCTTTATGCACTGATCTGCACTATAGAGAAAATCGATCTCTATTTAGCAACACATAACTCAGTTATTTATTCCTTCAACAATATTATTTTTTCTGCATTATATAATACCCCTTTTACAACTTCTATTTGAACTTGCATCGAGCAGCACCAGCCTTGTTCTACACTTGCGCCAAGTAGCATCAGTCCTGAAAACTGTTCTCAGACTTCTTTGTAGTCATAGGAAACATATCACTGATTTTTACTTCTGGATTACAGTGAGATGTCCTCGCATTACTCAATAAGTATCTTCGGTTTATTCCTTGTGCTTTATATCTATGATCCACACCTTTTACTTGCAGACTTGTCCGAAGTTGTGTATTCAAATGAAAAACGGGCCTATACTTTATATAGTGACATCCTTCTTCATTTTAGGTTGACCTTCCAATCTGAGTGTAGACCGACTTGTTCAGAGATATGTAAGCCGACTTTTTCCACTACTCATTTGTTGTCCTTAGGAGATGTTTAATGCTGGTCTTGAGCATCATATGGAGTTGTATCTTCAAGGCTTATATGACAAAGTCTTGAGCATACTTCTTTGAGTAGACTCTTCATATACATGACTATTAATTAGTACATTTATGACACGATGAAAAATCCCTAAAATACCTCAAGAATAAGTCTTTTTACCTATAATAAAACCTTTCTCATGAAACCCATGAAGCAAGCATAACAAAAATACATTTTATTATCTTTGTCTTCTTCATTACATAAATACATAATTACATAGTCAATATGAAGCCCGAACCTAGTTACACTTTCCAACAAGAGCGTCATAATGGAACGTATTTGGAGAGACCCATCCTTTAAATAATGTCTAGTTCAATATCACCATGCTTTTCTCTAAGGGGAAATGATAGAATATGTTTGCATCTCCCGGATCCACAATTTAAGGTAATAAAATAGCTTTAGGTTCTTTGTTATAGGTTGGGATCTCCTCCAAATATAGTTGTTGACCTAGAAATGTGTGCATGATGCCAACAATCATCTTCACACACTGAATTCCCTTTTCTTGGGCTCTTCATTGACCTTGAGTAAGGTGTTATTCCATGTATAGAGCACTCTCAAAATGTGGGGTTCATCTAATAACCAACACAAAATATGGACTATTCTCCTACGAAATGTTGATTTTGACGAAGTCATATGTTAACAAACCCCCTATATGTGGACCTCATAGGAAATTATGCAAGGAACATTTAATTAATGTTTATAACCACCTCCTCAATCTATGACAATTCCTCTATTGGCTATATATGAATGACCTTAAAAAACAAAGACAAGTGGATTGGAGTTCTTCTAGGTGATCCATCATTTATTGAAATTCTAATGTTCTATGCTATAACAATCACTTATTACAAAACTTATTTATGCTACAATATTAGATAAGGAATTGTAGATATAACATAAATCAAATACATAATAGAAGACAACAAAGAACAAAATGAGACACAGAAAATTTAGGTCCAATGACCAAGGCAAAACCCACAAGGGGAAAACCCAACCAGATTCTTGTTATATTAGAAATCAATTGTTAAACAGAGATACAGAGCACAATGAGAGATCAAGAGAAAGAGTAAGTACACCCAAATCTGAACAAGTTGTAGCATGAATATCACTGGTAGCAGCAGCAGATGCATACACTAAATCAACCTTCCCTTCAATTGAATCAACACTGAAGCACTAAATCAACCTTGGCTCACCAAGTTCTGCTATTACTCTCCAAGTCTCTCTCTCACAATCTTCAACTCTCTCCAACTCTCTCTCAAGTTCAAATTATTCTTTCACAATGCACAAGTAGTGACGGGAGAAAGAATGAGGCACATATATATGGGAGGAACAATGAATCCATGCCATAAAGGAGGAGTAACTCACGTGCCAAGAGGAGTGTAACTCGTGCCCATTTAGGAAATGTAACTCATGCCATTAAGGAGGTATGCATGCCTTTGTAACTTATGTTCTGAAGAGAGAGTGTAATATATGCATTAAAGAGTGCGTAAGAGGAATATTTTATGACATGCTTTTATTGAATGTAAGAGTGTAAGAGAATCTTTTATGACATGCTTTAATGAGCGTAAGAGCATTAATGAGACTGTAAGAGGAATCTGTCATGCCAATAATGAGTGTAAGAGAGCATTATTGAGAGCCATGATTGAGTGACTTGAATTTATTTTTAATAATAATCTAATAGTATCATAAAAATAATAATAATAACATTAATGATAATATTGATGATCAAGTCAAAATTGAACTATTAGGATTGATTGATGATCAAAAGGGATTTTCCATTAACAATACTTGATTACGAATTGACGCAAGGTGATTTACTATCTTGACACTTTCTAATTTTAAATTTTCTATTTTTAGAAATTCTATTTTTAGACTTTCTAGTTTTCGAAATTCATCCTTGAGCTGCCAAATTTTCAACATCTCATATTTCAAACTTCTACGATCTATATTTTGTTTTTGTTTTGCTTATGGATCCATCGCATTAAATAAATTTTAGTATCGACGTTTCGAACCGTCTAACGAGGTTCATTATCAAGATAGAAAAGTGAGAGAAACTAATCTCAAGAGACATGTATAAATAGGGAGGGGATGAGAGAAAAAAAATGGGCCGACAGGATTAATGAGTTGTTTTTTTATTAATGTGAGATTTATTGTTATTTTATTTAAAATTAGTTTCAAATAATTTAAAATTTATAGAAATTTTTCCTTAATGATGAAATTTTCAACATCATTAAACCGCAACATCGACCATACAAGAATCTATTTTTGTTTAGGCATTGACGATCTGTGTGCTGACTTTAAATTCTCAAGAACATGCTGATTTTCCCCATGAATAGAGTATGAAAATGTTGGTTTAATACTGCCCTCTACTTGCTGTCTGAACAACAACTGGAAAACACCTTTTATTCTCATATTTTCCTCCCATTTCAATTGTTAATATGCTGGAAACTGCTACAAGCAGTAATCTAGAGGGTTAGCAGTGTGAATGGTAGCATAAAAAGACATGGGTAGACAACAGCCTTTGAAGATTCAGACATCAAGAACCTAGTTAAATTGTCAATGTGCAACTGCTGTAATGTGAATTGGAATCCTTTATTCCCCTAAACTTGTAAATCATAATTCCTGGATCCTTTACAGTTTCCAAACTTCCAAGAGTTTCTACCAGCATTGGAGATAACATCAAACCAATTCTTTGTATTCAGATCATAGCTTCAGCAACAGATATAATGTGAACCCTAGCAAAAGTTGATCTACCATTTTCATGGGAATGCCAACACCATATTCGTTCTTCATGATATGCAATTTCGTATTTAAACCAATAGAATAGCACCAGCGTCTTCAAAGCTTGATCCACTATCTCAGTCATGACCCTCAACAATCCAACACAAACCTCAACATGGGTGCAGTAGGATATGTATTAATATACATATGCTCTTCATTAACCACAAAAACAAAGGCATGAAACAACACTAATGTTTGTTGGAACAGGTCAACCCCCTTATAGCTATCTCACAAAGCATATGATCTCCTCTTTAAAATATCTTTAGTGTACTGACAACAGTGCCTTTGGGATCAATTTCTTCCATTGAAAAACCCATAATTTATGGCTGGAACAGATCTAAGGATACCATCTTGAATACATGAGTTGGCAGCCTGAGCTTGGATGCAACTTGGTAACAACCTCTCTATGGAATGATTTTCGAAACTAAGTACCCCAGACAATAGAGTACCCTTCCTAGTTACCTTTCGACTGGACAGTTTCAAGTGCCAACACCATTAATGGTTGTGTCCCTATATGCACTGGTGGCAAAGTAAATTATGCTTTATTTTAGTGGATGCATTCATAGATAGGTTGTCAATTGGAGTGGGAATTGTGCTTCACTCTATGATTATAACAGTTCTATGAGCATTAATTTAGGTCCTGGGAGAATACATTTTTCCCTTGCTCTTTCACCAAGACACTTCTCTTGGCAGTTGTAAAAATAGATGCATTGTAGGTGCTGGAAATTGTAACCTTAAGATACTTCTCACCAGCCAGGTTTAATAGCAATAATGGATTTTTTGGCAAAAAAAAACCAATAAAAGGGGTGTTACACAAGCCTTAGCGGTGCATTGTCTCTTCCTAGTAACAAGACATAACCCAATCCAATACTTATTCCAAAATTTTTCCAAATAGTGCTCTATCTAGAATTTCCTCCATACATCCTCAAATGTTAGGGAGCTAGATCTAGCAAACCATGATGACTTTTCCTTCAATTAGAGGGAAATCAAAATTAACTTGCACCTTGAAGGGTGTCATTCCTCCAAAATCACTACTTGTAGAAATTTCCCCCATAATTGTTGGGAGTCATCTAAGGATTTGGGCAAAATAGTCTATTATCTCATTCCTCTATCACTCAAGGGCTTCTTAAAGCAACATCTTGATAGGATCTCATGCTTTGTTATCTTTCTTTACTTCACCCATCATGCAAAGGCACTTGTATCATCAGTGATGGAAGTCTTCACCAACATTGGCTAGTTTGAGGCCTAACTCCTTATACCCTAACCTCATTGTCAAGGACATGTACGAAAAAACAACAAGGAGCATATTGCACAAAGAGCACAAATATTGCATTGAGAACATAAATACACAACAAAATGCAAGAACATGAAATATTGCAGGGAGAAGACAAATATAATATTGAAAGAAGAGTATTATAATGAATTTAATGAATAAAATAATGTAAATAATGATTAATTAGTTAATTAGTAATTAGGTTGAAGAGGCAGATATGACCTTTCGTGAAGAGGCACCTTCCTAGGTATATAAACAAACCTCATTTGTAATTCTTAATCATCAATCAATTCATCATACATTTTATATAATAATATTTGTATCCTCATGGATATTCTTATATTCCAAGACTTCTGAAGTATTCAGCTTGAGAAGGAACATTGTTCACTTCATTTGGTATCAGAGCCGTTCGAGCCTTTGGCCATTTAACCGCTTCACAGAGCCACGCTCTTCGATCCAGGTCTTTGACCATAAAAATTGTCAACTTCGTTGACGTCAAATAATTTAGCTACCAATCTTGGAGTTTCTCCATTTTCACTAGTAGGCCTTTGGCCAGAATTAAAATTTGAAGAAAAAAAAAGGGAAAATTTTTGTGAAAAATAAAAAAAATAAATTATTTTTAAAAAGAAAAAGAAAAAGAAAGAAGTCAGTATATTACACAAAAAAAGGGATATATATATATATATAAATACATATACGTACATACAAGACAAGTTTAAAAAATTGAAGTTATTTAAAAAAAATAAAAACAAAAATAAAGGACAACGTACTTGGCTATCCGCAGTTACTAGCCGCAATCCACAGCAAGCTTCGTCATCGCAATTTAGTCCCACGCTACAACATTCTCTGTGACTACCACCCTTCTTAGTCGCGACCTCTATACCAGCTTGCCGTCCACCCCGCATCCTTGCCACGACCACTGCAACAGTTGCAGCCCTGCTTCCATACACCGCCAATCCCCAGTCCGACGCCTCCACCCTATGCTCTAACTCCCTTGCGGCTAGCCTTGCCACTGTCGAAGCCACAACAGTCCACGCTACTACGGATGGAGTCGTCCTACGCTGCCGCCTGATCCTTGGAAGTCGTATAACTCCCATAGACGCAACAATTCCGCACATTGCACTGCTCCTTGTTGTTGCTGATAAATTGCACATTGTACCACTTACTTGAAGCCCAGTCACCATTACAGACATTGTATTATCAACGACTAAAATTTTTCTACTTATATTGTTTGTTTTCAGAGTTTTGTCCTTGCATCTAATTTACTCCCTGTTGTGCTCAATTGGATCGATATAGGTATGAGTTAGGGTCAAACAATTATTAAATTCCTTTTTGTTCCAGCACAACCTTGCAACACGCTGTCTCTTGGCCGCCGCCAAGACCTACATATAAATTATGTCAAGCTCACGCTAAAGAATTATAATACCGTCTGCATATGGAAGTCGTGACGGTTTAATCCTTGCAAATCCGATTTAATTAAAAGCAAACGTCCACCAATTTTTGGTTAGTCGACACAAAATTCAGTTAGTGTAATTAATGATTAGGCAACAATAAAGTCAAAAGAGAATTTGTATTCATAAAAGACTATAAGAAACTAATAAGTGTTTTATTATAAAATTTGAACGGAGTTATTATATCACCAAAGGAAGAAGAGTTTCATTCTATTAGTGGACTTAAGTAAGGTGATTATTCAATACACTCTCAGTGGCAAGGTTATTTAGAAAAAAGGAATATTTTATAATGACAAAAAAAAAGTTAAGGAAAAGGTTTGAAATATATAAAAGGAGTTATCATTAAAAGATGGTGACTTTAAAAAGTTTATATAAAAGAATTATTATTTTACTTTTAAAAACCCAAGTTATCTTAACAAAGAAGCAAAATGGAGTCTAAGTCAGAAATGAAACAGAAGAGGTTTTTAGAAACTTTACCCATCGATGCTAAAATGCTATTTAATATTAAAAGAACTCTCGCAGGAAAATATGTCACTATTTTTATATCACCCGCTAAAGATAAAAATTACATAAACCCTAAAATTGCAAACCAGTTGGTGATTCTTGAGTCAAATATAATTGAAAAAATAGACTTTTTTTACAAGAAAAAATACAACATAAAAAGTCTACAACTAAATATTGGGGATTATACTTTTATCTCTCAATTTACTGTGAAAGCCTTACTTTTTGACGTTAGTGACATTGTGTTGGGTTCACCATGGATGGAAACCCTAGGTTCATTTATCCTAAATACGAAAAATAAGTTTTTGATATTCTCCCACAAAAAGAAGAAAAAAAAGCTACAGGATGTTAACTTGAAGCCAAATTCAGTGATGCCTGAAGACATACAAGAAATTTCAAAAGTCATTTTTCAAGAAGGTAAAAAAGTGATACAAAATATGCAAAAGGAAATTGACAAAATCACCACTAATAAGAATGAAGAAGTTGCTCGCCTCAATGACCACAACGAAAAATTACTAACGCGAACTAAGAAGGTGAAGAATGACAAGAAGTCATTAGAAAACAAAGTGCAACAACTTGTCGAAAATGAATCGTTGGAACCTTCAAATGTAGAAATTCAAGTTGAAGAAAAAACACACATCGATCAAGTAAATATCACAACTCAAAAAGAAAATAAACTAGTTGAAGTAAAGATGTACTCAGAAGTTGCAGCTCCAGCAGCAAAAGATTCGGGTGAAGATCCAGAAGTTAGCTATTCAATGTCCATTGCTAAAGGAAATCAGGTACTTCAAATAAATCAAAGAGATGACATAAATGAGATAAGGGAAAATCAAATCAGTAGAATTCCTTATCGACATTCGAATCATGAAAGTAGACAACTCGAACAAGTTACGTATTCAGAATAGAAACAACAAGTTGATGTTTTGAAGAATACTAATGCCAATGCAATCCTCTCAAGTGATAATTCATCACAAGTTTCAAGTCATCGTAAGATTCCACAGAAGATTGATTTAGGATGGTCTGATTCATTCTCAGTGCGACAATTTTGTTTGTCACTTAGAGGATCATATCAACTTGTATCAACAAGGATGACTGCTCTGGAGGTTTGTCCTCATCCCAAGTATAATTCTGTAGGTTTGCTTCTCTTCCTTTTTAGTAATCATGTTTAGGGTCGTGTCAGTACAAAAACTCTTATTCCATTCACTCGTAATAATTATTTTTATTAATTAATTTTTATTCTATTAATAAAATTTAATTAATTAATATTTATTATCAGTAAATGTAAGCTAATTATAATATAAAAAATTCCAATCAAACTTATTTATATAATAAAAAGTTTTAGAAATAAAAATTTATTAGGATTTAATTAATAAGTGATTTGAAAATAAAAAATTATTAAGGTTTAATTAATTAAAAATTTATTGACATTCATTTATTAACACATAGTTAAATAGTTATATTATTATTTAGAATTAAATAAGCATATTACATTATTGTTATTTATTATATTCCCTTAGATTAATAATTTAATTACACTATTTTAGGGAAATCATTTTAGGTAATAATTTAACAATTTTAATTACTCTAGATTTAATTTTAATAATTTAGACATTAAAATTAATTTTAGACATTAATTGATAAAAAATTTATTATATAAAATATTAGAATTTTAAATTAGGGTTATTATTTTAGAATTAGAATTAATTCAAATAATATTGATAATCTAAATTAAAAAAATTTAAATATTTATTAATTTTTTTTTGAAAATAAAATTTTACAATAATAAAATAAAATTTATTTTAAATAAATCTGTTGTCGGCTCCTCTCATCATTATTAGCCCTCACTATTTATACCTTGACCCCTTGCGACCTTCTTTCATTCTTCATTCATTTCTCGTCCTGAAGATGGATCTCCGTTGGGATTCGAAACGTCGACCATTGTTTTATGATACTGTGGATAATCTGGTTTCTGCAAATAAGGATGACTGCCTCGAGATGAGAAGATGTTCGTAGTAGGAAAATAAATCAAGGTATTTCATCAACAAGCTTTGAGGACAAAGCTTTTTGAGGAGAAAGGCAATGTAATGAATAAAATAATGTAAATAATGATAAATTAGTTAATTAGTAATTAGGTTGAAGAGGCGTGTTTGATAGGACATGACCTTTCGTGAAGAGGCACCTGCCTAGGTACATAAACATGCCTCATTTGTAATTCTCAATCATCAATCAATTCATTATACATTTTATATAATAATATTTGTATCCTCATGGATATTATTATATTCCAAGTCTTCTGAAGTATTTAACTTGAGAAGGAACTTTGTTCACTTCAATGAAAAACAACTTCTATTAATGAATCAAATGGTGCAAACATTGCAATATACAAAGCAATATAAAATAGTTTGAATGGTGGTGGCTTATCTTTGAGAAAATATGTAATGACTCCACTTATTTTCAAAAACTCTCTAACAAGAGGATGAAATTACATTTTATAATCATTTCAAAACAACCTAAAAAACTAAAGCACTAGAATGAAAGAACCCTAACCCTAGCTTGATAGTGATAAGATAATAAGAAGTAATGTTGCACAGGACAAATGTGAGTTGTCCCAAAAAAGGGAGCCTTGTCAGTGTCATAATGTTTACTCAATGCTATGTTTTAGGTCTTCTTTAGCTTGTTGGAAAAAGCATTAACAAAGTGAATGGATTCCCTATGTGCACAACTACCCCTGAAAAACATAGGAGAGGACCCCTAATAATCATGACGCAAAAAAATCAATATAAGACCATTTTTGAAATGGCCACCTATATTAATTGTTAATCATATTTCCACCTTTTAACTCCAATTAACAACTTTTCACACTATTTTTTGTTGAAGAATGTAATTGTGTTCGGTCTTCATAAATTGTACTTGAGTCAATACTTATTGTACTTGTCAAAAGAATAAAGAAAATAATTTTATATTGTTATTAAATGACTTATTAAAGCATGGGTTTCATGCTTGGGTCATATTTATTTTAGGTCAAAGTCCCTATTATGGACTTCTAGGTTTTATTCTAAGTCTATAGGTTTATTGCAAGCTTAAATTGATCCATATTTGGCTTTTGAATCATGCAATTAGGTCAAGTATTGAGTAAAATATGATTTATGAAGCCTCCACATCAAGTCGGACTTACGGTAATCAAGTCAGCCTCAAATCTAGTAATTCAAACTCATAAGAAGCCTATATATACAGTAGAATCAAACTCACTTGGAACCATCTCACTGCAACTCATAAATTCGATCTGGAAGCTGCAACAAGGAGAAAGTGCGAAATTTTGGAGGAGGATTTTCTGGATTCGGTTTTGGGCACACTTATAGAGTTGAAGAAAATCAAAATTTTGGCACTACTCTCTCTACATTTTGAGCTATAGTTTGGGAGATCGAAGTACTCAAAGTTTTGTTGCAACGGTTGTTGCACCAGTTGCTACTAAGGTGTTGCTGCCAAGAGAAGAGGAAGTCGAAGTTTGTTTTGTTGAATGTTGTAACTTCTTAGAGAAGTTGTATTGGACCTAAATCGAAGTCTTTGAAGCTACATCAAAGTCTCTACCTCAAGGTCGAAGTCTCAAGAATCAAGGTCGAAGTTCCAGGTAATCATAGTGCTGCTACTGCTGCTGCTTCCAGATTCAGGAGGGATCACAAGGAAGGTTGACTTGGTGTGGAGGAAGTTTGGGTCAAGGTCTAGAGTCTCAAGCATTACTATTTAAGGAAGAATTACTGACTAGGTTTTCCCCTCGAGGGGGGTTTTTCCCTGGCTACTAGCCTACATCTAGTGTTCTTGATCTATGTGTATTTGCTTGATGAACTTATAAGAAGAAAGATAAAAATAACATAAAAATAACTAAAAAAGATTACAAGTAAATAATCAAGAACAAGAGGATATTTCTGCCTTTCTTATTCTCTAACATGGAATTAGAGCTTTGGTGAAGAAAGGAGGAAAAGGCAGTCTCAGGGACTTGATCAAGGAAGTCATAAGAAGTTCACTAGAGGAAAGAAGTCTCCATTATCTTCCAGAAAGATGTATAACACTATCAAGGGGGAGAACAAGCTTGAAGGAGCTGCAAATTATAGGTCTTGGAAGAAAAGGATTGACATCATCCTTGAAAAGAACAAGGTCTTAGATTTAGTCAAAGGAAAAATGAAAAGGCCTATAGAAGAATCAAGTAATGTTGATAAGGTGAAGTACAGAGAATTGGAATTAGTAGCTATGGCTTTGTTGGTTGAAGGTATAAAGGAAAGTTTTGTTCCCTTCATAGCAAATATAGATCATGCTCAGGAGATGTATGAGGCTTTGTCAAAACTATTCACCATCAAGAATGTTGAAAAAGTGGCAAGCCTGAAGAATGAACTAAGAACTACTAAGATGAAAAAGGAGGATATTGTTTCCTCTTTCTTTGTAAGGATAGAAAGGATAAGAGATGAGCTTCTTGTCACCGATGAAATAGTACCTGATAAAGAACTAGTGATTACAACCATTCTGGGACTACCACCTTCTTGGGGTTCCTTTGCTTTAGCTCTCAATAGTTGGAAAGAAACTCCCACCTTTGAGGAGCTATGGACAACTTGCAGTCAAGAAGAATTAAGATTCTCCATGGTAACCAACAATAAAAAAATATCAAATGCTTATGTTGTTCATCATAAAGGAAGATTCAAGAAGAAAGGGCCAAAGAGGAAGGTTGACATGTCCAAGATCGAGTGTTATCATTGTCACAAGCTGGGACACTATAGGAGTGATTGTCCTGACAACCCTAGGAGCAGGGAAATAGATAGAGATCATACAAAAATGGCTGAAGAAACATCATCCCCCAAGAAAGCAAAGACTAAAGAAGAACTAAGGGACATGCACTACTAAGCCCCTTCCATCTAATGTTTCATTTGTATATTTTATGTAGTATAGGTTTAACATCTTCTTGGATATGTATTTCTTTGTTTTATAAGTTTTAGGTTTTTCATCAAGATTGGGAGGGAGCCCACAACAACTCCTCAAGATAAGTATCTCAATCCCTCTATTTTTCTTCATGTACCTATTTAAGATTTTGATTATATTAAATACTAATCACTTGTCTACCTCTATTCCTTGTCTAGTAATCAATCTATTGGATGTTCAATAATCATGGAGAAAGGCTTCAAGGATCAAATAAGAAGGCCACACAAGTCAAAAGGTTTGTCAAAGAATCTAAGGTAAGTATTGAAATATGTAGTCTTGATACTCTCTTTGAAATATCCATTTCTATGTTACTAGCCATTGCTATGTCTAGCTCTACTGAATTCTAAAAGGATTCTTGTTTGGAATGATTCATCACCTGATGAATCTACCCACCTTACACACCTTTGATTGCTTATATAAATAGAACCTTAAGGAGGTTCTCTAGAAAACCTAACCTAAGGGTATGTTGATAATGTGTGAAACCCTAAACCTAGTTAGGGATACTTATGAAGAAATTGCTATTCTGATTAAAGTATTGATAATGTCATGTTTGGGATTTTGATATGATCATAGAAACTCTAAACTTCCTAGAGTTGAAAATGATGTTGTTCGAAATCTCAGACCTTTGAAGTTTGATATAATAAGGATTTACTTTGACAATGAACCAAAACCCTAGGTTTTGGTTAGGTGGTTAGTTCTACAGGTAAAATCCTTATTATGGAAAGTCTTAGGAGTGAAACCCTAGGTATATGTTCTCTTGATTGAATCCCTAGCCTAGTCTAGGTCAATATATGTCTAATGTATTAATGTTGACTAACATATGATTTGCTTATAATGTTGATCTCCTAGATATGTGTCTTGACCTATTTTCTAATTGTCCTAAGAGTCTAGGGTTTGGAAACAAACCTTAGTCAAAGTTTGAAAGATTTAGGATAATGATTGAAAAGTCTAAGGTCTATAAATTAAATCCTAGTAATGATTAAATTCTCTAGTATGTATGTCGATTTGAATCTATATAATATGTGCTGAAAATTTATAGATGGCAAATCTAGGGTTTACATCGAATCCTAGTGGAAGTTACTTATGATGTGTTTATTGAATTCTAGGGGAAGCGCTTCATGATATGTTTTATTAATTGATTTGAAATATAGGGCATGCATGTAAATCTAGTGAAAGTTGATCATGACAATGTCTGAGCTGTGGTTAATCTTTATTGACTCTTTTATATGAAATCTAGGATTTGTATGAATCCCCAGTGGAAAGTCTAACATATGAATTCTAAAGGTCGTTACATATATTATTGATTCTAGGGTTTACTAAATGTTGTAGGAAGGTATATTATACCTTTAAAAGAAACACTGGAACCCTAGATAGAATGAAAGACATTGTGAAATAGTCTAGGGTTTATGATAAAAGTCCTTAGCAAAACGTTGAAGAGTATATGTCTCTTGTTTGGGTATCTGATATGTATAAAGTTGAAAATGCTTTCATAACTCTGATATGGCTAATTTTATGCTCCTATAGTTTTGGTTGTACTTTCTATCTAAATTTGTGCAGGTGCATCATGAAGGTGAGAAGCTAATAAGTATAATGAAAAGGATGGAAGCCATGAAAGATTCTCCAACACCTAAAGAAGAAGTTAAGTCTCCCTACATTAAAAGGGGAGCCCAGATATAAGTTGACCTCCCTAAATTAAGAGGGAGCCTGGATAAAAGAAGAAATGATTATGGTTCTCTACTTCATGTGTCATGCACTAGATCAGGACTAATAGTCGTAAGTCTTAGAAGACCATGAGTAAGAATCATAGTCATGGTTGGAGAATATACTATGAAAAGATGTGTTGCCACATGTAAAGTAGGAAGAGGAATCTTCTCCTAAAAAGTTCTATTGATAGTCGTACTGGAATTAGTTGAAGGGCAACATCGAAACCCCGAAGTTTGTTTTGATTATATATTTGAAATTATTGATGATTGGGATTTGTGTTTGCACAAGTAAATCTCTTGAAGGACTTAATAACATGATGGTTACCAACCAGTTTGATTGGGAGAGATTGGTTGTCCTTGATCTGTTGGATCAAGGTGTGATGAGGCTTTGTGAGTGAAGCATTTCCTGGAAAGCCATAGGGACAAAACTTTGTGTTGATGTCTAGTTGGGAGGGTGCATCGGGTGGATGTGCACCTAGTTCCTAGGTTGATGGTTAGTAAGTAAGCTTGATGGAACCTATAGAGGCTGAAAGCTATAGTCCATTTTAGTCCCACTTGGATAGATATCCTTGGTCAAGAATCTAGTCCATGGCATTGTGGTGCCTAAACTATTGAGTGACCAATGGATAGGTTCCCTGGTCAGGAATCTAGTCCATGACATTTAAGTGTCTAAAGATTCTTCATAGTTCATATAGTTGAGATCTACCTTATACTATTGAGTTATGAATACCTCCCTAGTTAAGAGAGAGTGTTGAAGAATGTAACTAGGTTCGGTCTTTATAAATTGTACTTTTCAAAAGAATAAAGAAAAGATTTTTATATTATTATTAAATGACTTATTAAAGCATGGATTTCATGCTTGGGTCATATTTATTTTAGGTCAAAGTCCCTATTGTGGACTTCTAGGTTTTATTATGAGTCTATAGGTTTATTGCAGATTTAAATTGATCCATATTGGGCTTTTGAATCATGCAATTAGGTAAAGTATTGAGTAAAATATGATTTATGAAGCCTCCACATCAAGTCGGCCTCAAATCTAGTAATTCGAACTCATCAAAAGTCTATATATACAGTGGAATCGAACTCACTTGGAACCATCTCATTGCAACTTAGAAATTCGATCTGGAAGCTGCAACAAGAAGAAATTGAGAAATTTTGGAGGACTTTCTGGATTCGGTTTTGCGCACACTTATAGAGTTGACGAAAATCCAAAATTTTGGCACTACTCTCTGCATTTCAAGCAATATTTTGGGAGATCGAAGTACTCAAAGTTTTGTTGCAACAATTGTTGCACCAGTTGCTTGCAAGGTGTTGCTGCCAAGAGAATTGGAAGTCGAAGTTTGTTGCACTGAATGTTACTGCTTGGAGAAGTTGTATTGGGCCTAAATAGAAGTCTTTGAAGCTACATCGAAGTCTCTACCTCAAGGTCGAAGTTTCAAGAAGCAAGGACGAAGTGCCAAGTCATCATAGTGTTGCTACTGCTATTGCTGCTACCAAATTCAGGAAGGATCATGAGTAAGGCTGACTTGGTGTGGAGGAAGTATAGGTCAAGGTCTAGAGTCTTAAGCATTACTATTGAAGGAAGAATTATTGACTAGGTTTTCCCCTCGAGGGGGGGTATTTCCCTAGCTGTTGGCCTACATCTGGTGTCCTTGATATATGTGTATTTGCTTTGATATTTTCTTGATGAGCTAATAAGAAGAAAGATAAGAAGAACATAATAATAACTAAAGAAGATCACAAGTAAATAATCAAGGACAAGAGGATCTTTCTGCCTTTCTGATTCTCTAACATTTTTTTCATCTCATAATTTTTTTTCTCAAATTTTGTTTGGAAGGAGATGCCCATTTTTTCAACATTTTATCAGCATATCCTGGGCTTCTCATTTTATTATTACGCAACTAATTATAGGTAAATATATTGCTGCATAGAGTTGAATCTTTACAATCTTTGATAAATGAGGTTTGATTTTAATTAAGAACGAAAACATTTTGTGATTTATGTTTTTATGTCATGTCAATCAAATATGTATTTTACTGTGTCTAAATTTTGCTATAAGAATAGAATAAATTAATATTAATGCAATTTTTTGACCTAGTAGTACACGTGCACCATCTCTGCCTCTTTATTTTGACTTGGTAGTTATCATCAAGAAATATTATATTTGCATCTTCTACTGATGCACTTTCTCATCGCTTCTATGTGAATAATCAAGACCAAATCTGAAGAGAAGAATATCATCCCTGCTTTAAAAAAGACTAATGTCCTCTCAAGCTGCAATGGAAAAACTTGTGAACACATTATCCGACTAAAACATTCTACCAGAAAGGAAATAATTTTGAACAAAAAGACCTTCCCACTATCATATGATTTATAAGATGATAATTCGCCTCCAATTTATTTCCCTGTACTCAATTTCTCATAAGAACTTATGATCTTATGATGGATATTGGTTTTATTAGTATTTCATAATTGTGGACTTTTCAGAGAAAACTGAATGCTAATTCATACAAGTATACAATTTTTTCATCTCATTCAATCTCATGGCCTTGATCTTGGAGGTCTTGAATCACTTCATTTCGCATTCGCAGCCACAATTTTTTTGCTTCTCTTTCAAATTTTTCCTCTTGAATTTTCTTCTGAACATTACCCCCAGATATATCAATGAGGCCTCTAGGCCCTATTTTTGTCCCCCAGGAACCACCCTTTTCAATGAACTCTCTGACTACTTCCTCATCACCAGGGTAAGGGAACTCCCGACGCTCATAAAGATGTGCCATTTATTTTTCTTTCTATTTCATAATACATATCAACTGTAAGAAATATTTCTCTCATGGTAGGTCAGATTGCATACCTATCTCAAATAGAATTAACATATATCTACAAACAGAGTGAAGGAAATTACATCTAAACCCTCTCCTACAAAAAAACTTGAACAGGAAAGATAAACGCTGTTAATGGTGGGTCTTATACCTTAGTCCGAGGCTTCAATGTCCACCAACCCAGAGGTGATGTCTCATTCCACAACCATGCTGCTCCAAAAATAGCATAAGTAGTAAGAAGTGCTTTCCCAAGTTGTTCCCAATGCCAGTCAACCATCTTTTAGATGAGCTCTGCAAAAATATAAATAAATCAATAACTAAAATCTTTCCATGTTTATAATACCATACAATAATCTCCCAAACATAATTATCCTTCCATTAATAATGGGAGGTGCAGCACAAATGTTAGTTAGCAATCTCTACAGGCAGTCTTTTCCGCAAAACAAATAAAATATTTAGAGTGCTTGAAAACATATCCCAGACTAAAACCATCTATCAGAAGTTCAGTATTCTAATGCTTCATTGCAAAAAATATAGCACAGCATATCCAAAAAATCTCAAGCAATGTAATTAGGACATCAGTACTAAGTACTTCCATTTGGTAAAGACTTTGCCTCCAATCAACCTATAAACATGTAAAATAAATACTTGGGCAAATTCTATAGTTGCATTTTCATGCTTGCAGTTTTTAATCCATGCAGTTACATTTTTTATCTCCATTTTCCAGGTATGAACTTCGACCTTCTAATTTCATTTGCTATTTGTGTTACCATACATGCAATGTAGTTTAATTTCAACTTTTAGCTAGTTGGTAACAAGTTGTATGTGTCATTTTCTGAGTCCAAAATTATGTCACTTCATGTTTAAAACTCAGTCCTAGTGGACTTGGACTCAGTCAACTAGGCCAAGTTGATTAGTGACTAATTCGACTTGGTCGACAGATCAGTTTGGATGACCAGTTTGGCACTGAACTAGCCAAATCAAATCCTGACTTGATTGGTTCAGTACCAAACTGGTACAACTCAGCTGAGTCTGTATCTACTCGACTAAGTCATTCCTTGAACACCATCATCACATCCTATAGTTGATTAAGTCAATTTAAATAATAAAAATTGCCCAAAAACTAATTTCACGCATCCTAAACCCTTTAAAAAACCAATAAAGAGAGCCCATGCCGTCGCACCGTGCCCAACCCCCTGTTTGCTTCACACCTCTCTCGTTGAGCATTTGGAGTATTGAAGCAGCATTGGAGATCAATGATCTGTCCTAGCTAGGTATACTGTATGTTAAGTGATAAATGTGTCCCTATGTTTTCCTCATTATATTGCAGATTCAAAATCGATCTTTAAAGTTTTGTACATTTAGCAATCTACTAGTTTGAACTTTGAAGTACGAACTTTGCATATTAAGAATTTACGATGGGGTTTGCTTCTTGCAATGTTGCATATTTGAATTTGTAGATTAAAATTTTATCATGGCTGCTGCCCCAAGAGTCAAAGATCTTGCATGGATCCATGCCGATCTTGTTGATGAGGACATTTATTGCAAATATTGCAAGAAATGCATAAAGTGGGGGGAATTTGTCAGTTGAAATAACATTTGGTTGGTATATGAGACCAAGCTGCCCCATGCATGGGCCCATTAGAGAAGATTAGATAGATTAGATTGGAATTCCAAAATCATCTTGCAAAATTTGAAGACAAAGACTAGGAAAAAGGAGATGGTTGTACCATGTTTGTCAAACTCTAAAACCTAGATGTCATTTATAGCACCATTGATTATGTATTGTGTTGCTAATATATATTGCACCCAGTGCCATTTCAAAACTTTTTGATATATTCACCTTAACATGGTGGTATATGTATGTGCCATAAGCAAACTTTGCATATTTTGTCTCTAAAGGATTGGAATCTTTAAAATATATATTTGTTTATTAAATTCAAACATTTTATGTATTTTTTAGTAAACCGAGTCAATGAAATCACATCAATGTGATTCAATCATAGTTTGAGTTGATCATCAACTGATTTTGATTCCAAGTCCAACTTTTAAAACATTGATGTCATTATGTGGTTGTTTGAAAATTTCCCTGTTACAACAAAATCTCGCACTTCTGGAGATAGAGTCCAAAAGCTCAAGTGTGAAACCAATGACATCTCAGAGGGAGCCACTATCACCTCACTAACCCTCCTCTTGGTTCTGGTCAACTCTCCTTTGACTCAAAGGCAGTTCTCCCTGTATATCCTAGAGATCTAACCAGGCCACACCAAGTAAAAATCTCTCCAAATCTTCTACTTCACACTCCACCGATCAAATGATCTGATCAATTAGGGCTTAAGTGGAAGATAGGATCACTAGGTTTCATAGAGCAATCAAGGTTAAAGTTTTAAAGGGAATGTCCCCAAACATCATAACTACAAGATTTCTCAAGTGAATGGAACCCTAGAAAAATCGTTTTTATGACATACAAAAAGGTATAAAGCAGTGTTGCACAATCCTACCCCCCCCGCCAAGGATCCAAGGCCGGAAACGTGTCCCCTACAGACCCTTCGACGATCCTCCGACGAAACTGTGTATCCAAAAATTGGATCCACAGTTCTGTCGTTTTGAGTCGATTCTTGGAAATCTGGAACCACTCAAGCCTGATCCGTAATTTTGGATTCACGATCCGCGAATCCGGAAAAGGATACACTGCGGATGTATGGAGGTTCGAGCACAGATCGCCAGTGGATCCAGAGGGAGATGGGCGGTTCTGCGAGGTTCTAATTTTTTTTTTCTTTTTCTTTTACTTAAGTTGGGTTGGGGATTCCCAGACACTCCCAAGGTGCTTCCTTGATGCTCCTTAGATGCTTCCTAGATGCTCCCTCATGGTAATGTTAAATTCTTGAAGTAAAAGTAACATTCTCCTTTACCTTTCATTTTCATCCTTTTAGTTAATTTTTTAACATTCTCGTGAAATGACTCAAGATGTTTGAGAGTGGTTCCAGCCTCATCGAGTTTCATATGGAGAAAATATAATTCCATATCCTATTCAAAATTTAGCACTTAACAATTTTCAAGAACTCAGGTTCAATGAGATTCTGGCTTTTCATTAGATTATATCATGTATGAGGGTATGTGATTGGCATTCAATGAAGAGCACCAAACCCTCTATGTACTCATGTACCCTAGTGTTGGTGGTGTTAATTGTTGAACTCCTTTGTCATGGCTTTAGCAAAAAATTACCTTTCAATCAAGTCAAAATCATTAATCAAGCATGTTAGGCTTTTTCCACCATATTTTAAGGTTTGGATTAGGTAGTTCGATCAAAATTGGGTAATATTGACTAATATCCCTAGACAATCAAGGTAGAGGCATAGGCGAGACAAGAGGAGAAGAATCCAGATTCTAGATGGTTGATGCTTAAATAATTAACCATTGATGTACAATGGATCCATATCTATCTTGATTTTTATACAAATATGCATGTTTTCATATCTTCTACAACTAATTTGGTATTTTGGATGGTTTTTTAATATAAATGCAAAAAAATATAAAAACAAATATATATAGTAGACGCCTCCTAGATTTTTAGGAAATGACGCTTCTGCTTATCCACTTCCAAAAAACGTCCCTGCTTCGTGCAACATTGGTATAAAGTGATAGAGAATGAAGGATCAATGTCGTGGCTTATAAATGAATTTCTAGGCATATGAAGTCAGAAAAGGAGTGAGTCTATGGCTAAAGACTTTGGTTGGAGCAAAAGCCTCTCAATCAAACTTTGGTGATTTCCAACCAATTCGAGATTTAAGTTCAAGAAGTGTTATTCTAAGTTTCCTTAATGGATACTAGTTGACAAATCTTGCAAAGGAGACTTTCGAGCCATATAAAATGTTCAACATATCATGAAACTTTATAGAAACCCTAATTCTACAACAATGTGAAATGGAAGAAGATAATCACAAGCACAATTCAAATTAGGATTACTTCATCAATCCAAGGGAAAATCCATCCAAACAATTTTATCCTCCCCAAGACAATTTGTTCAATTTGAAATATCCATAGCCAAAATTTTAAGAGAGAAACATCGCAAAAAAATTTAGATTAGCTATGGGATCTCTCCCCAAAAACTCCATAAGAAAATGAGAGGAAGTACACATCTATATTTAGTATTTATAGAGGAGGTGCTCAACTTCCATCAGAATAAAATACTAATTTTCTAAGCTAACATCCCCTAAATTAGCTTAAGGAGGGGCAAAATGCCCTCTCTACAAATTAATTTATCTAACTTAATATTAAACAGAGTTTTAATTCCACATGTACAAATTTAGGGTTTGAAGCTCTCAAAAGATGACCCTTCTCCACAAATGAAGGGCAAAGAGAAGGTGTTGATGAAGCATTCAGCCTTCAAAAGCCCTTCAACAATTCCTTTTCTTTCACATAATCAACAAACATGTTCTTTAATGTGGGCCAATGGCCTTCAAATGTGCATGCTCTCCCCTAGGACCACCATAAAATGGGTCTTTGTTGCCTTCAAAAACACACCATAGGGCTATCCACATCCATCGCTCCAACAGGCAAACTTCCCAGCCTTCCCCCCATGTGTGGACATGTGGGCTTCCAAGTATGAAATGTACAGCCATTCATAAGCTCCTTCAACAAGGACAGACCCTCAAGCAACCTTCATGTGTTGAACCCCAACGTCCTCTCAACTACATACGTCGACTTAGTCATAATGTTGCACCAAAAGCCTCTTCATTTCCATTCATTTTGGAGGTGTGTCAATTTTGTGGGCTTATGCTGCTTAGACCCTGTGAATGTGGCATAAAAGCCCAATTTTGTATTAATTTAGGTTAATTAATAGTTGAAGAGAATATTTTGCCCCTCCATAGGCTAGAATAGGGGATTATTTCTTGAAAATGTAACTAGTTTTGGTCTTCATAATTGTTGTACTCATTTTAATATGTATCCTATGTAACAAACAAAAGAATAAAAGAAAAATATATTATTTTAATGCATGGGTTTCATGTTCATTATTGATGGTCTTCTAGGTAAAAGTGTGTTCTTCATGCTTCTAGGGTTTGTTAGGTCTTAGGATTTATTGTCATGAGTCAAAGGAGTCAACATCGTGTTTATAAGACCCTTCTGGGAAAAATGTAATTGGAAAAGGAATTTATATGTCTAGAAAGTCCTAGAAACTCCAAAAGTACAAGGTGTCCCCGATAGTTACAAGTCGAACTAAAGGAGGGAATTTGATGTTGAGATATTGGGTAGCATTGGATGTGCTCTAGCTCCGAAACTTTGTGGAGGGGCTAGAACAAATGAGATTTCCAAGACCCAGAAATAACTTGGAGAAATTCCACTCGGAACCTAAGTTATTCCAATAATTAATTATTTTAATAGGGACCCTAAGTCTAACTTAGGGAAATTAAATAATTAAAATGAATTAATCTAGACATGTGGGTGAGAATGTTCTAAGTGACGTGGATCAAGTCTTTTCTAATCTTAGTCGTCGATTAGAGATTAGATCAAGGTCGTTGAATGTTCAACGAGAAAAGTATTAAAGGAAGGCTTGGGGTCAATTGGAGAAAACACACAAAGCGGTAGCACTTATAGCTAGTAGGCTCATAGTCAACAATGCTAGTAGCCTTGGCTACACGACTGCAAAACTGCTCAAGTGGCCCACTCTCCCTGTTAACCCTCTTCGAAGGACCAACAGACTCTACTTCCTTCAAGGTGTCTTGAAGCCACTTGGGCCTCCTCTTCCTTGAAGAAGCTTCCCCATAAGGAACCTCATCATCTGGCCCCTACTCTAGTGAACCTGAAGGTCTGCCAACTGACCCTGGTGTGCCTGTACCAACACTTGTCCTCGAAGAACCTGTGCCTGTGTTAGCTAAAGTGCCATGTGAACTTTGTACCAGTGGACTCCCTAACTAAGTTCTCAGTGAACTCGCCACTGGTGCCCCAGATGTCATTGACACTGAAGTACCTCATGTACCAGTCGATTCAGAACCCTGAGGTCCTGCTCCCTGTACCTGACCTCCCTGCTAAGGAGAAGTTTATGAATCTCTCTCATCATACTCCAGTGATCTCCGATAGGCCCTTTCCTCCTCAAACTTCACATCCCTCCTAATCACCACTCTCCTTTCAGAAGGAATGAAGATCCGATAGGCCTTCGAAGTCTCGTTGTAACCCATAAAGATACCCTTCTCTGCCATGGGTTCCAGCTTCGTCCTCTACTCCTTAGGGATATAAGAATATGTGAGACATCCAAAGATACGAAGATGTCCGACATGAGGCTTCTCTCCAGTGAAAGCCTCCTTCGGAGTCATATTCCCCAATATTTTGTGAGGACTCCTGTTCTAAAGATAAACAACAATATTGCAGGCCTCAGCCCACAAAAACAAAGGCAACCCCTAATCATGAATCATCGCTCTAGCAGCCCCAACAATAGCTCTGCTCTTCCTTTCAGACACCCCATTCTGTTGGGGGTTGTAAGGAACCGTGAACTCTCTCCTAATGCCCTCATGTGCATAGAAGTCAGAAAACCCACCATCGGTGTACTCACCACCATTGTCTGACATCAAGACCTGAATCTTCCTACTTGTCTGCTTTTCCACGAGAGCTTTGAACTCTTTAAAGTGACTAAAGACCTCACCCTTGGTCTTCAAGAAATATATCCAAGTCCTCCTAGAGTCGTCATCAATGAATATAACATAATACTCAGAACCACCCAAAGACACAAGAGACATACGACCACTAACATCAGTATGAATCAAGTCTAGTATACCTGTAGATCTGTTGTCGCTCGCTCGGAATGGTAACTTGGTGTACTTGCCCAAAGCACACCCTCTGTAGAAATCATAATGCTCGACACTGAAATCAAGAACTCTAGTAGTGATCTCCCTAAGAACTCTCAAAGATCCATGATGCATATGCGCCATCCTCCGGTGCCATAACTCGCTCAAGTCTCTACTGCTAGTGGTGCTAGTGTGAGTGCTAACTGATGTGCCACTCACCAATGCTCCTACCGACTGAAAACTGAACCTGTATAATTTCCCAAAGCATACTCCAATCACTTTGGCCGAAGTGATGGAAGCTCCCCTAGGATGCATCAATACCTGCCCTCCTAAGAAAGAGACGTCAAACCCCTTCTCCACCATAACATACACTGAAATCAAGTTCTTCTTCATCCCCGGAACATACAAAACATCCATGACCTTCAAAGGAGGCAAAGACTCCCTCTCAAAGGTCATAGTCCCCACACCAACAATGCTCACAGTGCGCTCATCTCCTAGTACAATCTCAATATCAAGTGCCCTCTCTGCAAGCTCTGAAAATAACTCTCGTGCTCTTGTCATATGGCGGGAAGCCCCGCTGTCTATGTACCACACATCGAATGATGTACTCCTACTAGATGTAGAAGTAATAAATGCAAAGACCCTGTCAAACTGTGAAGCAAACTGCTCCACCTCTGCTGAAGCTGCAGTATGCTTCTTGCCCTTGTTTTTCGTCTCAAGACACGTAGTAGCATAGTGTCCCATCTTCTGACATGCCCAAAATTTGACTTTGGACATATTTGTATCTTTCTTCTTCTTCTCCTCCTTTCCCTTAGCCCCATCTGATGAGGCCCCTTTCTTGGCCTTCCTTTGTTCTTCCCCCTGGCTATCAAGGCTACATCCTCCTCATCTGCTATCTTCACCCCACCACCGCTAGTCTTTCGTATTTCATGTTGCACACAATCATCCCAGAATCTATCCCAATTGGGAAGATTCTCCCTAGAGGTAACAATATCTCCAAAGACCTCCCAAGAATTAGGAAGTCCTGCTATGACTATCCTGACTAACTCTGTGGGTGCAACTACCTTTCCAATAGCAGTGAAATCATCACGTACCTGTTTGACCCTGCCAAGATAATAAACAACAATTTCAGCCTTTGTCATCCTAATGTTCTTCAATTGTTCTTTGAGTACCATCTTCCTGCTCTCATTGGTACTCTAATAGAGAGTGGTTAGAGTTGTCCACATTTGATATGCATATGTGTTTCCTCTCACCTGAGGAACCACATGATCCTTCATACTGTCCATCAAAATCCTTTTTTCCTTTACATTATTTTTTGTGAATTCAGCAAGTTCATCTGCAGCAGTAGGAAGTAAAACCTCTTGCCGCACTATGTCCCAAACTGCTGCCTCCTCAAACTTGGTCTGAATTATGTCCTTCCAAACGGCATAGTTGGATACCCCACCCAGTCTGTCCTCTATCCTTGAGAACATGGCCATGACTGCTGTCCAAAATTTACAAAACCACGAAAATGGAGAAACAAATTTTTCGACACACCTTGTTGCCCCAAAATTTCGGTCTGTGTGAAATTTCACCTTGTTGTCCCGAAATATCAGTTTGTTGTCCAAAAATTCAGTTTGTTGTCCCAAACTATTGTCTGTTGTTCAAACTACAATTTTTAGCTTGTAGCTCTGATACCACATTGAAATTTGATGACTAAAAAGTTTCCTACAATCCCAACCCAATTTTAATTTCACCTTATCACTCTCATTCAGTTAAATGCCCTTTCCCATAAACTTACATTCAACATATAGAATTCTGGAAATGAAATTTTCAGATTAAAACACGTGGAATTGTCAAGACACGCTGAAAATAAATATGGACATAAACAGACCATCAACCCATAAAAAAAAATACAAACAGATTTTTGGTCAACTTAGAACCAGGCAAAACCCCTTCAATCTTCTCCGAGGAAAAATTGTTAGAGAGCTTTTCAAATTTATTTATCTTTCAGGTTCAGGAAAAATACATTTGCAGACAAAACAAAATAGCAAAATACAACTTATTTCTTCAGCCCAAAACTCCTTGAAAACCATGCCCACTTTGCCTCGATTTTTGTGCCCACTTGAAGCTGAAAAAAGTATTGTACAGACGTGGACAAAACTGTACTGCCCTATACCTTTCGTTGTCTTCTATGCCTTGATGTTCGTGCCCAACTTTGCCCAGAAATCACTCCTTTAGCTTGCTACGACAAATTTCTCTTTCAGAACTTTTGTCCAACTCTCAGCCTCCTTTCTCCAATCTGCTCATGAAGAATGAATGAATGCAGTCTCTCTTTTATTTCCCCCCTTTTGTTTTCCTAAATGAATTTTGGGAAACCCTAAGATTTAATGGCTCAGATTCAGATCAAGGGATAAGAATAAATGTGCATTTAATTCTCACTTTCTATTTTTTAACTCACCCATTAAATAAAGTACCCACATTGTACTTTATGTCTAAAGTCACTTTTCACTTTATAATTTAACATTGACTTTACCACTTATAAAGTTACTTTCACTTTATAATTTAATATTGACTTTACCACTTATAAAGTCACTTTCACTTTATAATTAAACATTGACTTTACCACTTATAAAGTCACACTTAGGAAAAGAATTATTTTGGACACTTTTCCCTGGGGAGAGACTAACCCATGGGAAACCACTTGTCCATGGTACATTAAAAAACAACAACAGGAATATATGAGGCCGAAGAGCCCAGAATCAGTCCACCGGAATTCTAGAAAACTAGCTTCAAGAGAAAGTCTGCTAAAAGCATAAGAGTCAAGAAAGTCCCAAAATATGGAGAGTACCCTTCAGAAAGAGAAGAAGCTCGAGTTGTTGATGATGCCATTGTCAATAAATCCATATCCCATCTGCCCATCCCAAACAGAGACCTCCCTTCACCAAATGCATAACCCTAATCTCCAAAGCGATTAACAGTTGAGATTATATCTCACCTCACTTGAAATCAACAATTAAGATTCATTTAATTCATTAATGCAAAAACCTTTGCATTTTATTATATTAACTCACTTTTGTCTTATAAAATGAAATTACTTTAATCACTAAAGTAATTGTTAAGGTTATGGGTGTATTAAGCAACTTCTGCACACATAGACATTTATGCCTGTTCAAAAGTACCTGCTCGAGCTACAAACATAAACAAGGATTCAGAAGGGAGCAATGAAGTGTTGATTTGGGTAGCATCAGATGTGCTCCAAGTCTCAAAATTTGCAGGGAGGCTTAGACACGTATTCCAGAGAACCCAAAAATCATTTGTGAAAATTCCACTCAGAATGAGTTATATTAAAATAATTAAATATTTTTAGAGGGACCGTAAGTATAAACTTAGGAAAATAAAATAATTAATGGGTATTAATAAAGCAGAGTGTGAATGTTCTAGAAAAAGTGGAGATCAAGTCAAAAGTTAATCTTAGCCATTGATTAAAGTCTTAATCTCAGTCGTTGAAGTTTCAATGAGAAGATTATAAGGACTTGAAGGTTCATTTGGAAAACACATCGAGATGGAGAAAGAATCCAAAGTTAGAAATACTTTAGTGAGCAGTGCTCAGGGAGAAGATTGGTCGAGAGGATTCCCACAGAGATGAGCAGAGATAATTTCTAGAAAGAAGAATTCTGGATCTGGAGAGTGCATAGAAAGGAGGCAGCAGAAGCCATAGACAGCTGCGCAGAGCCAGTGACACAGAAGTTACGTTGGGACTACGCAAAGCTACAGAGGGAGGTTCATTACCTGTTCAGGAGATAGTAGAGGGTCAGTGCCAGTTCCTGGAGGGTGTTTTCAAAGGGAAAAAGATTCCAGTTTCCAGCTAGCGGTGAGTTCCAACAGAGGGACCAAGAGCAGCTTCAGTTGTGATGCAGAGACTGCGTGGGTGACACAATCACTGTGCAGAGGCAACACAGAGCAGCTTGTGTCAGGTGCAGGTCAATGTCGGATTCCCATGGCAAAGTGAGATTTGTCTCACGAGACTTTGTTTGTCAGATTTCTCTATATGATTTGTTAGATTCGACAATCATAAATTTGTAATAAAAAAAATTAATGCATAATATTCAAACCCTCAGCTGTTGCACCGATTTTCCCCCATTGGGTTTTTCCGGGACAATTGTATAACGGTTTCCATGTGGGTATACTTGTGTTAGTATTTTTTCTTGCATTAGTTTATTGTGAAGAACTGCAATGCATTTTATTTCGATATTTACCATAGCATATGTTAAACCAACCTAGATCCACATAACTATAGATCTATCAAGCGCCGAGAAGGATCAAATATCTCGAGGTGCAAACCTCTTTTTTTAGTGCAAAACTTGGGAAAGGTTTGCACCTCGAGAGATTTGATCCCTCTCGGCGCTTGATAGATCCGGAGTTAAGATGGATCTAGGCTGGTTTCAGTCATGTGCGGCCAAGGAAAATCTATCGAAGATATGAAATTTTTTATCAATAATATGTAAATATATCTAATATTAATATAATCATGTTAAATATGTTAAATATGTCTAACATTAACCTCGTCATTTTGATTTTAAATTTTCTTAGTTACCTCAGTTTTTTGAGATGATAAATATTGTTAATAACTTTATGATAAAAAAAAGATGAAATACAAACTTTGAATGCAAAGTGACAATAATAGTGCTGAATGATAGAAAATGTGAATAATAAGAATGTTGTCAATTACAAATAGTCTTCACTGTGATCAATCTCAAACTATTTTCTTCTACTATTCTTATTGTCACCCTTGTTAGATTTGTCGTCTTTTCATATCGTAAACCATATAAATCTATAGCTCGAATTGTTGGAGTAAACATCATACCTTGTCTCTCTTACTCTCCAATATTAATAGTTTGAATTACTATAACACAAAATTCAATGTACATTGTCAATAATTTTTTGTGCTTACACGGAAATCAATGCACATTGTTAATCCAATCACTTTAAAATTAATGTACCATCAGACATCCAATTACATCAAATCAGAAATCAACATCTACACTGAAATCAATGCATCTAATGAAAGCAATCAAATAAGATTAGAAAACAACTTCTACACTGAAATCAATGCATCTAATGCAAGCAATCAAATAGGATTAGAAATCAAAATTTACACTCAAATCAATGCATCTAGTTCAAGTAAGCAAACAGGATTAGAAACCAACATCTACATTTAAATCATGCATTTAGTGCAATCAATCAAATAGGATTAGAAATCACCATCTACACTGAAATCAATGCATTTAGTGCAAGCAATCAAATAGGATTAGAAATCATCTACACTGAAATCAGTGCATCTAGTGCAAGCAATCTGAATTATAATTAGAAATGAACATCTACATTGAAATCAATGCAGCTAGTGCAAGCAATCAAATAGGATTAGAAATTACCATCTACACTGAAATCAATGCATTTAGCACAAACAATCAAATAGGATTAGATATCATCTACATTGAAATCAATGCATCTAGTGCAAGCAATAAAATATCATTAGAAATCAATATCTACATTAAAATCAATGCATCTAGTGCAAACAATAAAATAGGATTATAAATTACCATATACACCGAAATCAATGCATCTAGTGCAAGCAATCAAATAGGATTAGAAATCACCATCTACATTGAAATTAATGCATTTACTGCAAGAAATATTCGTCCCTCTCTCCCCCCTCCATCTATATCTATATCTCCCTCCATCTCTCCTTCTTTGTCTCTTTATCTCAACCCCCACCCCAAAAAACACACACTCTCCCACACCATACTTATCAATCTCTATGTCCCTCCCTCCCTCTCTCCATCTCTCTCTTCTTCCCTCTCTTCACCTTCCATCTATATCTCTATCTTCCCCTTCTCTCCCTCTCCCCCGCTTCTATCTCTCTTTCCTCCTGTTGTGTTCTCTCCCTCTCTCTCTCCATCTTTCTCTCTCTGTCTTTATTCTTACCTCCCTCTCTCTCCCCCTCTAAATCCATACATCTTTCCCTCTCTCCACTCTCTCACATCCTCTCTCCTCCTTCCTCTCTCTCTCTCTCTCTCTCTCCCCCCAACTCTGTTACTATATCCCTCCCTCTCGCCTTCTCTCCCCCCTTCTCTCCATATCTCCTTCTTTGTCTCTTTATCTCACCCCAAACATACAAACTCTCTCTCCGTCTTTCCCTTGTCTCTCCCTCTCTCTCTATGTCTTTCTTCTTCCCTCCATCTGTCCCCCTCCAACTCCATCTCTCTATCCATCCTTCTCTCCTCCTATCTCTCAAGTCCCCTCTCTTGTCCTTCCTCTCTCTCCCTTTCTCTCCTACCCCCCTTCTCTCCCCCATCACTCTCCTCCTCTCTCTCAAGTCCTATCTCTCATCCTTCCTCTCTCTCCCTTTCTCTCCTAACTCCCTCTCTCTTCCCAGATCACTCTCTCTCTCTCTCTCTCGCTCTCTTTTCCCTCCAATCTTCTCTCTCCCCCCATCTATCTCTCTCTCTCTATGTTACTATATCCCTACCTCTCTCCTCCTCTCTCCTCTTGTCTCCATATCTCCTTCTTTGTCTCTTTATCTCACCCCTAAACATACACACTCTTTCTCCATCTCTCCCTTGTCACTCCCTCTCTTTCTCTCTCTCCACTTCTCACTCCCTATGTGTTTCTTCTTCCCTCCCTCTCCCCCCCTCCAACTCCATCTCTCAATTCCTCCCTCTCGTCCTTCCCCTCTCTCCCTTTCTCTCCTACCTCCCTCTCTCTCTCTCTCTATTCACCCTCCAATCCTCTCATTATCTTCCTCTCTCTCTCCACCCCTCCATATTTGTGTCTCCCTATCCCTCTCTTACCCTTATCTACCTCTCTCACTCTTCTCCCTCTCTCTCTTCATTTTTCCTCTCCCCTCTCCTTCAGTTTATCTTCATCTCTCCCTTGTCACTTTCCATCTCTCCACCTCTATCATGCTACGTCTTTGTTCTTCCCTCCCATATAAATATAGAGTTAATATATATCATGATATATTATAATATATTATAATATAACAAATTTAATATTGTATTAATCCAAAGTTATTAAATTTACTAATATTAATATTATAATATATTAATATGAATATTAGATTTAATAATAATAATAATCTTTCGATATTAATATTAGGGTTAAACATGTTTTTTTGCATGGTATTAATAATAATTTGGCCCATGGTATTTCGCCCATAGGCCTTACCTAAATAAAACCTCTTTTTTGAATGTTCGTAAATATAAAGAGGAACATGAAGTAAATATAAAAATAGGTTTTTTTTTACCACCTCTGGTTTATTTATATTTATATTTATTTACCATACCTCTTTTATTTACCACGGTGCCAATAGGCTTGGTATATACTTAGATGTTGATTTCTAATCATATTTGATATATTTTTATGTATTTACCATACCTCTTTATACCTATTTTATATTTATTTATTTACCATACCTCTTTTGTAAATATGGTATTTGGCCCATAGTATTTAGCCCATGGTATTAATAATAATTTGTCCCATGGTATTTGGCTCATAGGCTTCACCTAAATAAAACCTCTTTTTTGAGTTTTCATAAATATAAAGAGGTTTATGGAGTAAATATAAAAAGAGGTTTTATTTATTTACCATACCTCTGGTCTATTTATAATTTTATTTATTTACCATACCTCTAGAGTAAGTATAAAAAGAGGTTTTATTTATTTACCATACCTCTAGAGTAAGTATAAAAAGAGGTTTTATTTATTTACCATACCTTTGGTTTATTTATTTTTCATACCTCTGGAGTAAGTATAAAAAGAGGTTTTATTTATTTACCATACCTCTGGTTTATTTATATTTTTATTTATTCACCATACCTCTTTTTTGAGTGTTCATAAATATAACTTTGGGTTAAGAGGTAGGGATAATTATTACAAATATATTAAGTCGGCATTAAAAATGTTTACATACAATCTTTCTTACATTACATCTAATGCCTACACATCTCTTCCATACTAGGTTGTAGATTGCCTCTCGGCACAATAATTTGTTTAGTTAGACAAATAGAAGAAATTTAATCAATTGTTGCAATAGGATTACGGATAGCGGAATTTTCACATGGTATTAGAGAAAAGAAAACAAATTTAGAAGAGGTAGTATTGAGCAGAAGAGGGAGAAGACCACGTGCGCAGTTAACCAGATTCCCTAAAGGATTGCATAGTCCAGTCCAGAAGGAAAAATTCTCAGGGAAAATCTGTCTCTGAGTGAGTCGACAGAGAGAGATTTCTGGATTGAAAGTTTGCCAGTGACAGAGGGAGCTGCGTAGCAGGTTCAGTGTAGAGCTTCAGGAGGGACGCACAGATAAGTATGGGAAGTTTAGATGTTTTATCTTCTAGATTAGAATATGATTCTGCATGTTTGTCAAGTTCAGCATCTGCAGGTGTTTGGTACATTGATAATGGGGCTTCAACTCATATGACAGGAGTACGAGAATATTTCTCAAGTTATCAAGAAGAGAAAATGGACTTCTATATCACTATGGGGAACAGAACAAAATGCAATCCAACAGGGAGAGGCACCATTGTATTTCATATGGAAGCAAGAACCATCATCAGAGCCACAAATGTGTTGCATGTGCCAGGGCTAGGGATGAATATGATTTCAGTGTCTTGGTTACAGGACAAGGGATACGATGTATACTTCATTGGAAGGAAGGCATACGTCAAGCATCCAAACTGGAAGAAGACGAGGCAAATTGGAACTCGAAGCAATAGATTATACAGATTGCAGCTCGAGTCTCCAATGGCACTGATAGGCAGTAATCTTGATGGCGATAGGAACCTGAATGAACTATGGCATAGGAGAATGAGATATCTGCACCATGGAGCACTGAGGATGCTCAGAGAGACTGTTACTAGAGTACTAGTCCTCAGTACGGATCATGATGACATATGCAGAGGATGTGTACTAGGGAAGTATGCTAAGGCAACTTTTCCCATAAGTGATAATCGAGCAAAAGGCACATTACAATTGATACACTCAGATATTTGTGACCCACTGTCCACTAGAGCTCTCGGTGGTGGGGAATACTTTGTCACCTTCATTGATGATTACTCTAGGAAGACCTGGATTTACTTCCTAAAGACCAAGGATGAGGTCTTTGACCGGTTCAGAGAGTTTAAAGCTCTCGTAGAGAACATGACAGTGAATAACTTAAAGGTGTTGCACTCAGATAACCGTGGAGAATATACAGATAGAGACTTCACGGATTTCTGCACAAAGGAGGGCATGAAGAGAGAGTGGACAACTCCATACAATCCACGGCAGAATGGTGTAGCAGAGTGGAAGAACAAAACCATTATTGGGGCAGCAAAAGCCATCTTATATGACCTAGACCTACCTAGTTTCTTATGGGAAAAGGCATGTAACACAGTTGTGTATATCCATAATAGAACTCCTCACAAAGAACTGGGGAAGAAAATGCCTGAAGGAGTTTTTACGGGAAAGAAACCGGAAGTAGGACACCTCCGAATATTCAGAAGTCTGGCATATTGTCACATACCAGACAAGAAAAGAAGTAAACTTGATCAGACTGCAGAAAAGGGTTATCTCGTAGGATATAGAGAGACCTCAAAAGCATACAGAATTTACATTCCTAGCAGCAGGAAAATTGTAGTGAGACGAGATGCTAAGTTCATGGAAGATAGAGCATTCTGGAGATCTCGTGAGATGCGAACGGAGGATCAGTCAGTAGAAGTTCCTTTAGTCCAACATCAGCAGGGGCATCAGAGATGTTAAATTTGGACAACTAGGTCCAAACTCCATCTTGTGATGCTCAGATGGAGATTCCAATATTTGTATTGGATTCCTCTTTCAGAGAGGTGTAAAATTGATATAAAATTGATTTTAATCTGATAAGCAGAACATTTATTTTGAATTTATTATTTATAATAAATTTAAGTGTAGGTCGGCCTTAAGGTTTTACACCCCCAACAGATGTGTCACACACCTCAATGATGGATATAAATACAGTCAACGTTGGAGAGCATTTCACTCACTCAACATCACACATCTTCTCCTTTGATTATCTACGAGCATTTGAGAAGCAGTTTCATCTCCCACATGAGAAGAAGGACAAAATCTACTGCAGCAAAAGGACGAAATTTACCGCAGCAAATTTTCTGCAATTAGGGTTTCTGGGGAAGTTTGACTAGCATTGACTTTGGTCAACGCATGGTCCGTTTGAGCTGAAATTTTGTGGAGAGTTCGATTTTTGAAGGCCGTACTCATTGGCACGTAAATCGAGGTCAAAAGGTTGACCGAAGTTGGAGCTGCGTTGACTTTATTGTTGCTGCCCCGCATTGAATTTTCTGGGGTTGACTTTGAGTTGACTGGATGATTGATTTGAGGACTATTGTGACACATTTTGTGTTGGCCGACCAAGAAGACTTTGCTGGTTGAAGCATCCTGCTGACCGCTGTAACGCACCAACACATTCTCTTGTTTCTGGTTTGTCTTCTATAGATCCACTAGTATGTTCTATCAGCATTTTTACTTAACTGTTTATGTGATTGCTATTATAAAATTAAAGTTGCATCAAGCATAGAACATCTACAAAAATTTACATGGTATCAGAGGTGAGGTGAAGACAAGCCCTAACTTATAGCAATCACCAAAAGAGAAAAATGAGTTCCACAAGTTATGGCTTCAAGGAGGATGACAAGTTGATTGGAAGGGATGACTTCCATGCTTGGAAGATGATATTAGATCTCAAATTGGAAGACCATGATCTGATGGACTATGTACTGGGTAAGATACAAGAACCTCCATCCATTGCTACTGCTGCTGCTAAAACCAAGTATAAGAAGGGGGAGATCAAAGCAAAGATAATGATCGGGGAATCCATACATAAAAGTCTAGTTGCCTACATATCTTTGCTAGGCACATCCAAAGAGATGTATGATAAGCTGATACAAATGTTCAAAGCAAAATTAAAACTGGTGTGCTATTCTTCAAGAATCAATTGAAGAATCAAGAAAGGCAGGGATGAATTCATCTAAACATACTTTCTCGAAACCGCCCGAGATCGAAGAACAATTCTAATTTTCTGGCTACTGGGAGACAATAGCCGATCGTGAGATGGCATTTCACCGCACTTTGAGGGTTCCCACATGAACGGCGTTAGGTTCAACATCACTATATTCTCAATAATAATAATAATTCTCAACTTTGACTAGCCACCAAGATGCATGCAAGAAGAGATAAGAATGAAGGAATACGACAATGGACAATAAATGGCCGCCTACACCGCTCATTCTAGAAATAAGAACTCGGTGTCCAAAGAACAAAGCGAAACATAAAGCCCAAGGAAAGAAGGAAAGTGTTTCACTAACAGTAGTTCGTCACTATGCTAGAGTAGTTCCCTCAAGAAGGATTTCCTTCCCGATAGTGATGACAACAACAACAACCGGAGAAATGGAAATCAAAGAAACGACAGGTCCAAAGGAAAGAGGAAGGCTCCCTCTGGCGGAAATAATCAACCTTTCAAAAGGTCTAGAAACTCCAGGTATGAGGAGTCAAATGTTGTTGATAAAAGAAATGAATACATTCTTGTATCTGCCCTCTCTGCTGCATCCCCGCTTGACACTATGGATGTCTCGCTGATAGATAGTGGTGCCTCAAGACACATCACTGGGTTCAAGGAAGCACTCTCTGACATGGTTGAGAAGGATACTAATCTGGAAATTATCCTTGGAGATAATGCCATATATCCCGTGAAAGGGACAGGGACTGTGACCCTCCACTTGTCTGAAGGACAAGTCCTACATTTGCGAGATGTACTCTATGTACCAAAATTGAAGAAGAACCTTGTGTCTATATCAGCCATCGAAGACAAAGGCTTCAATGTGGCATTCACTGATGGAAAGGTGCGCATGTGGAAGAAGAATCTCAAGGAAGCTATCGTGATTGGTTTTAGAGTTGAAACACTCTACCAGGTTGAAGGAAGTCCACTAGGAGCTATGACATGTGATACTATCCGACAAACTGAACTATGGCACCGGAGGTTTGGACACCTTCATTATAAGGCCCTTCCCGAAGCAAGGAAGGTGGTGACAGGGATGCCCGATTTTGGAAATAATCATGAAGGTGTATGTAAGGGTTGTGCCGAAGGAAAGCATACAAGGGGACCTTTCCCCTCAAGTGTCACAAAGACATCTGATATTTTGCAACTGGTCCATTCTGATCTATCTGGTATGCTACCCGTGACATCCCCGGGAGGATGTTCTTACTATATGACATTCACTGATGACTTCTCCCGCAAAACCTGGATATACTTCTTGAAGAAGAAGGATGAGGCTTTCATGTGGTTCCGTACCTTCAAAGCCTTGGTGGAAAATATGATAGGGAAGAAGATCAAGATTTTGAGGACCGACAATGGCACTGAATATGAGTCAAATGAGTTCAAGGACTTTTGCAGAGAAGCTGGCATTAAGAGGGAGACTACTACTGCCTATACTCCTGAGCAGAATGGCGTTGCTGAACGAAAGAACAAGACCATTGTGGAAGCTGCCCGTGCCATGCTATGTGACCAGGGTCTACCGAAGTTTCTATGGGGAGAAGCTGTGAATACTGTTGTATACATTCAAAACTGATGCCCTGATTCTGCCCTGGACTCCAAAACTCCCGAAGAGGTTTTCACTGGTAAGAAACTTGACGTCTCACATTTTAGAATTTTTGGATGTCCTGTTTATTTTCATGTGCCAAAAGAAAAGAGAAGTAAGTTGGATGCTTCTGGGAAGAAAGGAATGTTTGTGGGCTACAGTGAGACTTCTAAGGCCTATAGAGTCTATGTACCTGGTCAAAGGGAAGTAGAGATATGCCATGATGTCACTTTTGACGAAGATGCTTCTCTGAAGAAAGTAGTAGATCTTCCAAGATCTGAAGAAAATCATGAAGAAAGGCCTGGAAATCAAGAAGAACCGCAGGATGAGACAATGCCTGATATTGAAGGACCAATGGACCCTATTGATCCATCCCCTTCACTGGGAAAGAGACCATCATGGCTCAGAGATACCCTCGAAGATGCTGAGGGACATGCTGCCCCAAGGGGGACATTCCGAGAAAGCAAGAAGTCGTGTAGATACCAAGGGTATCTAGCTGCCATGAGTACTATTGTACAATCTGAACCTGGATCTTTTGAGGAAGCCGTAAAGCATCAAGTCTGGAAGGATGCTATGCACGAAGAATATGAGTCTATAATGAAGAATGATGTCTGGGATGTGGTTCCAAGACCGATGACACCATTGTCACCTAAAATGGCTTCCATGAAGATCAAGCATGGATCAAGGGAAGTGTTGAAAAGTTCAAGGCAAGATTTGTTTCTCGTGTTTCTTCCATATTTGCACCTGTGGCACGATATACCACCATTCGATCAATCATAGCCCTTGCTGCTATGCAAGGATGGAGTCTTCATCAGATGGATGTCAAGACCACTTTTCTGCATGGTGCAACAAAAGAAGAGGTGTATGTAGAACAACCTCTGGGGTTTGAAGTCCAAGATCGGGACACGCATGTCTGCAGGTTGAAGAAAGCCCTCTATGGGTTGAAGCAAACACCCATAGCTTGGTACGAGAGGATAGATAGCTACTTGATGAAGCTGGCTTACCTTGGCGAATATCCCAATTTTTACTTGGCGAAGGTTCAAAAGCCTATTCTAGTGTCGTACGTACCACCTTTCGACAGCTAACCTCTATTCATCACGCAAGTGTGAGCCGTCGAGGTTCGAGATGAAGGACCTAGGACCGATGCACTACTTCCTAGGCCTGGAGGTCTGGCAGAGACCTGGAGAGATTTTCCTTTCTCAAGGAAAATACATTGTGAAGCTTCTGGAAAGATTTGGAATGGTGGACTGTAAGTCCGTGTCGACACCGATGGAACTCAACTTTAAGAAGTTGAGTGGCAGCGCTGCTGGGCCTATCTTGGCCAATCCTACCGAGTATCGTCAACTCATAGGAGCTTTGATGTTCTTAGTGAACACCCGTCCGGACATATGTTTTGCAGTGAACACTTTGAGTCAACAGATGGTTGAATCATCACTTTTGATCGAAGTAAAGGTGGAATCTTTCAAGACTCCGTGGGCACGATAAAACCATGGGTCGATACACCGCCGAGCGTGACACTCCGGTGGGATATACCGAATACGCGATTGGGCTAGCGCAGGGATCGAAGAGCACATCGGACGTCGTTCAATCTTGGTTCTCGCTCGAGCTTATGGATGAGCAGGAAGCAAAATTTGGTGGCTTTTGAGTAATTGCGAGGCGAATACATTGTACAAGTATGGTATTTTTGTGTTGTTTGTTGCGAAAGTTCTTTAGTGAGCTGTTGGGATATGTGTCAGATACCACCATGATACCGTACAACCAAAGTGGGATTCATCGACCAAGAACTTCAAAGTTCCAAGACCGATCCAAGCATATTGACACGGCTTCATCCGGGATATGGCATGCGACAAGTCGTAATAACATCATATAGGAACTGATAAGCAAGTCGCGGATATTCTCACTAAGCCCCTGGGGAAGGTCAAGTTCCTAACCTTCCGTGAGAGACTTGGTATCGTGGAACAACCCTATGATGTGGGTCCTGTTGGACGATGAGCTCGAGGAGCTCTGGGGGGCTTTGGGGACAGCTTCTCGGAGCTATGAGCAACCACAAGGCTAGGCTTGCTAAACCTTGTTGGTGTGCTTGGACCCCACCGTTGTGATTATTGAGTTGGTTCACCTCTCATTATCTGTGCCCCGTATGCATCCTACCCATTGAGTTCAGGGCTCGTGGGAAGTACCTCTCATTTGGCCAATGAGGTGGGAAAAGCTAGAGACTAGTAGAAATAAAGAATGAGTAAATGATGGATGTTTGGATTTACTTATTCAGGATGGCAGTTAATCCAACCACTTGATCCGGGACTGTCCAGAGGTCTCGACCGCTCAACTCCTGGGTTAGATGAACTAACTTCGGGCGTCGGAGACCTTCAGAGTTCGAGAGTGTTTCTGACCTTCCGGGCTGAATTTGTCACCGGGGGATGATGTCTTTTGTGACTGACCCATCATTTAAAACAAAGAGTGTCAAAGAAAGCACATGATGAATAACATCGATTTTGATTGGTGTCCAGAATGAATTGTCCAGTTGAGAGGGAGTGTTAAATTTGGACAACTAGGTCCAAACTCCATCTTGTGATGCTCAGATGAAGATTCCAATATTTGTATTGGATTCCTCTTTCAGAGAGGTGTAAAATCGATATAAAATTGATTTTAATCTGATGAGCAGAATATTTATTTTGAATTTATTATTTATAATAAATTTAAGTGTAGGTCGGCCTTAAGGTTTTACACCCCCAGCAGATGTGTCACACACCTCAATGATGGATATAAATACAGTCAACGTTGGAGAGCATTTCACTCACTCAACATCACACATCTTCTCCTCTGATTATCTACGAGCATCTGAGAACCAGTTTCATCTCCCACGTGAGAAGAAGGACGAAATCTACTGCAGCAAAAGGACGAAATTTACCGCAGCAAATTTTTTGCAGTTAGGGTTTCTGGGGAAGTTTGACCAGCATTGACTTTGGTCAACGCATGGTCCGTTTGAGCTGAAATTTTGTGGAGAGTTCGATTTTTGAAGGCCGTACTCATTGGCACAAAAATCGAGGTCAAAAGGTTGACCGAAGTTGGACCTGCGTTGACTTTACTATTGCTGCCCTGCGTTGAATTTTTTTGGACTGCGTTGACTTTTTTGGGGTTGACTTTAAGTTGACTGGATGATTGATTTGAGGACTGTTGTGACACATTTTGGGTTGGCCGACCAAGAAGACTTTGCTGGTAGAAGCATCCTGCTAACCGTCGTAATGCACCAACACATTCTCCTGTTTCTGGTTTGTCTTCTATAGATCCACTGGTATGTTCTATCAACATTTTTACTTAACTGTTTATGTGATTTCTATTATAAAATTAAAGTTGCATCAAGCATAGAACATCTACAAAAATTTACAAGAGAGGACAGACACCAGGATCAAGTACAATGACCGGTACTAGTATTTCCACAAGAGGAGAAGATTCTAGCAGTTCTCAACAGATGGAACAGCAGAAACAGGAGGAGGAATTAAGAGAACCTCCTACCACCAGTGGTCGAACCAATAGGGAGGCACGATAGACACTAAGGGACGCAGAGGAGTTCACTGGAGCTCCTAAAACTGAGAAGAGGCAGCGTAGACAACCTGACAAGTACAAAGCGTTGGTAGCACAAGTAGAAGAACCCTCCAGTTTTCAGGAAGTCGTACAACAAAAGTATGGGTGGATGCCATGGCAGAAGAGTACAGTTCTATCATTACTAATGATATTTGGGAATTTGTGCCTAGACCAGAGAATAGATCAGTTGTAGGATAAAAAAGGATCTACAAGACCAAGTATGTTATAGATGGTAGCATGGAGAAGTACAAGGCTAGGTTTGTGGCAAAGGGGTATGCACAGTAAAAAGGAATTGACTATGAGGAGACCTTCACCCTTGTAGCCAAATACACCTCCATCAAATTAGTTGTATCCCTATCAACTCAAATGGGATGGGAGATTCACCAAATGTATGTCAAGGCAACATTCTTGAATGGGGTGATAGAAGAGGAGGTGTACATAGAGTAGCCTGAAGGCTTCGAAACTTATAAGAAGAAATATCATGTATGCAGACTGAAGAAAGCCCTATATGGGCTCAAGCAGGCACCCAGAGCTTGGTATGGTCGGATTGATAGCTACTTGCAGCAATTGGGATTTGTCAAGGGTGATGTAGATCCTAATCTCTACTATTTGATGGTGGAGAATGAGCCACTAGTTTTGGTACTATATGTAGGTGATCTATTCCTTATAGGATCATCTAGGCTCATAAAGGAATGCAAGAAGAACCTGGAGGCAGAATTCGACATGAAGGATTTGGGGTTGATGCATTATTTTTTAGGTTGGAGGTATGGCAGAAGAATGGAGATATCTTCCCAGGACAAGGAAGATATGCCACAAAAATTCTAAAGAGGTTCAAGATGCAGGATTGTTGGTCGATGGTGACGCCCATGATAAAAAACTGGTATAAGATAGATGCATCGGGAGACAAGGAAGTGGACCCCACCTTGTACAAACAACTCATTGTGTCACTTATATATCTGGTCAACTATGGGCCAGACATTTGTTTCGCTGTCAACACCCTTAGTCGGTTCATGGTTGAACCGAAAAGGGTACATTGGGCAGCAACTAAGCACATTCTCAGATATATGCGGGGAACAGTCGACTATGGGTTGAAATACACCCGAGGAGATGATGTCAGATTGAGCGGGTTCACAGATGCAGATTGGGCAGGAAGTTCAGCAAACCGGAAGAGTACCTCCAAGTATTGTTTCAACGTTGGATCATGAATGATCTCTTGGTGCAGCAGGAAGCAAAAATCGGTAGCACTGGGCTCAACCAAATCAGAATATATGGCAGCTAGCACAACAACATGCGAAGCCATATGGCAGAAGCTTATTGTGAGCTTGTTCAGGAGGATGGATCCAACTAGTGTTTGTTGTGACAATCAAAGTTGTATCAAGTTCTCTGAGAACCCAGTATTTCATGATCGGTCCAAACACAGAGATATCAGATGTCATTTTATTAGAGACTGTGTTCAACATGGGGTAGTACAGTTGTAGTATGTCCCCATAGGAGATCAAGTAGCAGATGTACTCACAAAGGCTCTAGGAAGAGTGAAGTTCATTCAGTTCAGGGGGCAGATGGGTATGGTTGAAAACCCGTTTCAATAGTAGATGGGTCTTCAGTTACAGCAGCAACAAATAATAGAGAGTTGCAATGCAGTGGCAATTGGCAGCAGCATGTAAGGTCAGCAACAACACAAATTCAGCAGCACAATGTTGCTGGGAAGCAGCGCAGAGGGAGATGTTGCAGAATTAAAGAAGTACTCAATAGGATGTATTGCTAAAGCACATTCCTCGCTAAGAGGGAGTGTTGATTTGGGTAGCATCAGATGTGCTCTATTGCAAGGAGGCTTGGACACATGTATTCCAGAGAACCCAGAAACCATTTGTGAAAATTCCACTCAGAATGAGTTTTATTAAAATAATTAATTATTTTTAAAGGGCCCCTAAGTATAAACTTAGGAAAATAAAATAATTAATAGCTATTAATAAAACAGAGTGTGAATGTTCTAGAAAAATCAGAGATCAAGTCAAAAGTTAATCTTAGCTGATTAAAGTCTTAATCTCGGTCGTTGAAGTTTCAACGAGAAGATTATAAGAAGGACTTGAAGGTTCATTTGGAAAACACATCGAGACGGAGAAAGAATCCAGAGATCGAAATTATTTAGTGAGCAATGCTCAAGGAGAAGATCAATCGAGAGGATTCTCACAGAGAGGGGCGGAGATAATTTCCAGAAGGAAGAATTATGGATCTGGAGAGTGCATAGAGAGGAGGCAGTAGAAGCCACAAGTAGTTGCGCAGAGCCAGTGACGCAAAAGTTACGCTGGGACTACGCAAAGCTGCAGAGGGAGGTTCATTTCCTGTTGAGGAGACAACAGAGGGTCAGTGCCAGTTCCCGGAGGGTGCTTTCGGAGGGCAGAAGATTCCAGTTTCCAGCTAGTAGTGAGTTCTAGCGCAGGGACAGAGAGCAGCTTCAGTTGTGACACAGAGACTGCGTGGGCGACGCAGTCACTGCACAAAGGTAGCTAAGCAGCTTGTGTCAGGTGCAAGTCAGTGTCAGATTCCTGTGGCAGAGTGACATTTGTCTCACGAGACTTTGTTTGTCAGATTTCTCTATATGATTTGTCATATTTGACAATCACAAATTTGTACTCATAAAAATTAGTGCATAATATTCAAACCCTTGGCTGCTGCACCGGTTTTCCCATATTGGGTTTTTGCAGGGACAATTGTCCAAAAATAACTGTGTCCATGTGTGTATACTTGTGTTAGTATTTTTCCTTGCATTAGTTTATTGTGAAGAACTGCAGTGTATTTTATTTCGATATTTACCATAACATATTTTAAATAATTTGTTCAGTTAAACAAATAGAAGAAATTTAATCAGCTGATGCAGTAGGATTCCGAATAGCAGAATTTTCACGTGGAGCTCCAATATATTCCCATAGATCAGCAGGTAGCCAACATTCTAACCAAGCCTTTAGCAAAAGGGAATTTTGAAGCATTTAGAGACAAACTTGGATTGGTGCATAATTCCATCCTTGCTAAAAGGGAGTGTTGAAAAATGTAGATTGGATAGGAACTTCCACATAGGTTCAACTTGAAATGCTAGAAGTAATTCAATATATTTTGAAAAGTAACTCTATTTTATAATTCACTTTAGAAAAAGGTGAAAAGCCCTATATTTAGTTGTTCATTCTAATAAAGTGTTTTCATGCATTAATGACTTAGACTAGGATTCTCAACCATACAACTAATTGAGAGATTAGGGTTTCAGCTAAAAGTATAAAGACATGCAGGATAGAGAGTTCAGATATAGTTTTTGTCAGACAAGGACAACAACTGGAAAGAGAGAGATCAGAACACATCAACTAGGAGGAAGAGGTTGTTCCTGATTATTTGGCCAACATTGCTCTATTTTAACCCTTGGTACCACTGAGAGTACCGTACAATAGGTTCATACATGATACAATACATTTGTACAGAATTGTACAGTATTGTATAGCCATACAGCAGGCCATATAGTAGTTGTTTCTGTTTTGTTCTCTTAGTTTTCCTTTCTTCAAAAGGTCGTACACCTCAAGTTAGGGGTGAATTTATCAGATTACAGTTACGAGGTTTTAGCAGCTGCAAATGGTGCCTTATAAGCTTTGATTAGCTGAATGATAGGCCGATTTGAAGGAAAATTCTTTATGTATTTGTATATTGATCTATGCTTCTGCTATTTATTGTTTCCAGCTATTGTGTGATTCTCAAAATATCCATAAATTAATTTCTCAGTTATTTAATTAATAGAATATTAGGATAGCAATCACATAGGGTTGGCAAAATCTACACAATCTGCAATGAGATCTTCCATGTTTTCTCAAAAGGGATCCATTACTAAGCTTCCTCCTCTTTTTTCATTATTTGACAAGATCAAATTGAAATCTCTGGCCACAATACTACTCCTGACGAAGTCTAAATCTCTTAAGGACTGCACAGAGTGACAACATTGTTCCTTTTCCTTATACAATCAATCTCTTCAAACAAAAATCAAGAACATGAGAACATGGTTCATTCGAGTGAGCACTCAATCAAGAACATGAGAGATCTTTCGTTTGATTACTTTTGATTAACAAGAAAACTTGGATTAACAAAAACAAATCTGTTTTAATTATCTCTACTCAAGTGCATTTAAAACTTTGATCTATCGAAACCTGATCTCTTGAGCAAACAATTACCGATCCTTTGATTAGAGTATGATAGTCTTACTCTCCCCACGCCTCTATACTAAGATAATCTAGATATCAATCTAGATACCAAGAAAGTGTTTTCCTTTTCTAGAGAATCCTTTCCTTGTTCATTGATCATCAAACTCTCTACCAACATGGATCTCCCATGACTATATTATCTTAGATCACCCATACCCTTCATCAAGATATGTGATGAGAACAGTTTTTTCTCCATTTTCTTCTTCAACTCAAGAGATTAGAGATAGATTGATACAAAAAGACTAAAAAAGGCCTTCTTAGATCTTAAAGGATGTGAAACTACTATATAGACATTAAAGAGATGAGTCTTTATACATGTATCTTGATGAAAAGAGGCAAGTCACAATCCAAAGCTTAGTGTGATGTGAATATTCCAAGTTGAACATCGTATTGTCCCATATTGTACAATTTCCTCTCAAAGCTCTTCTAGCTCTCACTACTATGCCTAAGCTATTTATCCATTGCTTTGTCTTTGTAGCAGGAATATCTGTCACTCCTAATTCGGTCTCCTAGAAAAGGATTATAGATGCCTTTTATGATCTGATTAAGGCTCCAAGAACTTCTTTAAATTTGCTACTCACACCTCTACAACTGCAAGAGACCAATTTCATTATTTAAGATTTGGGGGTTAGAAACCACCACCTCACTAACTATTCGATGGTACTTGAGATCTTGGGTTTCTTAACAAGTGGAGTTTTACTCTTGCTCCCAATGCGTTTTCAATGGTATTTTGGATGCCCGCAAGTTTTTCTCTATTTGTTGCTTCCTCACACTTATCCTTGGTTGGACTTCTCACCATTTTATTGGGAATATTTCTTCCTTTGTGTCTTTACATTTCTCTTTAAGCCATGGAAAATTTAGGGGCTAATATTCGCAAGTGGGCTAATTTTCCATGGTTTTTCCAAAAAAATGATTCACCAATTTCCATTTTTTTGTAAAAATGATTCGCCCAAATTTTACAATATAAAATTATTTTACCTTAAAAATAGCCAAAATTATATAGAGACTATATATAAAATCATTATAAATTTGTATAATTTTACAAACATATCAATAAAATTTTATAGTTCACATATTAGGGACTAGTGAAATTTGCCAACATTTTAAACTTCAAAATGATATTCCATCCTTAAAATTATCCCTGCTTTAAGCTATTGTTGGGATTTATTTCTAGCCATTGTTCCACTAGACCATTGATGGGTTTTTCAAAAGCATGATCAATTTCTTCTTACCTGCATAAAATGAGATCTTCTTCAGGAGTTTAGAGAGATTCTACTTGAGCTTCTATATAAATAAGCGGCCAAGCTTGAAAAAGTGATCCAAGCTCTTTCACAGAGGAGGCAATTACTTCAATCATTGAAACTAGCTCTTCCTGAGAGCGAATGTTGAACATGTTTGTTGTAGGAATCAATTTTTCAATCTAGGTATTGTTCCTTAATGAAATAGCTTGAGTTGGGGTCGAGGATGCAATCTAATGAGAGGGTGCAACCTAGATTGATTTGGAGTCTTGGACGAAACTTCTTGCTTTGGAATCGCAGGCGAAGCTTGGTTTTAGCAAAAGGAGATGGCAAGATTTGAACCTATCATTTTCTTCATCATTTTCCATTGTTCTTCCTTGTATGATGCTACTTGAGCTTGAGGAAGGCTTTTCTTATGATCTTTGGCAAAGTACCCATACTCTTGATAGGTTTTGCATTTGAAAGCTAGTTGTCCATAGTCCAAGTTCTACATATGCTTTCGATTTTCTAGATTTAGAAGGATAACTTCTGGCATCCCTTTCTCTAGGTCCACTTCTACACAAAGCACTGCACCTACAATCATGCTTATCTTTGGCTCGAATTTGTTAATGTATATGCCAAGAGAATTACCAATGCTTCTAAGAGAATCTTCATCCTTGCAATAGAGTGGCAAGTGAGGCAAATGGACCTAAACAAGTACTACTAAGGGAACATCAAGCTCACAGTCAAAATCAAGGGTCCAATGGTTCAAATACATACCCCTAGTTCCATAGAAATGGACCATTTCTGAAAATGACATCTCTATTGTCTTTGGATTTTAACAATGAAGAATAGAATCCTTTTCTACAGAAGTAATGAGAAAGTTTTCATTTGATTAAAACTTGCCATTTTTTTGCAATGATATTTCTATTGGAGCGGGCAAAGGCCAAACATCAATGAACTAACCAGTGAGACCTCTTTCGACCAATGCCAGAGCCATGTGCCTCGAGGATGTGGCAAGGAGGTTAACTTCTGGAATATGATCCATCTTCACAAATCTAGATGGCTAAGAATTCGGAATCGTTTTCCCCAAAGAAGCAATGAGGGAATTAAAGGTAATCACATGTACATCGGGAGGAGAAGAGCAACCCTCTCCTAGGTATAGAACCATGGCCAATGGTCAGAGCCCATAGTAGAAGAGATTGGGGAAGCTGAGATTTTTCCAAATGACTATCTTTTAAGTCCAATGTACAAATGAAGTTTATGTGAGAGGATAAATTGTTATCCTCATCCCTCAAGCTCACATCCCACTTACTGCATGTTTGGTCTTCATTGGCCAATTGTTGATCACAGCTGGCAAGGTACCAATAATCCCATTCTCACTCACTTGCAAGCTTGATTATGGAATGAGATGTTTCACGTAAAAAAATAAATTAAAACAATCCATGTTGAGTTAAACATTCTTCAATTCCCTCTCGCATCAAATATTCGACCACTCAAAACAAATAATCCTCCTCTATTTAATCATCACACTTCGCAACTTCATAATCAGTTTCAAATGATTCTTTAATTGTTAGATTTTCCATTGTCATGGCTATATTTTTTTTTCCTTTAACCTACCCCTTTAGAAGAACATTGGCTTGTACTTTACAATTCTATGTTGTGTGGCTTGTTTTTCTGCAATAACACTCAAAATCTTCCTTGACTAGTTGTTTCCCTCTTTTTCTACTCGTTGGATTTCTAGTAAGTAACACATTTTTTGAATAGAGAGCACTTTCTAAATCTTCTTCATTTTGTCATTTATCTTCCACCAAAAGAGATGATCTCATATCATGTAAAGACTGTGAAGACATCTGACTTAATGGAAAAATAACATTGTTGTAAGTTGAAGGTAGGTTATTTAACAACATGGATTTTGCATCCTGTTCTTCTAATTTAACACCAACTTCTGTTTATCATCTTATAAGTTACTTCAAACCATCTCTTTGGTTGGACATTGTAGTCTCAGCAGCCATTTTGACCCTAAATAATTGTAATTTAAATGTTACATTTCCCATTTTTGCATCAAACAACTTTTATAAAAACTGCCAGGTTTTCGAAGAAGATTTATTTAGATCAACGTGATGTAATTCGAAGTCCGAAAGAACAAGGCTAATGATTGAATTGGCATTATGACCTATGTTCTGCCACTCAATCAATTTATTACGTTGTGTCGGTTCTGATTAAGTGTCTTGGACTACTCAATCAATCATTTATTAGGTCGTGTAGGTTCTGATTAAGTGCCTTGGACTACTCCTCGCAAAGTTTTACTTGTTAATTGCATTGGAACCTTTACTTTCCATGTGTGAAAGTTATATCCATTAATTTTTTCTAGAGGGATTTCCATTCTCAAATTTTAAATTCTGCTGAAAAAATTTCACAACGGTAAAATACCTATGAATGATGTATTTCTCTAAATGTAGGGTTGTTCCTTTCACTCATAGACTCGGGATAGGTCGTGCGGGTATCAATGTGTACTCTTTGTTGCCATACCTCTGCTCTTTGTCTCTGGTAAACTCAGACTAGGTAGTGCAGCCACATACAACTTGAACTGAGACAACCCTTTCTGAATGGCTACTTTCTTCAAGGACCGTGGGCTTTCTTCTCTTGTGAATACCTTTGAATTGATATGCGTTGTGAATACTTCCATGAGTAACTTCAAATTGATACGGGTTGTAGAGCTGTGGTGGACTAGGGCAGAGCTAATATGAAAACTCTCCCTCCTCGATTATCCTCTCACAGCGACTGCTCTCGTCGAGCTATGAATCGCGATGACTACACTGTGAGAGAGGGCATCGGCTCTCTTAATCGAACTATGAACCATGGCTTCGGCTCTCTTAGTCGCACTGTGAATCATGGCTTCGGTTCTCTTCTCTGACAAAAATGTCAATTTGTTAGTGGCAGTTACTTTCTTTGATACGGGGATCAAGTATGGTTGCGCCTGATTGTGGGTTTGGACTCTTTCCCTAGGCTTCAATTCACCAACCCCATTTTTCCGATTATTTTTACCAAATATTCCAAAACTTTCGAACCTTAAATGAATGAATGATAACATCCACCAAACTAAAAATAGTTGATGGGACTCCCTTTGTTTTTTTGCCTTTTGTAATACAATCCTTTTCTTACTCAAATTGATGATGAGCTGACCCAACCTTCTAAGATTCCCCTCACTGACATAATTTTGTGGCATTGTCTTTTCAAAATTGTTCACCATCAAGAATCTTGGTCAAGTAGCAAGTCTTAAGAATGAACTAAGGACCATGAAGATGACAAAGGATGACATTGTTGCTTCCTTCTTTTTAAGGATACTTAGAATAAGAGATCATCTCCAAGCCATAGATGAGATAATACCTGAAAAATAACTTGTGATTGCTGCACTATTGGGATTGCCACCCTCTTGGAGTACCTTTGCTTCAAGGATCAACAGTTGGAAGGGAACTCCTACATTCGAGCAATTATGGAATGCATGCAGTCAAGAAGTGAGAATTCCAATAGTAACCAACAAAGAGAATGAAGCAGAGAAAATTTCAAATGCCTACTCTGCTCATCACAAGAATAAAGGAACCTTCAAGAAGTCTAAAGGGCTAAGAAGGAAGGTAGACCTATCCAAGATAGAAAGCTACAATTTTCAAAAGATGGGTCACTATAGAAATGATTGTCCTAACAATTCTAGGAATAAAAAGAGGAACAAAGATCAAGCAAACTCTGTCGAAGAAGGTTCACCAAAGAAGAACAAGATGGAAGGATCCAGAGTCAAAGACCTATTTTCTAGTGACCCTTAGAAACTCTAGTTATATGTATCCCTCAAGATTGGATTGAGAGGGAGCCCTCACCATTTTTGCAAACATAAATATCTTAATCCTTGTATTATATTTTTATATTTGGTTTCCCTTTATTATCTAGATGTGTTTATATTAGATGCTAATAACATTTCCTTTCATATTTTCCTTGTTTAAGAAAGGCTTGTTGAATGCTCAAGGGTTATGGAGAAGACCTTACAAGACAAAGCATGATAGAAGTTCTACTGGAATTGATGTCCTACAAGGTTTGTCTAGAAAATAACTCAAAGGTATGTCTTAGACCATAAGCTTTTTTCTCTTTGTGATAAAGGAATATTCATTCCTTTTAAAAAATCTGCATTACATTACTAACATCATTATGTCTAGGAACTTTGAATCATAAAGATTCTTATTTGGGTGATTAGTCATTAGATTGAATCTACCCTCATTAAAATCATTTATCGTGTAGTGGAACCCTAAAAAGGTTCTCTGTAAAACCCTAACCTAAGGGTATGTCAATGCTAATGTGAAAACCCTAGTCTACTTAGGGTTACTGATGAAATATAGAAAATAATATTCTTTTGGTGTTTGGGGTTTTGATGGTAATGTCATGTTTGGAGTTTTGGTATTGCTATGGAAACCCTAGTTATTTAGGGCTGGATGGTAATGTCTATGTATTGAAATTCTAGACCTTTAGGGTTTTTGGAAAATCAGGGTTCATGAGAAAAACCCTTATGATATCTATAATAAGATCTTAGAAATGAAACCCTAGGTGTATGTTATTTCATCTAATCAAAACCCTATCCTGATCAATATTGCTATATGTCTAACTTTAATATATTGATATTTGTGTCTTAGGTTTGCCTAATATATGTTGGTGTGATATGCATGTGCATGATTATGAAATCCTAGATATGTATATTGTTGATGATCATAGTTCAAGGGTTTGTAACTAAACCCTAGTAGAAGTTTGATATTCTAGGATATGATGTTATTGTTTCAGATGTGATGATAAATTCTCGTGTTTACAAAAGGTTGGTCATATTGTTGAAACCTTATATTGTGCTGTGATTGGTTTTGATTGTCAATATCTAATGCTTAGTATCTCATAAATGGAATCTAGGGTTTACTTTAAATCCTAGTAGAAGTATAACATATGAATTCTAAAGTTGTTAGATGCATTGTAGAACTGCACTTGTTTGAATTGATTCTAGGGTTTGCAATATATCATAGAAGAGTTTTTCATATCTCTGAAAAAAATATTGAAACCATAGATATAATGAGACTGATATCTTGATTGAGTTACTTAAAGTTTTAATGATGTGATATAGGGTTTATGAAAAAACCCAAGCAAAAAGTTGAAGTATAGAAGTATGTGTCTCTTGTTGATTATGAACCCAACTAAGTTTAGGTATTTGATGTTTAAAGTCTAATGCTTCCATTATTGTATGACTTTGATATAGTTAACTTCATGCTTCTATATATGTATTTGGTTGTACTTGTTGTCTAAGGTTTGCAGGTACATAATCTTTAAGATGTTGAAGATATTCATAAGTAAAGTTTACTTGACTGACATGTATGATGAAGGAAGTTATATGAATGATGATAATCAAGATGACTTTGATAAGAAGAATAGAAGCCATGAAATATTCTCTGATGTCATAGAAACTAGTTGATTTCCCTAAATTAAGAGGGATCCTAGATAAAAGAAAGGGCATATATCCCAAGTTGAGAAGGAGGGCATATTATAGTCATGATGGATACATTGAAGAAGAAATTGGAGAATGTATATTGAGGTGTTACTGAAAGAAGGAGAGCAGGATTTGTTGCAACATGTGAAAGGAAGCTGTATGGTTCAGGAAAATTCTGTCAAAGATTCGTTTGAAGAAGGCTCTAAGTCCTACTATGTAAATTTATGTAGATGTTTTATGCTTGATGAAACTTTACTTTTCACTATAGCAATCACATAAACAATCAAGTAAAATGATGATAGAACATACCAGTGGATCTATAGAAGACAAACCAGAAACAAAAAAAATGTGGTGGTGCGTTACGGCGGTCAACAGGATGCTTCAACCAGCAAAGTCTCCTTGGTCAGCCAACCCAACATGTGTCACAATAGCCCTCAAAGCAGTGACTCGGTCAACCCAAAGTCAACCCCAGAAAAGTCAACGTTGTCCAGAAAAGTCAATGCAGAACAACAGTAAGAAAGTCAACACAGCTCGGTCTTCGATCAACCTTTTGATCTCGGTTCTTGTGCCAATGTGTACGACCTTCCAAAATCCAAGTCTCCACCAATTTTCAGCCTCTTTAGACCATGCGTTGACCAAAGTCAACGCTGGTCAAACTTGTGTGGAAACCCTAGCTGCAGTAAATTCGTCCTTCCTCCTAGCTGCAGTAATTCGTCCTTCTTCCCACATGTGAACCGAAATTGCCTCCAAGGAGCTCGTACTAAATCAGAAGAGGAGAAGATGTGTGATGAGATGAGTGAAATGATCTCCAACGTTGACTGTATATATATCCATCATTAAGGTATGTGACACATCTGCTGGGGGTGTAAAACCTTAAGGCCGACTTGCACATATTTGAAATTATTAAAAATAAATTCAAAAGAAATGTTCTGCTCATCAGATTAAGATCAATTTTATATCGATCTTAAACCTCTCCGAAAGAGGAACCCAATAAAAATATTGGTATCTTCATCTGAGCATCACAACATGGATTTTGGACCTAGTTGTCCAATTTTAGCACTCCCTCTCAACTAGGGAGAACTCCATCCACCTGTGCAATCAAACATCGTGCATCATCCCGCCGTAACTTGCTTTGCTGGCCTCTTTATTTCAGAACAGAAGTGGATCAGTCACAAAGACATCATTCCCCAGCTGACAGATTCAGCCCAGAGGTCCAAAACCTCTCTCAGACTCACAAAGAGTCTCATACCAACCCGAAGTTGGTTTCCCTAACCCGAAGTCAGCTGGAGGTCCGAAACCTCACTATACTTGATCCCAGATCAAGTGGTTGGACAGTGCCATCCTAGATAGAGAGTACGACAATCTTTAATACGTCCATCAGGCTTTGCTACTAGTCTCTAGCTTTTCCCACCTCATTGGCAAAATGAGAGGTACTTCCCATGAGCCCTGAACTCAATGGGTAGGATGCATATGGGGCACAGATAATGAGAGGTGAACCAACTCAAAATCACAACGGTGGGGCCCAAACACACCAACAAGGTTCGGCAAGCCTAGCCTTGTGGTTGCTTACAGCTCCAAGAAGCTATCCCCAAAGCCCCCCAGAGCTCCCAGAGCTCATCGTCCAACAGGGCCCACATCATAGGGTCGTTCCACGATACCAAGACTCTCACGAAAGGTTAGGAACTTGACCTTCCCCAGGGGCTTTGTGAGAATATCTGCGACCTGCTCATCAGTTCCTATATGATCGATCCTTATGGCGCCTTGCTGTACCATATCTCAGATAAAGTGGTACTTGATATCAATGTGCTTGGATCGATCGTGGAACACTAGATTCTCGGACAAACGAATCCCACTCTAGTTATCACAGAGTATCACGGTGGTATCTAGCACATGTCCGAACAACTCACTAAAGAGCTTTCGCAACAAAAATACTTCACAATAGGCCATACTCGCTGCAATGTATTCGGCCTATGTGGTGCTCAAAGCCACCGACTTCTGCTTCCTGCTCATCCATGAGATCAAAGCAGAACCAAGATTGAAGCAGCATCCTGATGTGCTCTTACGATCCACCACACTTCCAGCCCAATCGGCATCAATATATCCAAGGAGTGTCATGCTCCTGGCAGTGTATCTCAGCCCATGGTTTATCGTGCCCCAAAGATATCTTAGAAGATTCCTGGCACCAACCCAGTGAAAGCGATGAGGCTCAACCGTCTGTTGACTCAAAGTGTTCACTGCAAAACATATATCTGGACGGGGGTTCAGTAAGAACATCAAGGCCCTTACGAGTTGACGATACTCAGTAGGATTAGACAATACGGGCCCAGCAGCACTACCACTCAACTTCTTGAAGTTGAGCTCCATTTTTGTTGACACGGACTTGCAGTCCACCATACCAAATCTTTCTAGAAGCTTCACAATGTATTTTCCTTGAGAAAGGAAAATCTCGTCAGGTCTCTGCCAGACCTCCAGGCTTAGGAAGTAGTGCATCAGTCCTAGGTCATTCATCTCGAACTCAACAACGAGCTCCCTCTTGCACTGATGAATGAGAGTGTCAACACCTGTCAGGAAGAGGTCATCCACATACAGCACCAGAATGAGAGGTTTTCCCTTGACAACCTTGAAGTAAAGGTTCGGATCAGCATTACTTTGAGTGAAGCCTAGCTTCATCAAGTAGCTATCTATCCTCTCGTACCAAGCTCTGGGTGCTTGCTTCGGCCCATATAGGGCTTTCTTCAACCTGTAGACATGGGTGTCCCGATCCTAGACTTCGAACCCCAAAGGTTGTTCCACATATACCTCTTCCTTTATTGCACCATGCAAAAATGCGGTCTTCACATCCATCTGATGAAGACTCCATCCTTGCGTAGCAGCAAGGGCTGTAATAGATCGAATGGTGGTATATCGGGCAACAGGTGCAAATATGTCATCATAGCCTATGCCTTCCTTTTGAGAGAAGCCATGGGCAACAAATCCTGCCTTGAACTTTTCAGCACTTCCATCAGATCCATGCTTTATCTTGTAGAGCCATTTCAAGATGACAATTGCTTTGTCCTTCGGTCTTGGAACCACATCCCAGACATCATTCTTCATTATGGACTCATACTCTTCGTGCATAGCATCCTTCCAGACTTGATGCTTTACGGCTTCCTCAAAATATTCACGCTCGGATTGTACAATAGTACTCATGGCTGCTAGATACCCTTGGTATCTACTCGGCTTCTTGCTTTCACAGAATGCCCCCTTGGGGCCGCATGTCCCTCAGCATCCTCGAGAGTGTCCCGGAGCCATGATGGTCTCTTTCCTAGTGAAGGAGGTGGATCAATCGGGTCCATTGGTCCTTCAACATCAAGCATCGTTTCATCCTTCGATTCCTCTTGATTTCCAGGCCTTGCTTCATTATCTTCCTTAGATCTCGAAAGATTGACTACTTTCCTCAGGGAAGTATCTTCGTCAAAGGTGACATCGTGGCATATCTCCACTTCCCTTTGACCAGGCACATAGACTCTATAGGCCTTCGAAGTTTCACTATAGCCCACAAACATTCCTTTCTTCCCAGAAGCATCCAACTTGCTCCTCTTTTCTTTCGGCACATGAAAGTAAACATGACATCCAAAAACTCTAAAATGTGAGACGTCAGGTTTCTTACTAGAGAAAACCTCTTCAAGAGTTTTGTATTCTAGAGCGGAATGCGGGCATCGATTTTGTATGTACATAGCAGTGTTCGCAGCTTCTCCCCACAGAAACTTCGGCAAACCTTGGTCACATAGCATGGCACGGGCAATTTCCACAATGGTCATGTTCTTTCGTTCAGCAACACCATTTTGCTCGGGAGTATAGACAGTTGTGGTATCCCTCCTAATGCTAGCTTCTCTGCAAAGGTCCTTGAACTCGTTTGTCTCATATTTAGTGCCATTATCAGTTCTCAAATCTTGATCTTCTTCCCTGTCATATTTTCCACCAAGGTTTTGAAGGTACAGAACCACATGAAAGCCTCATCCTTCTTCTTTAAGAAGTATATCCAGGTTTTGCGAGAGAAATCATCTATGAATGTCATATAATATGAATATCCTCCCAAGGATGTCACGGGCAGCATACCAGATAGATCAGAATGGATCAATTGCAAGACATCAGATGTCTTTGTGACACTTGAGGGGAAAGGTCCCCCTATATGCTTTCCTTCGGCACAACCCTTACATACACCTTCATGATTATTTGAAAACTCGGGCATCCCTGTCACCACCTTCCTTGCTTCGGGAAGGGCTTTGTAGTGAAGGTGTCCAAACCTTCGGTGCCATAGTTCAGTCTGTCAGATAGTATCACATGTCATTGCTCCCAACAGACTTCCTCTAACCTGGTAGAGTGTATCAATTCTAAACCCAATCGAGATAGCTTTCTTGAAGCTCTTCTTCCACATGAGCACCTTTCCATTAGTGAATGCCACATTGAAACCTTTGTCTTCCATGGTCAATATAGACACAAGGTTCTTCTTCAAATTTGGTACATAGAGTACATCCTGCAAGTGGAGGGCTTGACCTTGAAACAAGTGGAGGGTCACAGTCCCTGTCCCTTTCACGGGATATGTGGCATTATCTCCAAGGATAATTTCCAGATTAATATCATTCTCAACCATATCAGAGAGTGCTTCCTTGAACCCAGTGATGTGCCTTGAGGCACCACTATCTATCAACTAGACATCCATAGTGTCGGGTGGGGATGCAACAGAGAGGGCAGATACAAGAATGTATTCATTTATTTTATCAACAACATGTGATTCCTCATACCTGGAGTTTCTTGACCTTTTGAAAGGTTGATCATTTCCGCCGGAGGGAGCCTTCCTTTTTCCCTTGAACCTGTTGTTCCTTTGATTTCCATTCCTCCAGTTGTTGTTGTTATCATCACCATCGGGAGAATCCTTCTTGAAAGGACATTCTCTAGCATAGTGACCTGACCTATGACAAGTGAAACACTTGCCCTTCTTTCCTTGGGCCCTTGCTTTTCCTTCGTTCTTTGGACCACCAAAGTTCTTCTTCCTAGAATGAGCAACGTAGGCAGCATTTCCTTCATTTCCATACTCCTTCATTCTAGTCTCTTCTTGAACGCATCTCGATAGTACTTCGTCAAAGTCAGGTATCACATTATTATTTAGAATGGTAGTGTTGAACACATGCCATTCGGATGAGAGCCCTCCAAGTGCAGTGAGTACCATCTCTCGATCAACTATTGTCTCCCCAATAACCAGCAGATTGTTCCTGATCTCGGCCAGCTTCAGAAAGTATGATTGGACAGACTCATCCCTGCCTTTCTTCAAATTCTTCAATTGATTCTTGAAGAATAGTACTTGATTCACATTGTTGGCCTTGAACATGAGGATCAATTTATCATACATCTCTTTGGATGTGCCCAACTCAGAGATGTAGGCCACCAGGCTTTTATGAATGGATTCCCTGATCATCAGCTTTTCTTTGATCTCCCCCTTCTTGTACTTTGTTTTGGCAGCAGCAGTAGCAATGGATGGAGGTTCTTGGATTTTACCCTACACATAGTCCATGACATCTTGGTCTTCCAATTTGAGATCCAATATCATCTACCAAGCATGGAAGTCATCCTTCCCAGTCAATTTGTCATCCTCCTTGAAGCCATAGTTTGTGGAACCCATTATCCTCTTTGGTGATTGCTACAAATAGGGCTTGTCTTCACCTCAGCTCTGATACCATGTAAATTTATGTAGATGTTCTATGCTTGATGCAACTTTACTTTTCACTACAGCAATCACATAAACAGTCAAGTAAAAAGCTGATAGAACATACCACAGGATCTATAGCAGACAAAACAGAAACAGAAGAATGTGGTGGTGCGTTACGGCAGTCAACAGGATGCTTCAACCAGCAAAGTCTTCTTGGTCAACCAACCTAGCTTGTGTCACAACAGCCCTAAAAAAAATCACATGGTCAACCCAAAGTCAACCCCAGAAAAGTCAACGTTGTCCAGAAAAGTGAGAAGACAACGACAAGAAAGTCAACACGACGCTCGGTCTTTGATCAGCATGCCGGCCTGGTTCTTGTGCCAATGTTGTATTCAAAATCAGTCTACTAATTTCAGCATTTTTACTAAACCATGCAGTGACCAAAGTCAACGCTAGTCAAACTTGTGTAGAAACCCTAGGCACGATAAATTCGTCCTTCTTCTAGGCTAACGATGAGTACGTCCTCTTTCCCATGTGTGAACCGAATTTGCCTCCAAGGAGCTCGTACTAAATCAGAAGAGGAGATGATGTGTGATGAGATGAGTGAAATGATCTCCAATGTTGACTGTATATATATCCATCATTGAGGTGTGTGACACATCTGCTGGGGGTGTAAAACCTTAAGGCCGACCTGCACATATTTGAAATTATTAAAAATAAATTCAAAATAAATGTTCTGCTCATCAGATTAAGATCAATTTTATATCGATATTAAACCTGTCCGAAAGAGGAACCCAATAAAAATATTGGTATCTTCATTTGAGCATCACAACATGGAGTTTGGACCTAGTTTTCCAATTTTAACATACTATGATAACTTGTGAGGCAACATCAAGATGTTTGAAGACCCCGAAGTGTTGATTTTTGGTAGCATCAGGTAAGCTCTAAGTATCAAACTTTGTGGAGAGACTTAAACACATGCATTACAAATAACCTAGCAATCGTTTTGGGAAATTCCAGCGAGAAATAGTTCTATAAGAAAAACTAATTAATTTTAATGAGAACCCTAAGTCTAACTTAGGAAATTAAAATAATTAATCAACATTAATGTAAAATATGGGTGAATCTTCTAGATAAAGCAGATTAAGTCTAATATAATCTTAGCCGTTGATTGGAGATCTAATCTTAACCATTGATTTGTCAACAAAAAGACTTCAGTCTCATTTGTAAATCACACAGAGATCGATTTTTTCTAACAAAGCAGTGCTCACATGAAAATTAGATGTAAATGATTCTTGATGCCTAAAGTTTAAAGAATCAAGATAAAAATGAAACTAATGCCAGATGAAAAATGATCAATGATCGGTAGAACTTAAAGATCCATTGAGCTCACAGCAGTTGCATGCAAGATCCTCAAGACATAAACAGGTTTAAAATGTGGCAAAGCACTTAAATATAAAACAAACCCATATAAAGTTTCTACCTTACAAGGAGGAACCTGAAAGATCTAGTGTAACTCCTTGGTAATTTAAAGATCGGCCATGGACCACTGCATTAAGATGCCGAAACATGCCAACGTCACCAATTTCAGTCGAGCCCTGGAAATACACCATCCGAACAATGCCAGAGACGCAAATTTTATTCAAACCATTAAGAAACACCAAAAGAAACACAAATTTTTATGTAACGTTCAAGACCAGAAAAGAATATTATTAGCATCTAGAAATTTCCGGTAGAAATAATTAGAAATATCGAAAAGTTGAAGCATAGAAATCTCTTAAAATGATGCGTTAAAGTTTAGAAAACGTTACGTAATATTTCGAGCTTACTGGAAAAAACAGAAATAATCTCAGCACGTTAAAGATCGGCCATGAACCGCTGCATAGAGATACCAAACCACGCCAGAGCCGCAAATTTCATTCAAACCCCGAAAAATGCACAGTTCGTCTATGACGTCTAAGAGCAGAAAAAGTATATTACGAGTACCTAGAAATTTCCGGTACCAAATAAAAATAAATCTCGCAACATCCGGAACTGTGGCTTCTGGTTAGCGTTATCAGCGAGATATTCCGTACATTTAATAACTGGAAATTTCTAGCGAAACACACTACAAAGCTTTAGCATGCGATAGATAAGAGAAGGAATTTATTTAAAGAAAAAAAACGCAATAACATAGACTCTAAAGAAATAAACGACCGCTGTAAAGCTTGATCAGAAATATTTAATCTATAAAAGCTTGCTGTTTAACCTTTAAAACAAACTTCCATAGCGGATGGCTTTAAACCTAATTCCCATGAAAAAAATTGTTACGGTTCGCCGTCCCTGCGATTATGCTCACCTGAAATATTTGCAAAGCTCCGCAATCGGGACTTTTGCTGAAGCGATAGCTCTCGTTTTGTAGCCTTCCTTGAAATGATAGGCCTGCGTGCCTGTTGTCCGTCTCATAAGCCATGTAGTTTTTTTTGCATTATGGGATGCCATGGTCAAAAGAAGAGAATGTAATGTCAAGATACTAGTTTGGTTTCCCTTCGGGCAGACCAGTAACACAAAGCCATAGTGCGTAATTTTTTCCTGAAAATGAACAACTTTCGTTTACATACAAAAAAAACATGCTTTATGATGTAAAAAACATGCTTTATGATGTTTATTAGATTTATCATGTCGAATTCATTTTTGTAGTGTGCATGGATGTACCACTCTTGCTTTGCAGACACCCAAATATCATGCAATGTTGTAATGTAGATATTTGTACAATATAATTATTTGCTACATAAATTGCAACATGACTACACATATTGTTTCTCAAATATTTGATACAAATTATAGCATTCGTTGGAGCTAGTTGAGTTGTACATTAAATCTTCAATCAAAAATATATCTATAGTTAATTAAATACCACCATATTTTCAACATTTCTAAATTATTTATAATCATTATACTGCTATCTCTCAAACCTACAAGGACACCTAAATAAATAACTCATTGTGCTAAAAGAATCTCACCTGATCATCAAACACATGTTATGCAACATCAATCCAACAAACTCTCACCAAGTATTAATTTTGGAAAGGATTAGGAATTATTCACATGATTTAGATGTGAGAAATTCGTATCACATTATTTATGTAAACAATTCCATGACAGATTCTAAGGTTAATAAAAACCCACTAGATGTTATCATGAATAATAGAATAAACTCATCAATACACTCAGTAGGGTGTTTGACAAGTACATATATAAGGAACATAATAAAATTGAACCTCCTTCAAAACAAAATCCACTAGATTTCAATTCTTATGGCATGTATAACGTACACATTTTAAATTTAATTAAGATGACTAAATTTCGAGTGATCCATATGGTGTGAGCTCAAGCACATGTTATATTATATGCATAATGTTTGGAAGTTATTGATTTTGATATCAAATTGGATGTAAATGATGATTTTGAGTTTGACTATACAATTGAAAAATGAGAAGTAGATGTTGTTATCCAATAGAATAAAGTAAAAGAAGATGAGCAATTTTTGCTAGATTACTGGAAAACAGGGAAAAACTCATTCATATCAATCACCCTACCTATGTTAAAGGTGTAGTCAATGTATATTTAGTTAATGATGTACTATTCCTTACAGAGTCATGCAAAAGGGAAGCTTCGAAATTGAATAATACCATTGCACATAAATATTTTTACTCAAATGGTAGATAAACTTAGTATTGGCAAGTGCAAGTCTAATTATGGGCATTTACTAGATATGCTAGAAAAGACATGGGAGGAAATGATTAATGATGATCATGGTGGAGATGCAAGCATCTATAACACATTAGAGAAATACATCATATACGCCATTAATGCAAATCTATCTTCAAATATTGCAAATGTGTATGTTCAAATTTATGGATTTGCTATGACATCATTTATCCTTTACTAAACATATGGGCATAAATATATTTGAAAATTTGAATTACTTTGGTGGAATTTCCATGGGAACCAAACAATCAATGCAACTAGCTGAAAAAAGTGGGAAATATTTCTCCATGATTTGAAGTGCCGAGCTTTTCTCCTATAAGAAGTTGAAACTCGCATTAAAGGATTTTTATCTCAACAATGAGATTGGCAAACTGGGACTTGGCTCTATTCACAAGGGAATTTGGAAGATGACATATTGTGTAGAAATTATACAACAAGCATGTACATCTTGGATTCAATCCGATCTAACAATGTACTAAAGTTAAATACTGAATCGCTTCTACAAATATTTTGCGGAATTAAAAACACAATCGCCAATCACATGAAGTAAAGAAGAATCAAATCAAACCACAACATAGATAATTTCCTAAGGAAATCTTACTTCTCAAAACCCCACTATCTTCTATTGTATATTCAGCATGGATCATGAAACAATTACATACAAAGCTCTTCTCACAAGGGCCCTCCAAAACTCAGCTAATTGTCTCACATTGTCATACATAAAACTGACTAATACTTAGCCAATTTACTACCTACAGACAACCTGCCTTGCTTGCGCAATCCCTGATGAATGCAATCCCCAAAGAATAGGAATTTTGGCCTTCCTTGACTGCACAAGTATCATGGGCACTCCAAATGGGTGTTTGGTTGCATGGGTGCAACCCAATAATCCTACAACTGATAGTCAACTTCCCTTTCACCTAGATCTCAACTAGGTCTCCACTGGATCTGACATGCATGAAACTATTAGTAAATCCTCAATTGCATGTGAGATCATTGATTGTGAATTAATTAATATTTAATTCACTTGATCTATCACTAGTGTATCAAGTAGTTACAACTAGCACCACTGAGTTTAACTCTCTTAACTGCGTTAAACTAATTACAACCTGCATTAACTAATGCACCACTGCACTTCAAACTCTGTTACAACTAGAATTACTCTGCATGCCTCACCAACTACCTCTAACTCGAAATCCATGAGCCAACTGAGTTTATCACTCTCAGTTAACTATTACAAGTTATTTTTGAGACTAGATTACATTTTATTGTCCATCTTAATTAAGAGATAACTAAAATAGACATGCACCAAAAATAGCATTGTGGGCCCCACCCTAGTGTAGGTGCTTAATGCACAGGCGTGGGTGCTGAAATTTTCTTGTTGAATCTCAACACTCCCTCTCAACAAGAAAGGGATTATCCTTCACCCCGATCCTGTCTCTATGGTATTCAAATTTGCTCCCGGCGAGCACCTTCGTCAGAATATCTGCATCCTGATCTTCCATGGAAATGTATTGAAGCAACATTATTCTTCTTTGCACACAATATCTAAGATGATGGTACCAGATATCTATGTGCTTGGACCTATCATGAAACACATGATTAATCGAGAGTTTAATGCAACTCTGATTATCACAATGTATCACTGTCGGATCCATTTGAGAACCAAACAAACCAACCAAGATCTTTCTCGTCTAGATAGCCTCACATGCAGCTTGACTTGCTGCCATGTATTTTGCTTCCGCTAAACTGAGTGTTGCAGATTGTTGTTTCCTGCTGTACCAGGAAACTATTGTCGATCCTATGTTGAAGATCCCTCTTGATGTGCTCTTTCTGTCTGATGGACTGCCCGCCCAATCTGCATCCGTGAAGCCTTGAAGCTTCACTCTCTTTGTTCATTTGTACCATATACCATACTTTGATGTGCCCCTCGGGTATCTCAAGACATGCTTCCCCGCATTCTAAAAGAGCTTGGTAGGCTTAACCATAGCTTGAATCAGTTGGTTAACTGCATAGAAATTGTCTGGTTTGGTGTTCACTAGATACATCAGTGAATCAACTAACTGCCTGTAGACAGTAGCATCCACTACCTCTCCAGAAGTAGCATCCTCTTTCCTCCAATTTCCTGGAAGAGGAGTATCCATGGGTTTTTAGCTCTCCATGTGAAACTTACCCAGTATATCCTTTGCATACTTTCCTTGAGACACAAAAATTTCACCATCCCACTGCCATATTTCCAATCCAAGGAAATAATGAAGGAGTCCCATGTCCTTCATTTCGAACTCCCTTGCAAGATCCTCCTTGAATGAGTGTATTAGCTGCTCTTCACCAGTCAAAATTAGATCATCAACATAAAGAACAATAATCAATATCTTACCCTCAACCACAATCTGGTACAGGTTTGCATCTGCTTCACTTTTGGTGAAGCCCAGTCTAGTGATATAGTTGTCTATCCGAGTGTACCAAGCACGGGGTGCTTGCATCAACCCATACAATGCTCTTTTGAGTCAGCACACATGTGACTCACTGATGAAGATCTAGAAACATTCAAGCTTCTCTATGTACACCTCTTCCTCAATGATCCCATTGAGAAACACAGTTTTCACATCCATTTGATGAATGTGCCAACCCATCTGCGCTGAGAGTACAAGGATGGATCTTATGGAAGAGTACATTGCAACAGGTGCAAAAGTCTCATCATAATCTATGATCCGTGAGAATCCCCAGGCCACAAATCTAGCCTTGTATTTATCCACACTCCCATCATCAACTTTCTTTACCTTGTAGATCCATCTTGATCCAATAACTGATTTGTCGACCGGTCTTGGGACAATCTCCCATGCATTGTTCTTGAAAATGATGTCATACTCCTTCACCATTACATCAACCCAAGTTGGTTGTTGCACTGCTTCCTGAAAGGAGGATGGTTCAGTCACAATACATTTTCTCATAAGAGCCATGTATCCAGTAAATCGGTCAGGAGACTGTCTCTATATGTGCTGTGAAGTAGGGGCTCCTACATTCTCCGCAACATCAAGTCTCAATCTATCAGCTTTCGTGGTGCACCTTCTGCCATTTTTGATGGATGGATCTGCATGAGTGTTTTCCTCCACTCCATGATCCTCCGCATGTGGCTAATCCACATCTTGAGGCTCATCCTTGGGAACCAACAATTCCTCCTTTGCATGCAAGTCCAGCTCCTTCTCAAGGGACAACTGCATGGTTTTCTCCTCATCAAATTTTATATCCCTTCGCACAACAATCATTTTGTTGTTTGGAAAACACACTCCATAATTATGGGGCATTTCAGTGTACCCCAAAAAAATCCCAATCTCAGCTATCGGTTCCAGCTTCTTCCTGGCGTCTTTGGTCACATACACATAAATAGATGAGAAAAAAATCTTAAAGTGTGAAACATCAGGTTTCCTACCAGTGAAAGCCTCTTCAGGTGTACTCATGCCAAGTATCCTATGAGGATAATGGTTATGCACAAATACCATAGTGTTACATGATTTTGCCCACAGATGCATCGATAGGCCTTGATCATGCAACATCGCTCTTGCTACACCCACAATCGTTTTGTTCTTTCTATCTGTGACCCCATTCTGTTGTGGGTTATGAGGCGATGTCAGTTCTCTTCGAATTCCTTCTTTTCTATAGAAGTTCTTGAATTCTTTAGAGATATATTCTCCACCATTATCGCTCCTAAGATCCTTCACTTACTTCCTCGACTCTTTCTCCACTAGTGCCTTAAACTCAAGAAACTTAGAGAATGTCTGATCTTTCTTCTGCATGAAGAAGATCTAGCACTTACGAGAAAAGCCATCAACAAATATTACATATTATTTATGTTTTGTTGTCAAAGCAACAAATAATGGTCCACACACATCTGTGTGAACTCTCTCAAAGATCCCCAAAGCTCAGTTCTCCTTCTCATGAAAGGTAGCCTTTACATATTTTCCCATAGTACATCCCTTGCATGTGTTTGACTGCGCAAGTGTACCCCTAGGAAGACCAGTAGAAATCTGTTGCATACTTTCAAGACTCCATGGTGAAGATGGCCCAATCTTTCATGCCATAATTCGCCCTCATCTTGGCTCACCACTTGAACAGCCTTGCCCATCATTGTTGCGCAGCCATCTACCCCCAAATTGTAGAGATTCTTAACTCAAATCCCTATCATCTTGGCTTGTCCATTTTTTTGTGTCGCAGGAAGGCTTTTCCTTCTCTAATAACAACATCATAGCCTTTATCCTCCAACATTGCGAAAGAGACTAAATTTTTCTTCAAACCTGGTACATGCATTACATCTTTTAATTGAAAGGGTTTACCTTACTGCCTCTGGAAAGTAATGTGAAAATTTATGAATCTTACACTTTATGCATAAATATTTACTGTTAATCTGGTCATGCTCCTCCTACTTATATAAGTTATTAACTGAATAAATTCAGATTAAAATCAAAGCAAAACACATAACAAATCTTCACCAATTTAGATCTAGAACAAGTACATGCACACATAGACAAAGTGACACAGATATTTTCTGGACAATTAGTCCCCTAAAAAACCCAATGCAGGAAAACCGGTCTTCTAGCTGTTGGAGGGTTTTATTATTAAGAATTTTCTGAGTACAACAAATCTGGGTTCCAGATTTGGAAAACCCAATAGAGAAATAATAGATCTACAACTCATTGGCTATTCTAAAGTCAAATAATGACTGATCCACACCCTTAAATGGGATTTACAAGACTCAGCCAAAATTAGGGCCTAGAAACACCAGCACGGTCCCTGAAGCCTCTACGTCAACCTCTGAAGCCTATGCGTCCCTCGGCATTGCTCTAGAAAGGGTTGCGTTACCCCAGACTAGGTGATGTAGTCCTTACGCTGCCCCTTAGGGCCTCTGCGTAACCCCTGAGGGCTTACAAATACAACACCTGCATAGCACAATTGCTGCCCTCTCTGCTGCTGCTCTCCTAATTCTCTGCGTTGTCTCTCTAAGTTGATCTCTTCCTCTTGTTGATTCTAGACCCCGAGATCAGATCATCCCCTTGGCCTAAATTCCCCTCTCTGCAGCTGAAACACTTCTGAGAATTCTTAGCAAACCCGCCCTAGAATCTCAGCTTAGATTCAGTGCTCTTCCTCTGTGTGTCTTTCAAATGACCCCAAGCCTTTCCTTTATACTTTTCTCGTTGGGAAACGAACGACCATGATCAAATCTTGAATCAATGGCTAAGATTAAAAGAAATCTTGATCCATGTGACTTAAGACAATTTCATCACATGTTTAATTAAATTTACTTTAATTATTTAAGTTCCTTAAGTTTTAACTTAGGAAGTACATTAAAATAATTAATTAATTTAATATCTCCTAAACCAGATGAAATTTCCCAAATCCATTTCTAGGTCTTGCAGATCAAGTGTACTCTAGTCCTTCCTCAAATTTTGGGAGCTAGAGCACAACTGGTGCTACCCAAAATACACAAAATCTCAACACTCCCTCTTAGTATCAAGATTTTTCTATAGCAATACATCACACTTATGCATCACAAGACGTTGGGTATTGGTTCTGTGCTACTGATGCTTGGCCTGCTGCCACTCAACTCTGCATCGTTGCTTCTATTCTATACTGTTTCCCATGACTCTGCCACTGCCACTGCAACCTCTATACTGCAGCTCCCTCTCAATATGTTGCATTTGTGCTGCTCAAAGCACTGCCACTACTGATCTGTTGCATTGCAACTTCAGTTGTTGAGAGAAACAACTAAATCTCCTACCCAATCTTTGACAGACAAGTCAGTTGGGTTGCATCCTCATCACTAAATCTCCATAGGCTATAGATTTGTGTTGGCATCTGAAGGATGATGCACAAATACAACTCTGCACTGCGTAAGCAGACTCCCTTTGCACTACTGAAGTCACATCAACCCCTTGTGCTGAAATCTCTCACGTTGTTGTTGCACTGCGTTGTCCCTCTAAAGACTTCTACGTGTTGCAGCTTTGCACTACGTAAGTAGCTTTGCTCTGCACTGCGGAAGTCACATCAACCTCTGCGTTGTTGCTACTCTGCTCTGTGCTACTCCTCCCAGTCTTTAGATTTGCCTTTGCTTCATTTGTGTTCTATGCACCCACTGCTCCACTTATCCTGCTACTATCTTAAGGCTGTCATAGCTTGCATGTGATCCAAGAGATGAGCTTCTCAAGGATCCCACCTTATACTATGTAGCTCCTCTACATATCCATGTCGCCCCACCTTCGTGGTTCATGAGCGCCCATGGCTGCATCATCTTCTGACCCATCATCTGTCATAACAATCTTGGAAGAAGAAGCTTCCTTGTCCTTTTTCTTCTGAGGACAATTGCTCGTAAAATGTCCCATTTCACTACACTGGAAGCACTTGATCTTTGACATATCCTTCTTCTTCTTTCGCTACTACCTCTTTGATGCCAAGGCTGCATCTTCTTCATCTTCCTTCTTCACTTTGCTTGATCCCGAGTTGTGCTGCTTCTTGGTGAATTTGCAGAGTTCTTCTTGACGCAGAATTTCCCACAAGTTGTCCCAATCTAGGAGGTCCGCTCTGCCCAAGATACTTTGGACAAAGGTTTCCCACTCATCTGTGACTGCATTGAGAGCAGTCCTGACCATCACATTGTCTTCCACTTTGGCACCTGTTGCAGTCAACTAATGTCTGATCAACTGCAGTTCGAAGAGGAAATGCTCCATGTCTTCTCCCTTGGTCATCATGAATGACCTCATTTGAGTCTCCAACAACATCTTCCTTTGGACATATTTTCCCTCATATAGGGAGATTAAGGCCTTCCACATCTCATTAGCTATATTCTTCTCAGCTAAGTGTGGTACAATATGGTCCTTAATTCCATCCATAATCAACCGCTTGGCATGCCCAACAGCTTCCTTATACTTCCATAGGAGATCTGGATCGGTTGGCGTGGCCATAGTTTTCTCTACATGGTCTCTTAGATTATATGCCTCAAGGACTATCAGGATGCTTGCCTTCCAAACTAAGAAGTTGGAAAGGCCATCCAACCTATCCTGATCACGCAATCCATGAGGAGCCATCTGCTCATAAATGTGTCAGAACTTCCCTTTCTCTTTCTTAGAGAACTGGATCCAAGGCCCTTGGCGAAATAGGCACCTTCTTCTCCCTCTGAAAATTGATTTCCTTTCTTGGAAATCTGCCAAATCAACAATTATTTAGCTCTCTTTGATCCTCTGATCAGTTTGCAAGTTTATTTGGCTAGAAACTCTCTGAGAAGATGATCTCCTCCTACTCTTTGTCACTTGTGCTTAGGCTAAAAATCTGAAAACTTTAGAAATTTAACCCCACCAGCACCTTCTGAAGTTTTGTAGCTAATCTGCAGTCTTTTTTGGATCTGACAAATTCATATTTGCATCACACTGGCAGGCTTCAGACCAATCCAGCGTTGTTTCTGTGCTGCCTCTACGCAGTAATTGCGTGGGCTTGCTAGGAGACAACGTTAGACTGCGTCACCCTTCCCTCTGCGTGAATCTGCCTATAAAAACTGCGTTGTCCCTTTAGATTTGCGTATATGCAGCTAAAACCTTCAGTCTCTTGCTGGTGACCCTCCTATATCTGCAATTGCTCTGATACCATGTGAATATTTCTGAATCTTACACTTTATGCAGAAATATTTATTGTTAATCTGGTTATGCTCCTCCTACTTAGATAAGTTATTAAATGAATAAATTCAGATTAAAATCGAAGAAAAACACATAACATATCTTCACCAATTCAGATATAGAACAATTACATGCACACATAGACAAAGTGACATAGATATTTTCTGGACAAATAGTCCCCGGAAAAAACCAATGCGGGAAAACCGATCTTCTGGCTGCTGGGGGGTTTTATTATTAAGAATTTTTTGAATACAACAAATCTGGGTTCCAGATCTAGAAAACTCGACAGAGAAATAATAGATCTACAGCTCACTGGCTGTTCTAAAGCCAAAATAATGACTGATCCACACCCTCAAATGGGATTTATAAGACTCAGCCAAAATTAGGGCCTATAAACCCCAACGTTTTCCCTGAAGCCTCTACGTCAGCCTCTGAAGCCTCTGCGTCCCTCATCGCTGCTCCGGAAAGGGCTGCGTTACCCCAGACTAGGTGACGTAGTCCTTACGCTGCCCCTTAGGATCTCTACATAACCCCTGAGGGCTTCTAGCTGAAAATCACGATGTCCTTGAGGGACCGTGCATGACCTGCGTAGCACAGTGGTTGCATCTCTGCTGCTGCTCTCCTGCTTCTCTACGTTGTCTCTCTGAGATGATCTATGCCTCTTGTTGATTCTAGACCCCGGGATCAGATCATCCCCTTGACCCAAATTCCCCTCTCTACAGTTGAAACACTTATGAGAATTCTTAGCAAACCCGCCCTAGAATCTCAGCTTAGCTTCAGTGCTCTGCCTCTGTGTGTCTTTCAAATGACCCCAAGCCTTTCCTTTATAATTTTCTCGTCAGGAAACCAACAACCATGATCAAATCTTGAATCAATGGCTAAGATTAAAACAAAGCTTGATCTATGTGACTTAAGACAATTTCATCACATGTTTAATTAAATTCACTTTAATTTTTTAAGTTCCCTAAGTTTGAACTTAGGAAATACATTAAAATAATTAATTAATTTAATATCTCCTAAACAAGATGAAATTTCCCAAATCCATTTATGGGTCTTGTAGATCAAGTGTACTCTAGTCCTTCCTCAAAATGTGGGAGCTAGAGCACAACTGATGCTACCCCAAATACAAAAAATCTCAACAAGTAACGGTACCAATCCCGGTAGCACTATATCGCCTGTCATCACCCATTTCAATATGCATCTGGAGATCCTTCTCCTCTAAGTCACTGGAAATTTCCTTGTCTCCCGTCATGTGAAAGGAAGCGCCACTATCCAAATACCACACATATCCCAATGCACTTGACACCATGCATGCGATCAATGAGAAGTCAAGCTCAAATTGCAAGGCCAAAGCCTCACCAACTACAGATCCTCCAACCTTCTTGTTCTTCTTCTTTTGTGGACAGTTAGTAGCAAAATGCCCATGCTTGTGACAGTGAAAACACTTCACCTTGGACATTTCGATCCTACTTCTTGCCATTCTTGGACTCGGATTTGGAATGGAATTTCTTCCCCTTCCCCTTCTTCACCTTGGTAGCCAAAGCACAATCTTCTTCATCTTCATTCTTAGATGAAGATCTATCTTTGGTGTTCCGTCTGAACTCCTCTTGAACCAAATCCGACCACAATTGTTCCCAATCTGGGAAATTTTCCCTTCCATTGACAGAGTCTTGATAACTGTGCCAACTCTTGGGAAGTACTAGAAGATCCAAGCTCACCAAATCATCATCAACAACATTTATACCAATGCTCCCCAGTTCATCCCTACATTGGACAAACTTTGTTAGATATTTTGGTATGGAGTTGGCCTTCTCCATCTTGATCTTCTTGAGTTTATCTTTGATCGCCAATTTCCTATGGTCATTGCTGCTCTGGAATAGATCCGTCAAATCCTTCCACATTGCATATGGCAGGGCTTTCCCATGGAGGCTTGAGACAACGTGGTCTCGTACTCCCTCCAATAGGATGCTCCTCGCCTTTGCCACTTTCTTTGCCATGCATCAATATTTGCAACATCTGTCAGAGCGGGTTTAGGAACATCATTGTTAATGAATTCCTTCAAGCCATTGTATTTGAGTACTGCCTCCATCGTGTCCTTCCAAGAAATATAGTTTGAGCTTCCCTCGAGTGCCTAATCCAACCTCAAGCCATTGAAAGCCATTTCGATCCTGAATCAGCTATAGCACCAAGAAAGTCTTTTTGCAAATTCGAATTCTATTTAGTCACAAAGCCAGGTTCTCTGTCACAATTGTGATTTCCTATGCTCTGATACCATGTAGAAATTATACAACAAGCTTTTATATCTTGGATTCAATCCGATCTAACAATGTACTAAAGTTAAATACTGAATCTCTTCTACAAATCTTTTGCATAATTAAAAACACAATCGCCAATCACATGAAGTAAAGAAGAATCAAATCAAACCACAACATAGATAATTTCCCGGGAAAGCTTGCTGCTCAAAACCTCACTATCTTCTATTATATATTCAACATGGATCATGAAACAATTACATAAAAAAATCTTCTCACAAGAGCCCTCCAGTACTCAGCTAATTGTCTCACATTGTCATATATAAAACTGACCAATACTTAGCCAATTTACTGCCTCCAGACAACCTGCCTTGTTTGCGCAATCCCTGATGAATGAAATCCCTAAAGAATAGGAATTTTGGCCCTCCTTGACTGCGCAAGTATCATGGGCATTCCAAATGGGTGTTTGGTTGCATGGGTTCAACCCAATAATCCTACAATTGATAGTCAACTTCCCTTTCACCTAGATCTCGACTAGGTCTCCACTCGATCTGACATGCATGCAACTAATAATAGTAAATCCTCAGTTTCATGTGAGATCACTGATTGTGAATTGATTAATATTTAATTCACTTGATCTCCCACTAGTGTATCAAGCAGTTACAACTAGCACAACTGAGTTTAACTCACTTAACCGAGTTAAACTGATTACAACTTGCATTAACTAATGCACCACTGCACTTCGAACTCTGTTACAACTAGAATTACTCTGTATGCCTCACAAACTACCTCTAACTCGAAATCCATGAGCTAAATAAGTTTATCACTCTCAGTTAACTATTACAAGTTATTTTTTAGACTATATTACATTTTATTGTCCATCTTAATTAAGGGATAACTAAAATAGGCATGCACCAAAAATAACACTGTGGGCCCCACCCTAGTGTAGGTTCTTAATGCACTAGGCGTGGGTGCTGAAATTTTCTTGTTGAATCTCAAGATATTGGTCATAATAGGATTTTCAACTCGACAATGAGATTGGGAAAAGGATATTTGGCTCTGTGCATAAGGAAATTTTGGATGATGCCATATTGGTCGCAGTAAAGAAGATTAATGCTAAATCAAATCTAGTTGTTCAATAGTTTTTAACTGAAATAAATTTATCTCTAATATTGAATCTGAAAATATCGTTAAGCTACATGGGTGTTATGTGTAGAATAAAATTGATGAATTGTGGGCTATGGCTACTTGGACAACAATAACTTTTCCCAAGTCTTACATGGTTCAAATAAATTGCAACAAATATAGGTTGGCCAACAAGGTCCAAATTTGTAATGGGATTGTTCGTGATCTTGTGTAACTTCCTGTGGTGGTTAATCCACATGTTGTGAAAAAGGATGCTAAATTTAACAATATACTCCTGTTTTTGCTACGATCAACACCCTCCAAAAAATTCCTACACGTTGTTGACAAGTGGAAGAATTCCTCCTGCAACGAGTGAGTATTTGCCTGATTAGGATCCCAATTAGACCCTTTTTCGTTTAGATGGTTATATATTATCAGGAACAAAGGCTCGATTCCCTTTATTAACTTAAACTAAAATTAAACTAATTTAGTACAATAACTAATCCAGGGAAAATATATGACATATTCTATTATTTACAATTATCTACAAAAAATATAAACAAACTACTTGTAAGATAGGATCAGTTTAAACAACAAGATACTAAAGGATTAAAATGAACACAATAAACTACATGAAATATCATTTTATTTTAAATCCTCACTGGATTTTGGGTCCAGATAACCACACAGATAAGTTTTGAAAGATATTTTATACAAAAAACTCAAAAAAAATATTTTGCAAGTTTTCATCCTATTCAACTTTTTTTTCGTTATTTTATGGAACACATATGCATGCATTAACAAAAAGAAATAAGAAAGAACATTTATCTCGAAAATGAGTGAAAATAAAACCCTGTATTTTCAATATCAGATCCCAATGGTCAAGCAATAATGAAAAATTAACAATTCATAAACCTTTGTTGAAAAATGGATGTATATTGTAACATGTTATTGTTAGTTCCCCGTAATTTGTTAGATTGGGAAGACCAAATGTACAGGGGTAACATCAAACCAATCTTTGGAGTCTTAGGACCTAACCTTCTTGGACTCAGAGAGGGCTCTCTCTATACTTGTGTAAAGGAGGTAACTTGATATATTTGTAGGGTTTTGATTTTAGGCTAGTTATAAGGATTAGGGTTTCTTTGTTTCTTTGTTTGTTTGGGTAGGTTTTCAAGCAAATAGATAGAGTAAGAGAGGTTTAAACCATTGGGATACAGAGTTTGAAAAGGTCTTGAGAAGTGAAAAAATAGGTCAAGGGCATGTCACAGGTCAAATCTAACAAAGCCAAATGGATCTAAAATCTTATGTGAGTGAAATGAAACATTAAATTGTGAACATAGTAAGTGAAAAGGGCAGTTAAGAATCCCTAATTTTTTTTTTTAACAAGAATAACCTTTAAAATCATTATGCATAAAGAAATAACCAAAGACAGGGCATACCAACAACTTCTTTGACCAAACCCTAACAAATAGACATCAAGACAACAATCCAGTGAAACATAGAAGGCAAGAAACTTGTAAGTCTTCTAGTGATTTCACCTTCAGGTAAAGAAAACATTTAAGATACACATATACTAGAGATAAAAGAGTAGGGAACTCCTAATTTCCTTAATCAAGCCACAAAGACCTCCAAAACAACCATTTAAGATGAACAAAAGGGCATGGCAAATCATAAACCTCTTCAACTAAACCTAATCAGCAATACTTCAAAGTAAAGACCTTAAAAACAATGTTTAAGTTACATCAAAGAGCAGGGCTAACCATGAACTACTTTGACATTGGATTCATCAAATCATCTTTAAGATAAACAAGCATAAGTGGAACTAGAGAGCATTTAAGGGTTCTCTAATATGACCTAGCAGGGGAAAACATACAAGCAGTAGAGAGAAAACAGAGCTAAGGTGCCTCTAAACAATATTTTTTAGCCTAAAATTTTTGTCCTACTGCATGAGAAAGATGAAACAAAATGATAACATAAGAAAACAAACACTAGATAGGAAAGACATCACCATTAACTATGCTCAGGAATCCTGCAAGTGAGCTTGCTCTATCATCATGCAAATCAAGACATTCACAAAGTCCAAAGCCAAATTTCTCCTCAATAATCATCAAACATGTACAATGAGGCCTTAATGTTATATTTAACTAGAAAGGAGGACCAAAATCCTAACTCGGGTTTCCAAAATGCCATTAATACATCATAAATGCCAAATTTTTCCATTAAGACCATGCAAGGCCCAAGGCACAAAATATCTAATGTAATAAATGAAAAATAACTTCAAACATAAATTATGAGCTAACTAGGAGTAATTTGCCTCAAAAGTCCTCGAAAATATATTTTTCCATAAATTTGTGTCTTTTGTTGACTTTGCAGACAAGGGCGTAACTCCTGCACCAGAAAAATAAGTCATCTTGTAGCTAAGTTTTGAAAGCCTTCCTAGTGTCCAAATGAGCTCCATGATAGCTCATTGGAAAGCTTGTCAAGTCTAATTTCCAAAACTGCCTTTATTTTTCTGATTGGACTTCATTTACCTACTAAAAAACTAAACCTCCCAAGACTGCTCAGGGCACAGCGCTAGCTCTGAAAATATGGCAAAATGGTAGTTTTTTGGGTGTTTTTGGCACTTTTGGAGGACCAAATCTGCTCCAAATGATCTGAAAACTTGTGTGAATGATGCCTTTGGATTGATTAATATGAAAATTTAAACCAATCCTCAAAATAGTGCCCCAAAAAAGAGCGCAGCGCGGCACTTTAAAACAGTCAAAAATCAAACTTTTTAAAAAGTTGCCAAAATATGAATTTTCTTTGCTTATTGTGTTTGGGTTGCCTGTAGGGATGTATTAGCTAGGATCTCAAGGTTTTCTTAGCCTTTTGCCTCCTCAAGGGCTTGAATTTTAGCAAGGGCTCTTTTGAGCTTGGGCCTTGCAATTTTGTTTCTTAAGGCATAGTGCCTTGCAATCTTCTTTTGGAGGTCTAGGTCCCTCTTTGTCTTCTCCAATAGACCCTCTAAGTGCATATTAGCCCTCTCAATCTAAGGTTCCCGGTCATAGTCAATCTCCATGGCAAGAACCTCACTTGGAGTGAGCTGCTCTACCAAGGCTGCCTCTTGCTCTCTCTCCTTGGCTAAGGCCTTCTTTAGGCCAATTTTTCTTGGCCTCCTCCTACGAAGTTGTTCTTCCTCTTCATCAGTGTCTCCATATCTATCCAAGGCCTCATCTAGCTTAGAATTGGATTTTGTAGCCTATTTTTTGTTAGAAAAATTATATATTATGGAGCAATGCAACACATAAAATATGCGGAAAATACAAGCACACAAAACACATAAAACCAGAGAGACATAGATATACGTGGTTCACCCAGTTTGGGCTACGTCCACCCCGAACAACCAGTCCTTCCTTTATATTATCCAACAAAAATTGAAGAGACAAAACCTACAGCAGATCCGCTGTAATATCCTCTGTTCTCTCTCACAGTCTCCCTCTTTGTTTCTCACTCCGAGAATGCACATACCATACACAGTCGCAATACAATGCCCTCATAAAAGTGAGGGGTTGCCTTCTAGGGAAAAAAACCCTAATCTAAACATAACTTCTACCGTTAGATCATTTTCCTAATGAACGGCCCAGATTGACTAGAAATTACTATACTTTTACAAGGCAATTTTATTTAACTGCTTTAGTGCCGGGCCCCCGCCCCGAAAACCCCGCCCCGAGGGGGGTCTGGAAAGCACCCGCCCCCTGCATCCCCCACCATAGCCGATTAGTTATGGGTGGCGCTGTCGCCCCTAAGGCATAGGGCCCAATGTCATGATACAAAGTAAACAAGATAATCAGGCTCCACACCCAACAATCTCCCACTTGGAGACTGATTGTAGCAACTCCACCGCTGCTTCATTTGCTGGACAATGATTCCTCTTTGGACCTGGCTGTTCTTCATCTTCATCGTCATCCTTGAAGACCAATTGAAACTGAGCATGTTCTCAGTTTCTCCTTGGTTACAACTTTTGTTAGCATATCTGCAGGATTCTGGCTAGTGTGTATCTTTTCTAGCTTCAACTCTCCATCTTCCAATACTGACCGTATGAAATGGTACTTGAGATGTATGTGTTTAGTCCTGGAATGAAATGCTGAGTTCTTTGCAAGATGAATGGCACTTTGGCTATCACCGTATAACGTGCCCATATCATGCTTCTTACCCAATTCATCCATAAACCTTTGTAACCAAATCATTTCTTTACTAGCCTCTGTAGCAGCAACATACTCTGCTTCTGTTGTTGAAAGTGAAACAACACTTTGGATTTTTGAAACCCAACTGACAGTTGTTCCACCTATAGTAAATACATATCTTGTAGTGCTCCTCCTGTTATCTCTGTCACCTACCATATCTGCATCAACATATCCCTGTAGAGCAATGTTTGAACCACCAAAGCATAATGCTTGATTTGTGGTACCTCTCAAATATCCGAGAATCCATTTTATTGCCATCCAATGTTCTTTTCCTGGATTGTTCATGTACCTGCTTACAACTCCCACTGCATGTGCAATATCAGGCCTTGTGCAAACCATTGCATACATTAAGCTTCCAACTGCTGATGCATATGGAACTTTAGACATAATCCATGTCTTCTTGGGTCTTTGGGCACATCTCCTTACTAAGTTTGAAATGGCTAGCAAAAGGTGTACTAACTGGTTTTTCATTGTGCATATTAAATCTTTTCAACACCTTTTCTATGTACTCATTCTGAGACAGTGTTAATTTACGATTTTTCCTGTCTCTAGTTATCCTCATACCAAGGATTTGTTTTGCAGCTCCCAAATCCTTCATTGCAAATGAATTTGCCAATTTTATTTTGAGCACATTTATTTCCTGCATGTTAGACCCTGTAACAAGCATGTCATCTACATACAATAACAATATAATATAGCTGCCATCATTTTTCCTTTTCAGATAAACACAATGATTAGAGTGACATCTAGTATAACCTTGTTCAAACATAAAATTGTCAAATTTTAGATACCACTGCCTTGGAGCCTGTTTTAAGCCATACAAGCTCTTCTTTAACCTGCACACCAATTTTTCTTTCCCTTTTACCTCATATCCTTCTGGTTGCTGCATGTATATCTCTTCCTCCAAATCTCCATGGAGAAATGCTGTCTTTACATCTAACTATTCAAGATGTAAATCTTCCGCTGCTACTAGACTTAAGATAGTTCTGATTGAATTCATCTTAACAACATGAGAAAATATTTCATCAAAATCAATACCTTTCTTTTGTGCAAACCCCTTTACCACAAGTCTAGCTTTGTACCTCTGTTTTCCTCCATCTTCTTCCTTTAGCCTGTAAACCCATTTATTCTGCAATGTAGTTTTACCTGCAGGAAACCTGACTAAGTCCCAAGTCTGGTTATGCATTAAGGAGTTCTTCAATCTTCATCCCTTCTTCTGCTTACCCTGCTGGCTAGCTTCCTACTCTTTCTTCTGCTGATTCTAACTCCCACATTGCTTCTTCATAATATTCCGGTTCACCAGAATTAGTCAACAATACATAATATAATGAATGAGAGTATTGTTCACGAGGTCTACTTATCCTCTGGTAGATCTCAACACCACCAGTGCTCGAGGCACTGCTTCGTTGTGGTGTTGTCGCTTTCGCTCGTGGGTTGTCGATTATTATTATTTTCAGGCACCTTTACTTTTTCAGATATCTCATCAAGAACCGTGTATTCCTTGATTTCTTTTTCCTGTTTCTTTTCCTGCAACCGATTCTTATACAAGACCTTTTCATTGAATATTACATCTCTGCTCCTAATGATTTTGTGATATTCATAATCATATAAGCGATAACCAAAATCATTAGCACCATATCCATTAAAGGTACATTTCTTTGATTTTTCCTCAAGCTTTGTTCTGTTTTCTTTATTAATATGGACAAAGGCCTCACAACCAAAAGGCTTTAAAAAAGAGTAGTTTACCTTTTTACCTGTCCATGCTTCCTCTCGAATACCACCATCCAAGGAACTTGAAGGCCCTCTGTTTATTAGATAAACAGCAGTATCTACAGCATCTGCCCAAAATTGTAAAGGCAATCCCACATGCAATCTCATGCACCTTGCACGCTCCATGATTGTTCTGTTCATCCTTTCTGACACACCATTTTCTTGTGGTGTTCTTGGAACTGTCTTCTCTCTACAAATTCCATGCTCTGAACAGTACCTATCAAACTCTTTGCTGCAATATTCACCTCCATTGTCTGATCTGAGACGCTTAAACTTCTTTCCTGTCTTAATCTCAACCAAAGCTTTCCATTTCTTGAAAGTATCAAATACATCATATTTATTCTGAATACAATAAATCCATGTTTTTCTAGTTGCATCATCAATAAAAGTAACGTAATAACGAGAGCCACCAAGAGATGATACCTGAGCAGGTCCCCATACATCTGTATGCACAAGCTCCAATTTTTCGTTCTTCTTTTCTTTCCCAACTCTGAGAAATCTGACTCTCTTTTGTTTTCCATTAATGCAATTCTCACAGAAATCCAAATCAACATTCTTCAATCCTGGCAACAAATTTCTTGAGTGAAGAATCTTAATTCCCTTCTCACTCATGTGTCCGAGCCTATGATGCCATAATGCTGCATCTGCTCCTTTGGAATTTAAAGCATTAACAGAGTTAGAAATACCATTGCATAAATACAATGTACCAACCTTTTCGCCTTTTTCTATTACCAGGGCTCCTTTGGTGACCTTCCAAGTTTTATCTGTGAAAGTTGTCACACAACCTTCACCGCCTAACTGCCCTGTTGAAATCAGATTTTTCTTCAGATCTGGAACATGCCTTAACTCCTTTAGTAGCCATTGGTTTCCATTCTGTTGTTTTACAAGAACTTTACCCATTCCAACAATTTTACAGGGTTTATCATCACCCAAAAGAACTTGTCCAAAATCTCCTTGAACATAGTCATGAAAATATTTCTTATCAGGTGTGGCATGGAATGAAGCCCCTGAATCTACAACCCAAGAATCAATAATATTTTCGAAAGAAAGAATCAAAGCATCTTGTAACACATCACCTGTCACATTTGCTTCATGATTGTTTTCTTGTTGTGTGTCTCCTTCTTTTCCCTTCCGAGATCTACAATCTTTCTTTAGGTGTCCTTTCTTTCCGCAATTCCAGCACACTATCCCCGATCTGGACTTGGATCTCCCTTTCCTTGATTTACTGCGATATCCCGAGCTCTTTCCTCTTTCCATTCTTCTTCCCCTAGACTCTACACTCAAAGCATTACCTGATGTCTCACCGGAGCTTTTCCGTTGCACTTCCTCGCTAAGGATAGCACCAACAACATCATCAAACTTTAAAGTACTAGATCCAGAGACAGAGTTACTAATGGCCATTACTAAACCATTCCAAATCTTTGGCAATGAGCACAAGAATAACAGAGCTCTAACTTCATCATCAAAGTTTACCCCTACAGAACTTAACTGACTGGTAACTGTATTAAATTCATTTAAATGGTCTGCAACAGATCCACCTTCCGACATCTTCATATTAAATAGTCGTTTCATAAGAAATACCTTGTTTGAGGCCAAGGGTTTTTCATATAGTTTCGCCAACGTCTGCATCGAACCCTCTGTTGTTATTTCCTTCGAAATATTGAAGGCGACTGATGCCGCAAGGCACAACCGTACTATTCCGAGTGCCTTTCTATTGAGAATGTTCCATTCCGCGTTTGTCATGGCCGCCGGCTTCTTTGTTTTTTCGCTCAATGGTAGGTACAGATCTTTCTGATACAAATAATATTCCATATGCATCTTCCACAGTGGGAAGTTTTGGCCGTTAAATTTCTCGACCCTAAATTTACCATCGTCCGCCATTGCTCCCACTCGAACCAGGAACCCGTCTTTCCTGCGAGTTTATCAGCCAAATATACCTTCGGCTCTGATACCAGTTGTTAGAAAAATTATATATTATGGAGCAATGAAGCACATAAAATATGCGGAAAATACAAGCACACAAAACACATAAAACCAGAGAGACACAGATATACGTGGTTCACCCAGTTTGGGCTACGTCCAACCCGAACAGCCAGTCCTTCCTTTCTATTAGCCAGCAAAAATTGAAGAGACAAAACCTACAGCAGATCCACTGTAATATCCTCTGTTCTCTCTCACAGTCTCCCTCTCTGTTTCTCGCTTCGAGAATGCACATACCATACACAGTCGCAATACAATGCCCTCATAAAAGCGAGGGGTTGCCTTCTAGGGTAAAAAACCCTAATCTAAACATAACTTCTATTTTCAGATCATTTGCCTAATGAACGGCCCAGATTGACTAGAAATTACTATACTTTTACAAGGCAATTTTACATTTGTTTTTAGCTTCGGGGGCGCTGCCCCCGAAAACCCCCGCCAGGGGGGGGGCTCCGAAAAGCGCTGCCGCCCCCCCTGGACCCCCCATGACAGCGATCAATTACGGGCGGCGTTGCCGCCCCTTTTAAGGTACAGGGGCCCAATGCTGTGATACAAAGTAAACAAGATAATCAGGCTCCACACCCAACATTTTTGAGCTCTGATAGTTCTGACCTCATAGATTGTCTTATGTGCCTCTAGCTGCTTGTTTTCAATCTCATAATAGTGAATGACATTCCTAGCCCTACCTAGATTGGCTTGCAAATATTTAATTTGGGCATCTCTGCTCTTGAGCAACATGCTTGAGATCCTTGCCTCTTTTTCATCATCACTGTCAACATGAATGAGTTCAAATTCTTGTTCAATCTCATGCTGGTCTTCTTCTTTTTCATCCATGACCTTTTCTTTGCCTTTGTCAAGTTGCTTAGTTGATGTAGAATGCATGGCCCCTTGCCTCTTGAGGGCATCAAACACATGCCTATTTCCTCTTTGGTAGGTCAAAGGAAAAGGTTCAATGTCCACCATTTTAGTGTCTTTAGTCTCATTTCCATCATTGTTGTCATCTTCACTTTCATCATGGATCTTACCATCACTGCTCTTATGGTTTCCTTCATCATTGGTATCATCATTGCTATCATGACCTTCTGACCCACTTTCATCATCAGTGCCAACATAATCATTATCGTCTGCTTCAAGGCTCTTTGTTTTATCACTGACATCATCTTCACTGATATCATTTCCCTTTTCCTTGCTTCTTTCTTCATGGCTCTTTTCAGCACTGCTGCTTACTGTCTCATTATCCTTATCTGATCCACTGATTTGTGCTTCATCACTGTTATCATGGATTTTTGACCTATTGCCTTCTTCATTGCCTTCTTCTGCCTCACTGATATTTGCTTCACTGATATCAGCCTCATTTTCTTCTTTTTCATTTGTTTTTTCTTCATCTTCCTCATCCTCATTGATATCTGGCTCCTATGTGCTTTCTTATTTACTGTCATTAGCCTCACTGCCCTCACTTTCTGATTCTTCATTGTCATCTCCCTCTTTGTTAGAAGCACTAGTATCATGAGGTGAAGGTGGGGGATTTTGAGAAAGTGGTGAAGGAGGGTCATTATTTTTAGGTGACGGAATTTGAGTAGATGGTGAGGTGTAGGATTCACGAGGTGATGGAATGTGAGCAGATGGTGATTGATGTGTAGTGGGGTGTGATGATGAAGGAGGAATGGGAGGCTGAGAAGATGAAGGTACATCTTACTGTTGTTGGCCTTGTGGATTGGTGAACACCTCATGGGCAATGAAAACCTCCCATGGAATGCCCTTTTGCTACAATTGATGCAACACAACCATTTTAATCAGTGAGTGGTGGAAGAGGCTCTGAATCTGCTAAGGGAAATCTCTCTTCTATACAATATAGGACATTTTATCAATGCTTCTGTAGAGGTAATAGGGTAGGTGCAACATCCTAACCCTAGTAAAGTGCATAAGCAGCCTAATGTGATAGGAGTAAAGCCTGGAGAACCTCCCCTCACATGTAAAATACTTCATAATGATTCTCATCATAGGTGCATATTTCTCCAGCAAATGTGAGAAAGGAAAAATGGATTTGTAGTTGTCTTTTGATCTAGGCTTTAGGAAGGGTTCATATTAGCTCATGTCAAGATTGGCCGGCTTGAACCATTTCTCCCCTACACTAGGTATGCTTGTGGAATTTACAATAGCATCTGAGGACAGCTCAAAGTTTACCCCTACAAGGTTAACTTGTTTCTCATGCAAGTTAATGATGAAAAGCCTTGTTAGCTTAGTGTGGTTTTGCACCTGCTATACCTTCTCACAAAAATCAAAACATCCCACATGTTGGAAACATGAAATAGTCATGGGAGATGCCATCAGCTCTATGGTGTTGAGGGGTTCAAGCCTATTTATTTTTCCACCTTTGTGTTCATGCCTCCTTGGCATTTGGCCTGCTCCTTCACTACCACTGCCATCCCTTTCTGAGATCTTGACCACTCTGCCTTTGAAACCGTAGCATTGATATGAAATTGATATGGAAGAGGGAAATGGAATGGAAGTCTACTTGTGAATGAATGAATGAGTGAGGGTGTAAATTAGGCAGAATGAGAGGCTAAATAACTTGAAGGCAACCCAGTTGATATGTCAAACTTTGTTGAGAAACACCTTGCATTGATGACAATTTGAGATGAAGGAGGGCATGTAATGTCAATGTTTTTGCAATGTAAGGGACTGAGTATTATGTTAAGCTTTGATGGATTACCAATTTAAAACCAATGCAACCACCTTAGTTTACCCATTTTTTGAATGATATTTCTTTATAGGCTGATGAGGGAATGACAAAAAATATTTTCAAGCATAAAATGTAGGGTTTTCTCTTTAGGGTTTCCTTCATTTAATTAAATCATCAAAATTCTTTTAGTATGAGTGTATGACATCCACTTACCTCTTTATATGCTAGGAGGACACCTGGAAAAGACTTGGAGGGTTTTTGAAATGGTTTGAGTGCTTGGAAGGTGTAGGAGGCCCTCCTGGCCAAGTGCGTAGTGCTGGGGAAAACGATGGGTCGGTTCGGGAAAAGGTTCAATGCCTTGTTCTAGGTGCACAGCACCACGTTCCAGGCACACAACACCTTAAGAAAATGCATGGGGAAAATTCGCCAAGGGTGCAGCGCCCGACTCCAGACGCGCAATGCCGGTCTAATTTGCCCGAATTTGATTTGGAAACTCGTAATTTTCTTCTCTTGAATTCTCTCTGATTTAGCAAGGCAATAATAACTTGTTTGAAGTGTAGAATAGGCCTTTATAGACTTAGGAATTATAATTAACTTTGCAAACCCACTTTCCTAATGTTTTAAGTATTTTTCCACTCTTTGCCTGTCTCACTAACTTTTTGACCTTTTTGCTTTGTAGGTGACTTAGATCATGAAGTTAACTCTTCTTTTTGCTTCTTGAGGAATAATATACTCATTTTACATCCTTGGAGTTAGATTAGTCATGATAGAACCTTCAAAACTTTATGTGGCTTCCATTATAATTTTTAACTTGTCTTTCTCACCTTGGTTGGAAATTAGGAAAATTATGTTCTTTTTTATCCTGAAAACTTGACACATTCATTCTGATATAGCAATAACCTTAAAATCATCTTTGGTTTCCAGCTTGGAGCTCAACATCATGTTTTTCATCTTTTTTACCACTGTTGCATTGTAGGTGACTGAAATGATAATTTAGACCTTTCTCACTGATACTCTTTACCTCTTTGCTCTGCAGGTTTTGCTTGAGTCATAAAATTGACTCTCTTTGGCTCTTTTATGTCCTTTAATACTTTCACTTAGCTTATGTCATGAAAACATTGAAGTAGCTCTTCCCGTTGGGCTTTGAAGCATGTTAAATTCACCTTTAACAAACTTAGGAACTAAAACACAAGGAAACATCTTCAAAACCCCTTTTGTTTCCACCTTGAAACTCAAATCATCTTTTACTTGGTAGGTGACTGAAAACCTTGAATTTACCTTTTCCTATCGATATTATTTATACCTTTTCCCTTTGAGGCAATGAGACATCCACCTTGGAAAACTTTGGGATGCTTGCACATAGCAACACTTTCACAATCCTTTCTTTGCTGGCATCATGGAGTTTTTAACCATGCTTTTCACCTTCTTTGGACACTTTCCCAAAACCTGAGATGTTTGGAGTGCTTTCAAGACAATCATCAGTGTTGTCTTCTAAGTTCTCTATATCCCTTTCAAGTTCATTCATTGCTGTCCAGTTCACCTCGCCTTTTTCCTTTTTTCATCAATAATTTCTGATAAACTTCTCTTCATGTTTGGCTTCTTGGCATACCTCCCCCATGGTCATTTCTGCATTTGATCCCTACTTGGTACACTACTGGCCCAATCAAGCTAAAAAACCCCTAATTCTCCTTAAGACCAAGTGCTTCCTGTCTTCCTTGCTGCAAGATGTATTCCTTTAGGAACATACCATTTACCTTATCAGTTTCTTCTACTGATTGACCTCTTAACACTCCTACAGAAGTGCTAAGTTATATTTACGTTTAGTAGAACTTGAATTTGACAAGGTAGTCTTCTTTGGAGACTTTCAGATCTTTTCTTGAATAACCATGTCTCAACATTTCAAAACCTTTGAACCGTATTCTTGCAAAGAAAAATAGTGTCTGAAACAACAATGATTGACCTTGGAGCATATGAAACCCTAATTTGACCTAGTGGGAGGATCCTTTGACCTGGCCTTTGAATGAAAATTGTCTTGGAGTCTTCAAGTGTAAAAAACAACGTATTGACAAAGTGGTGTATTGAAGATCCAAAATCCAATGTACTTGATTTATCTAAAGAGCCTACAGAAATAGTTTTGAGACCATTAATGCTTGAGGAACCTGGTGAACATGGGAAGGAATAGGCTTACAGGTAACCCTAGATGGAAAGTGGAGTCATGGGCAAGGGAAAAAGAGAGTAATGAGGTTATAGGTGGGAAAAATGATGGAGATGAGTGGCACAAGCCCATAAGGAGTCCTTTAGGAGTGGCAGGGTGACCATAGAATGGAAAAATGGTAGTATAGTGAAAAATTTTCCATAAGGATAATGAAGGCAGTGAGATTTCTAAAACTCACAATATTCAGGGGATTTTGTTTTTAGAAATCTAGAACCAATATTTCTTCATCTACAGATAGTAAAAATTACTAATGACTAACAATCATAAGAATTTTTTAACAAAAAAATAAAATATTCATTCAAAATTAAATAGCATAAGTTGAAGAGTAATACCATATGCATCCATTAAGGAAATAAAAATATGTCCTCACATAAATCTCATAATGCATACATATTAAAACTGAAGTTGATCTTCAAAAATTTTTTTACTTCAAAAATGATTTAAAAATACAAGTCTTGAGTCTTCACAATTTATCAACCCCTTACACCAACGTAAGATGTTTTATAAATACTTGAAAAAAGAGGATATGTTTCAAAAAATAAGATAAGTCTTAAAAAAAGAAAATCAAAAGATTTTTTGAAAGTAAATATCTACTTCTAAAAATATAAATTCTATGATTGTTCAACTGATATTTCCCTCAGAAGTAGGTAACTTCTCCTTGCTTTTAGAATATTCATACTCTAGGTTGAGAAATAGATGGGGTGCATGAATCTCGATATGTTTTACCCATTGTGAATACACTTGGGAATAAACTAAGAAATTAATTGAAAGGAACTGATTTATGTCGATTTGGTAGTTGGAAATCAAACCTTTGACCTTTTTATTTCTTTCCTGATATTTGCTTTCAAATTTATTAATGAGATTAATTTCCTCAAAAGGAGTTTGTAGAAATTTTTGAAATTTTTGTCGCATCAAGACCTTGATCCTTTAAATTTCTATATGATCTTTGATGACAAGGTCCTCTGTTGGATGCCTTAATTCCCCTGGAACATTTTCTTTCAGTGGTTTGGAACCTGGAAGGTCAAATTTTTCTATAAAATCAGTCCCTTTCAACAAAATTGCTAAGCATTGCCCTTGGGCACTTTTGGTCCATTCTCTGATTTCTCTAGCTTCAACTTCTCTACAGTTCAAAGATGTAAGCATTAATATTTTATCTGTTTTAGAAACTTTTGGAATTTCATCAGATTGAACTTCCTTCTCCCAATCAATAATAGACAAAAAAATGGTTTTAATGTATTTGCCTTCTTCTACTACGGAATCAATATTTTCATTTAAATTTGTAAACTATCGATAAAATATTGAGATTTTATCGATATATTTGTAGAACTTTGATTGATCTTTTCTTAAAATCAGACAAATTTGTAATGATTGATCTTTGAAAATCTCTAGACTCCGTGTGACTTCCTCATTCTGATTGAGTTGCCTTTGAAGATAATCAATTTTCCCTTTTAAAGTCGTAGTCATGACCTCAATATCGCTTTCAGCCTCTTCCTTCCAAATGCGAGTTTGTTTTTCATGCGCTTGGCTTAATTCTTTAATATGTTGCTAATGTATTGAGTTTAATTCTTTCAATTCCACCTGAAAATGATTTTGTAGATTTTCTCTCTCTAATGTGAAGTCTTGAATCAAAGTTGCAAAGTATTTTTTGCCAATTTTCTTCATTAAATATGTCATTCTTATGTAATTTCTTCGCCAACACTTTAATTTTATGTAGACTATTGTCTAATGAGGATGCTAGCTCATTTAGATGATATTGGTTATAATTTACAAAAGCTCATAAGGCCTACGAATATTCTTGGGCCTTCTCTTTTACATCTCCTTGAGCTTTCCAACTGAATTCTAAAACAATCTCTAAAGAATCATGTTTTCTTTTCTTTGTTCTCCTCACTATTGACTTGGTATGAGAATTGAAATAGTGATATGTTAAAGAAGGGACTATATCAAGAAATGTTTCTAATTCAGAAATTGGTTTGAACAAAAATATTCCCAAGGGATCTTCGTGGAAATAGGTGTCATTGAGGTTTTAGGAGATGTAGTGGAAACAATATCCATATTTGTTTGTGATTCCATTGCCTCTTTACTTTTCTGGATGATAGTATCATCAAATATTTGTTTTTCATTTTCCTTGTCAACTTCCATTTCTTGATTTGCCATGCTTTTTGGTTGTTTCTGCTCTGTCTCTTCAGGGGAATTGATTACAATGATCTCTTGTTCACTTACTGTCTTATTTTCTGCCAATGTGATTGTTACAAGGTTTTATTCTTTTCTTCAAGTACTTTTATAGTTATAACCTCTGTTGTAACATGCTAATATTTCTTCATTTCTTCACTATTTTCTGCCTCTTTACATGTAACAACAACATCTTCCATTTTCTCAATTTGAACTTCTTATTCCTGCTTAGAGACAATATAGGGATTTGACGTGATTTGGTTGAAATTAAATTAAAAGAATTCAGAAGCCTTTAATTCCTTAAAATAAATATTGATACGAAGACTTATTTCTCTTAAGAAACTTTCAAAAATAGTTTCTCTAAATTTTTTAAATTGGTCTCTTGTTTCAATATCTAAAAGCTTTCCTTTGTCAATGGCATGCTGAAAATCATTAATATATATTACTGATGAGCAAATATTTTTATGTAGTTAATTGTTGTATAATGTCTGCTAATAATCCCATGAGGGTCATAATCATACTAAGGCAGAGAATGTAGCCAAACTTCTTGAATCTATTATGCTTCCTTGAATCGATGTCCTTTGTCACTGGTATTTATTTCACCAAACTTAATTGGAAACTCAGGCCAAATATTCTTCTGTAACTTACTTAAATTCTGAGTTTGGACATTCAAAGTGCCTTGATTTGCCACTTCTCTTAGAGCGAGTATTTTAGGGATATAATGAGGTAAAAGAGGAGGTCCAACCTCATTCCCATATACTCTTATATAAGAAAAAAAATCTTCTACAAATCGGTGACCAATGGACTCTAGGCCTTCTTTCATATTTTGACTACTTCTTGGAGGGGTTTTACCAAACAATATTTCATAAAAAAGAATCATGAAATAATGGAAAATATCGTTAAAATGAAACTTGAAATTTCAATCCCACAAGATTGGGGCATAATTTTGAATAGGGAGCTGCTGGTGAGAGGGATAGTTCCATTTCATTAGGGGAAATGGGACTGAGGAAATAACAATATCTATCAAGAAAGCATACATATAGGAAATGTGTTTGTAGTCGGGGCGAGATTCTAATCACAACTTTAAAGCATTCGTGATGTTCTATGACAAAATGCCATCCCAATTGAGACGTTTCCCATCATGTAGGATACTATGGATTATTGGAATCCATTTTATTTTACAATGCTCAGGGTATTTCTCTCCATATAATCTGGTTAACATTTTGATGAGAAATATTATGGGTTCCTTGAAAATAGCTATGTGATATTCCATGTTAACCTTAAGCTTAAACCCTACATTTTCTTCTCTTATCCAATGTTAATTTATTCTGTCATAATTCCCCCTCTCCCCCCCATTTTTTGAAAACATTGTTTCAAAAAATATTGGGAAAATCAACATTGAGTTGGATCTTTGGGGGACTGAGCTTATAGATGGCCGACATGGATTATGTTTTCCAGGAGGTTATGATAATTTTTTTATGGTCTCATACTATTTGGGTTGAGATATCTGCATGAGAAAAAAATCACGAAATCATATCGTAGTAGGGGAAAATCCTAGCCCTAACAATTACCTTGTGTAACTCTGTTCTTCTAATACCTTCAAACTGATTATTCTTTGTTTAAGAAAACCTTGCATTTTTTAACCATCCTCTATCTTAAAAGAAACAAAAAATATCCTCCCATCTCATTGTACCTGCTTTCTGGGTCTTGTAAGTGCATTCAGAGATGAGGAATGGGTTGAGGTTGAACTCCTATGGTGATGGATTCTCTATTTCTTTGAGTTTCTCCTTTATCTTCTCCACTTGTTGCTTTTCCACTGGTGATTTTCCTTTCTTCCCCATTTTATTTCCTCTGAACATAAAATAGAAAATACATAAGTTATTTCTAATCAAAATTTGAAATTATGATAAGAATCCTTTGTAATTTTAGCGTGCTTACGCAAAAATTCTGCAACTAATATCATATCTCTAAAATTCAATCTTCTTTGAACCAGGTCTAAAAGAATGAAATAGCATGAAAGGGAAATTTTCTAGGGAGTTATGATTTTTTATTTATTGAAAACCCGAAAATAGTGTGAATTAATTCATTCATAAATTTCATTTTATGTGATCCAACTATCTTTTTTCGTAAATCGAGATAATATCGGAGAAATTTATTATCAATATCTAAACGAATCCATTTAGCGTGAAGCAACGAAATTTCAAATAAATTCATTTCAAACAAATAAAAATGAAATGCACACAAATCGAAGAAATAAATATTATTTTATTCAGGGAGATGGACAATCGAGTGGTCAAGGGTCCTTTTATTTGTTGAGGTTTTATTCTTTCTCGACCTCGACTACACAAGAGTCGAGTGTGATCGTAAGTTGGGTAGTCGGGAGATGAGGTAAGAATATTTAAGAAGGTTGGGATTTTTCCCGACCTTCTAATTGGGTGGTTGGAAGTTCAGGGGTCGGGAGGTCCTGAATTAAAAAGGATTTTTTATGATTATGACCTCCAACTTATAAAATTATTTTTTGATGTTTTCTTTAATTTAACAAAGTTTTTTGGTATATTTAGGAAAAACAATAAATATATTTGTTTAGGGCTTTGGTTTTTTCTTATGTACAAAAAAAAGGTTTGTTATAATCCTGATAACAAATGGCGACACACTAGAAGAAGCGATTATCTCTGTTAAACTTAAATTTATAGTTCAAATCAAAATAAAGTTCTTAGAAATTTTTCCTAATCTATGATTTATCACTGAGAATCGAGATACTTGATGAAGTGAAAAAATGGAACAAACGATCAAAATAGAATTAGTAATGAAAGAAATGAAAATTTTATGTAATAAGATTTAGGTAATGAATTTATTTATATTTCTAGAACCTTATTATTCAATCATCATCTGAAATTTTAAACATTACATTTAGGGTTTCAATACTATCAAAGTTTTTTCTGCTTTGCTTGTAATCATCTCTCTTTGAAACTTTATTTGCTTCACTTTTATGAGCACAAATATACCCTTTAGTTGCATTACAAACATTGACCCGCTGCTGGCAAGCGTTCATAGCCTTCACAGGTTTATTTGTGCTCCTTTTATTGTTAAAATTATTGTTTTCACTTTTTAGCTTATGATTGATTTTGAATTTATCATATATAGCCAAGTGACAGAAGCAGGGTTTTTAGAGAGTTGCTTTGATAGAAAATATTTCGATGTATTAAAATAAAATCAAACTCTGTATTGTATTATTCATTTTCTTGAAAGGATATGGTTTATTTCTTTAGAGTATTTGAAGATGATGGAACTCTTATAACATAAAGTAATCAATCAACCATTTTCCATACTTTTGAAAGTTTAAGTAAGAACTAAAGTAATATCAAGTATTTCCGGATTCTTCATATTTTGAGAATACTTTGTCCTTAAACTTTAATTTATTTTGAAACATAAGATAATATATTAGTAGAAGTATGCTTGTTGAAATATGTAATCACAGTTGTAATTTTACAACTAAAGAAACAAATGAAAAAAAATGTATGTATAGAAAATTTGAAAATGATAAAGATGAAAATAAAAATAATTTTAGGATACCAACATCCTTTAGTAAAACAAAACATTTACATATGTTCATGAAAATTTTTCATTATGAAAAATATAATTTCAAAATTTTACCATTCACTAACAAATTTTATACTTGGCCTTCTAATGTTTGTAAAATGTAGGTTGAAGGACCAAGTTTTAAAAAGATTTGAAAAGGACCAATCCAAATATGTTGAAATTTAGAGTGCCTGCCTTTCTCTTCATGGCTTTTATTCCATTTGAGAACTAAGTCACCAACAACAAAGTCTCTATGAGATGCTAAATGTTTATCAAACCATCATTTGATAATCTGTTGATGTTCATTAAGCTTAGCTTTTTCGTTTTGTCGTTCCTCTTCCAATTTTAACAATGCGTATAATCTAACATCCATATCTTTGATTGAATTATGCCTTATATATTGAGCTAATTGAATAGATGGAAAGAAAATATTTGGTGGCAAAATGACTTCCTTACCATATATTAGAAAGTACAGGGATCTTCCTAATGCTCTTTTGGAAGTGATTCTATCAGCCCATAGGGCATTGGATAACTGATTATGCCAATTCCTTTGGTGATTTTGAACAATCTTTTTCATAATTTGAACCAAGTTTTTGTTTGTGGATTTCACTAAACCATTACCTCGAGGGAAATATTTAATAGAGAATTTAATCTTGACACCTTTGTCTAAGTGGAATTTAGTCATCTTAAGAGAAGAAAAATATGAAGCAATATCAAATACAAAAGATAATGGAACTCCAAAACTTGTGATTATATGGGTTTCTAGGAAAGATTGTACATGTTCATCGTTGAATTTTTTCGAAGGGATTGCTTCAATCCATCTTGTGAAATATTTAGTAGTTGTGGGAATGTATTTATGAAATTTTGAGGAGTTTATATTAATCTCACCAATTATATATAATCCCCATTGTTTGAATGGTCCTTCAACTTCAATAGGTTGAAGAGGAAGAGCCAACCTTTTTTCTTTTCTTGGTGTTGTTTGACATTCCTTAAATTTCCTCGCTTGTGAATAAGAATCCTTGAATAGAGTAGGCCAGTAATAACCTGCTTGCAAGACTTTATATGTAGTGGTTTCTCCTCCAAAATGTCCACCAGAAGGTCCATCATGAAATTCTACTAAGACTTTTTTTGCATCATATTTCTCAAGGCATATTAGTAAAACATCATCATAATTTTTTCTAAAAATAATTCCATCAATTAATTGATACTTGGAACATTTCAAACGTAAAGCTATTTTTTATTTGATTAATAAATGGTGGGGGGAAGTACCATGAATTAAGAAATGTTTTATATTTTCATACCATGTATTTGTTGGTAGAGTACATACATGATTTGTTCTTGATTCATTTCAAATTCATTGTACCATCCTATTTCAGAATCAAAACTTTTATCTTCATTTGGGTGATATCCTTCTGCTTCGGCTGATAATTTACATAGACCCTATCCTCTTATGATTTTTGATGGTTTAATTTCTAAATCATATTCCTGTAATGTAGTCATCCAATTTTCTCCTTTTTCTCCTAAGCCTTTATGAACTAACAAATTTCTAATTGTGGGATGAGGAACTATCACTTTAGCATGGGATTTCAACAAGAGGTTTAAATTTTTTGATGGATTTATAAACAACATAAGCTTGCTTGTATATTTCTAGATAGTTTAATTCAACACCTTGAAAGCAATAACTCATAAAAGAAAGAGGAATTTTCGCATCTTCAGAATTGTTTTCAGTAAGGAATGTTGCACAAGAGACATCAAATGCAAATGTATACATAAAAAATTCTTTATCAAAATTTGTATTGATTAATGTTGGAGTAGCAACAATAGATTTTTTGATTTTTTCAAAAGCATTTTTTTTCTAGAGGTCCCCATTTAAAAACATCATCTTTCTTAATCATACCTTGCATTGGTGATCCAGGAGGATCTTGATCATTACAAGATCGACAGAGTTCCAATTCAACTCCAGTAGTTCGATGTCCAGTTCAGTCTTCAGAATTGTCAAATCGCTAGTGAAAGGTTCTTCAAATGTTAATGGTCATCATGTGTTTCAAATTTGGATGAAAAAGATGAATGTTTGGGCTAAAATGATGATGTAATATCCTAAGCACTAAGACCTAAATCCTAATGTCTAATCCTAGTTCTAAGGACCTAAGCATTATGTCCAACCCTTATACCTAAGTCCTATTCCTAAAACTCTAAACCATATGACAAAGACCATATCCTAAGTTACGTATCCTAAGTCTAAAATCCCTAGCGCAAATGCAAAACTATATTAAAAAACTATGTCATAAATTTCCTAAGTCCTATACCATAAACTTTGTATAAAAATAAAATTCGGGATATTAAATCCTATGTTAAAAAACATTAAAACTAAACAAAAAACCTTTATTCTAAAGGTTTGGAAGCTGGGTTTTTAACATATATCAAAACCTTATTATATAAGTTTCGGATGGGTTTTATAAACCATGGTGTATAAAACTTTATTATAAAGTTTCGGACTATGTAAAGGGTTCGGGTGGCATGTTTTAAAACATTGTAAATAAAATTTACTAATAAACTCCCACAGAGTTACGATGACCACATCGGAAGTCGGAATTAGTTGACAACTGTTTTGACCACTAGATGGACCGTGACCGCCGGAGCCACCGCAACAATCAGAATTCGGCGTTGATCACATGCCGATGGTTAGGACCTCTGCCCGGTTAGTTAGCCATCAGGGCTAAATTTTTATTATATGGTTTATTTGTGGGTTTTCAAAATTAATGTCAACGCTAAGGTTTGGGGATATTAATCCCTAGGTTCATGAATGGAGAGGGATTCGACCCTTATCACAAATTCTTCTCAACAAATTTCTAAATGAAGATTCGAGGCAGCCTATTTAAACCAGGGAATTGGCTCATGAAGTTCAGCTTGGATTTTTGTGAAGACATAGTGCAGTTTCAGAAGTTGAGAGGCAATTTTGTTTGCAACATTGCTCAACCGTCGGTGGTCGGAATTGAGCATGGAGACATGCATTGGAAAGGCAGTGAAGAGTACTTCTTGTTTACAGGGTTCAGATGTGCCTACGAGCAAAGTCATTCTGTTCTATTTATTGTAAATTTTCTTCAAGATAAATCCTAATAAAAACGGATACCCACTTAAAAGCGGACCCGAAGATGTAGTCCAAGAGGGACAAAATCCGTCATCAAATTGTTTGCCTCTTCTTCTCTCTGATTATTGTCGCTATTTAATTCATTTATTCTGCTGGTTTATGTTATTTTTCATTAAAGCATACTTTAGTTAACAGTCAATCTAAAGGACAAAATAATCAAACTACCTCAGCACTTTATTTGGTCAATTTCAGATCATAATGGTATCAGAGCAGGTTGTGCTTTGTAGTTTGTTTGTCAGTGGATGTTAACCAGGTTGGGTTTGCAACATGGAAAAGGCAAGCTTGAGGAATTCGATCCAGAGATCGGAAAATGGAAATTCGTTCATCAATCAACGATGACAGGGACTGAGAAGGTTGAGACTCCTGAAGCTACTGAATGAAGCCCAAGGATGAGACTCAAATCCAAAAAATGTTTATGAACATGCATCAAATGTTGGTAGAATTATATGAAGACAAAAAGAAGAGAGATGAAGCCTCAGCTTCTAAGGCATCAAAGAAGGGTAAAGGCAAGGCAGATAAATCTCCTCCTTCATCTCCATCTTCTTCTTCTTCTTCTTCTACATCTAGTTCTGAATTAGATAAAGAAAAAAAACTTAAGAGTCCACTTTTGAAACTTGATGTTAAGTTCGAATTACCTGTGTATGACGGAGAAATGAACCCTGAGAAACTAGATAATTGGGTAAAACAATTATAAGTCTATTGTCGTATTCAAAATATTACTAATGATAAGACAAAGATCCAATTAGCTACTCTTAGAATGGGGGGTACTGCTTTAATCTGGTGGGAGAGTAAGACACAGATAGATTTAAAGCGTAAAGGAAAAGTTATCACCTCATGGACTAAGTTTATAAGGGCTCTAAAGAAACAATTCTATCCCTTGGGTCACACACAACATGCTGTAATGGATTGGCAGCGCTTGCGAAAAGGTAAGGGATAGAGTGTTCAAGAGTTCACACAGGAATTTCGAAAGAAGGCATTAGCACTTGGTATTTATTTGGACATAAGAGAAACTTTGTTTAAGTATATAAGAAGTTTTCATTCATATTTGCAGCATACATTATTAATGTTCAATCCTAATGATTTTGATGAAGTTTGTGTTCAAGCTATTCATGTCGAGTCAGGTGGTAGACCATTCAAGTTTACACCAAAGACATCCACGCAGTTGGAAACTGAAGATAGCAAAAAGAAGGGCAAGTCAAAGGGAAAGAAGACTGCCACAACTCAGAAGGGAGATGATAGACCTACGTGTACACATTTCCAGAAGATCGGCCACAATGAAGTGAGGTGTTGGAAACTTCATCCGGAACTGAAGCCAAAGAAGTTCCAAAAGAGAAAGGGTGAAAAGAAGGCTCAAACAGCAATCCCGTAACGCTTGGATTTGGGATCCGATTCAGGTGATGAAGGTAAAATCACTGTTATGGCTACAACAGGGAAGGTTTCTGAAGCTAGTACTTCTGCTTCTCCTAATATCACACAGTTGAATTAAGGAAAAAGGATCGAGTTATTTCATATAAGGGTAACTTCAAAGAATACTAAGATAGATACATTATTCGATACGGGATCACAGGGAAATTTGATTTCTGAGTCATTGGTTAAACAATTGGGTTTGAAAATAAATAATCATCCAAAGCCATATCCTTTAGGGTGGTTAAAGGAAAAATCTCAAATTCATGTTACCAAACAGTGTCGGTTGAAATTTGCAATCACATCTAACTATATCGATAAAGTAGATCTGGATGTGATACCGTTAGACATTTGTGGAATTGTCTTAGGTAACCCTTATCTCTATGACCGTGATGCATTATTTTATAGAAAGGAACATATGTATCATCTCATAAAATATGGGATTAAGTACATCGTTCAGGCACATAAAAATCACTTGAATTTAATTAATGCTAATCATATGAAGCGCTTAATTAGTTCAAGTAAAAGGTACATACTCATGTCGATAAAAGAGCAACATAAGGAACTTAAGGATACTTGTTCAGGTTGTGAATTTCAAAATGAAGGTAATTTGGTTAAAAATTTAGATTCATTACAAGATCTAGTTAAGGAACCAAAACATCTACTTCATAATAAGGAAATATCACATGAGATGTAGTTGATTCTTGATGCCTCTAATAATGGAATGTGTCGCAAGTCAGTTGTAGATCATAAAGAAATAAAGAAATTAAAAAGATTTGTAATCATGTGTGTAAAGGAACAACATAAGAGTCAACCATATTATAGATTTGAGGCTTCTGCGATGATTATCTTGTGTAGAGAAGTTTTCTGGTTTAATCGCATCCATTTTTGTTGATTTCCGACGTTTCGAACCCAGCCAACGGGGTTCATCATCAGGGAAAGAACATAGATCTTTCCCTGATGATGAACCCCGTTGGCTGGGTTCGAAACGTCGGAAATCAACAAAAATGGATGCGATTAAACCGGAAAAATTCTCTACACAAGTCAACCATATGTTGGTTCAAGTTATGAGTCCCAGTTTAAAGATAGTTTGATTGAAGGAAACAAACATCTTACTCATAAGCAGAGAATACAACATGCATTACAGATGATGCCTAGATCTCTTCTTCCTAATGAAAGAATGAATCAAATCAGTTTAAGTTTGAAACTTAACAGATGTAGGGATACAGGTCAGTATTGGGGAAAGTAACTGTTTGATTTCTCTTGTATTGTGTCACCATTAGAAGCCTCTTTTCAAGTGGAGAGGGATAATTTTGTTTTCATATCAAAGCCTTTCTAAAAGCAGTGTCAAAGTATTCAGCTTATGCATCACGGGTAGTGCTAAACAATGGAAACATCAAATAGTGATGTCAAAAATGTCTTTAATAGTCTCTGTCATTCCGCAAAATAGACTGTTAATACAAGTCAATGGTATTGAACAATATCCTATAGAGACTGTTTTCAAAGATTGTGAATCACTAACTCATCGTATCTTGTGGAAAGAAGTCAATTGCCATGTTTATAACAGGTTGTTTCACCATCATCGCAAGTTGTACATATTGCAGAAATGTGAAACAGGTCACCAGTTCAAAAAGTGCCATGGTCAGCATCAGGGTCATCACTTGCAGTTGATTGATCAAATGTATTGGTACATCATCAAAGTCAAGATGAAAGTGAGAGAGTTGTATTATGACTTATTTTCAGTTTAAAATCAATCTTTGGTGGTCCAAAAGCTTTTTAAGTGGAGAGGATTAATCCAGGAGGATCTTGATCAGTGCAAGATCGACAGAGTTCCAAGTCAACTCTAGCAGTTCGATGTCCAGTTCAGTCTTCAGAATTTTCAAATCGCCAGTGAAAGGTTCTTCAAATGTTAATGGTCGTCATGTGTTTCGAATTTGGATGAAAAAGGTGAATGTTTGGGCTAAAATGATGATGTAATATCCTAAGTACTAAGACCTAAATCCTAAGGTCTAATCCTAGTTCTAAGGACCTAAGCATTATTTCCAACCCTTATACCTAAGTCCTATTCCTAAAACTCTAAACCATATGACAAAGACCTTATCCTAAGTTACATATCCTAAGTCTAAAATCCCTAACGCAAATGCAAAACTATATTGAAAAACTATGTCATAAATTTCCTAAGTCCTATACCATAAACTTTGTATAAAACTAAGGTTCGAGATATTAAATCCTATGTTAAAAAACATTAAAACTAAACCAAAAACCTTTATTCTGAAGGTTCGGAAGTTGGGTTTTTAACATATATCAAAACCTTATTATATAAGTTTCGGATGGGTTTTATAAACCATGGTGTATAAAACTTTATTATAAAGTTTCGGACTATGTAAAGGGTTCGGGTGACATGTTTTAAAACATTGTAAATAAACTTTATTAATAAACTCCCACAGAGTTACGATGATCACGTCAGAAGTCAGAATACCATATGACCACAGTTGTAAACCGCGTCGGAGTTGTTAATTGACAACTGTTTTGACTGCTAGATGGACTGTGACCGCCAGAGCCACCGCAACAGTCAGAATTTGACGTTGATCACATGCCGACAGTTAGGACCTCCGCCTGGTTAGTTAGCCATCAGGGCTAAATTTTTATTATATGGTTTATTTGTGGGTTTTCAAAATTAATGTCAGCACTAAGTTTTGGGGATATTAATCCCTAGGTTCATGAATGGAGAGGGATTCGACCCTTATCACAAATTCTTCTCAATAAATTGCTAAATGAAGATTCAACGCAGCCTATTTAAACCAGGGAATTGGCTCATGAAGTTCAACTTGGATTTTTGTGAAGACATAGTGCAGTTTCAGAAGTTGAGAGGCGATTTTTTTTGTAGCATTGCTCAGCCATCGGTGGTCAGAATTGAGCACGGAGATAGGTGTCGAAAAGGCAGCGAAGAGTACTTTCTGTTTATAGGGTTCAGAAATGCCTGTGAGCATAGTCATTCTGTTCTATTTTAGTGTAAATATTCTTCCAGATAAATCCTAATAAAAATGGATGCCCACTTAAAAGCGGACCCGAAGATGTAGTCCAGGAGGGATGAACTCCGTCATCAAATTGTTTGCCTCTTCTTCTCTCTGATTATTGATGTTATTTAATTAATTTATGCTGTTGGTTTATGTTATGTTTCATTAAATCATAATTCAGTTAACAATAAATCTAAAGGACAAACAAATCAAACTACCTCAGCACTTTATTCAGTCAATTTCAGATCAATTGGTCTGATCGTTTCAACAAAAAATGGAATAAATATTTGAACAAAATTATTTTTTCCCAAAAAAAATTGCATAGATTTTTTTATTACGAGGAAGAACAATTTGCAATATTGATTTGATTTTATTTGGATCAATAACAATACCTTCTTTAGACACTATGAATTCTAATAATTTACCTTCTCTAACAACAATTATCATCTTTTTTTATTTAATGAGATTCCAAATTTTTGACATACATGGTGAATATGGTAATGGGAGCCAAGCTGTATTGGATTATGATAAAAAATCCAAATCAATAGTGGATGCAAGTGATAAGGTAAAAGTATTTAAATCAACAAAGTGGCAAGGAGGGGCGAGAGTACACAACTATGGGATCGCCTATCAGGAAATTGATCAAATCCTCTTCTGATATCATTATGAAAAATTTAAGAAAATTCCAGGGGGAGGGTGCCTCCATTGAAATCTTCTCGGATTTGATAATGGGCCTCCAACCCTTGGGTTTGTACCATTCCCTGGATGCTCTTCGTACCTTCCTGAGGCAAAATGGGGTGATATATTTGGACCAGATTTCAGATTGCGATCATTAGAGTGGGTGGAAGGGGTGGAATTTAGACGATATCCCAACTGGTCTACTTCCACAAACAAAAAAAATCATCAATAAGTTAAGAGGTTGTGCCCCCATAGCTCTCTTAGTTGAAGACAAGTGGGGTTGGAAAAATTCCAATTAAATAATTAAAGATGGATACTCTCACCTGCTCTTGAAAGCTCAGGTACCCCCTAAATCCTCCGTTTGAAATAAAATCTGGAAATCAAATGCTATTCCAAAGGAAATTTTTTTCCGTTGGTTATTATCACATATTTTTTTTTATCACATTAGAAAACTTACAAAAGCATGGTCACATCAACCCTTCCAATGTCCTCTTTGTGAAAATTCAGAAGAGTCCATTCCCCATCTCTTCCTCCGTTGTCAAGTGGCGAAGGATATTCAGGTGATGGTTCTTGGTTGTCTTTTCCTCAAGAATTATTTGTTATCTGACCTCCATCATTTCTTTAGCTCATGGCCCAAATACTATTCGAGATCCCTTTATGCTAAAATCACCCTCAAAGAAATCTGGACTGCTCTTCCCAAGTATGTACGTTGGAAAATATGGTTACCCACGAACAAATAGATCTTTAGAATGAACCCCCCTACCAATTTTGCAGCCATGAAATCCCTCTCGTCGTTTATGGAGCTACATAGACAGGAAATTGGCCCCTCTTTGGATCAAATTGAATTAGCCTGGATCGTGCCAAAGGTATGTACTCTAGCCCCTAAAATTCTAGAAAAATTCACCCCTCCTTCTCCCCCGTTGCTCCTTAGATTGTCTTCCGAGGGGCTGGTGTAATGAATGAGATCTTCAAAGCAATTGAATCTCGAATTTGATGGAGCATCAAAAGGTAATACTAGGGTGGCAAGAGGGGAAAAGATTCTCATTAACCCCGAAGGAAACATTGAAGTCATATATGCTTGGGGCCAGGGAAGAAAAATAGTTAGGCCGAGGCTTATGGGTCGTTCCTCGGGCTCGCTTTGGCTCAAAAAAATGGCATTAAGGAAATAAAAATTATAGGGAACTCCTTGCTGATAATAAATCACACGAGATACAAATTTTAAGCACAAAACATGATCCTAAAGCAAATTATAAAGTGATCCCAAGGCACGAGTTCTCGCATCAATCGAGTGACATTTTTCCACATCTTAAGAGGGAATAACCATGAAGCGGACATGCAAGAAAAATTGGCATGTCAGATGAATGAGGAAAGAAACAATGTGAATGGTATAGAGGAGAATTTATACATTCCTTAATTTATACTAGAGGAGGTTGGCGGTACAGGTTTTTGCAGATGTTTTTCTTCTGGTGCTCCTGTTAGTGTCCTATAAGTATAGGATTCATAATTTGGAATTGACTTATGATAGTCTTGTAAATATGTACATACTTTGCTTTCTGCAAGTTTTTCTCCCATATTTGTAGAAAATAAAAAAGAGGGTAAAAGTCCTAAAAGAAAGATCAAAGGACTTAGAAAAAATAATATACCCCAAAGAAAAATAAATAAAACATGAAAGTGAGCAAGTCCAAATGCCACTACTTTTTACTGATGATTATGGCAAAGTGTCAATAAATTCCATAATCCATGATGAGTTGAACTGCTTAATCTTGACTTGTCATGCTTCAATTTTATTGTTGTAGAATAGTGAATAAAAATTGGTCAGACAGATTAATCTTAACTAATTAGTAGTTAGGTAGAGAATAAAGAGGAGCTCATCAGTTTAATCTGAGCCCTCGGATGATATAAGGTAGATTTAGATAGTTTTTATACCTTTCAAAAGAATAAAACGTTCAAGGTTGCTAGCTCAAATGCACCTGCAAAATGGAAGAAAAAATGTTAGACTAAAGGTTGGGTAGGTAAAAAGAAGTGGGAAAATCATGTAAATACTTTTCACTAGGCAAAAATCACTAATTTCCTTTCCGCTATAGTTATTCTGCATTTTAGACTTCTAGTCAAAGAGGCTCAGAGCATTTCTCTGACTTTTGTTCGGATCGGACCCAAGGCTTAATGACTGATAAGTTGAAAGTGTTGAATTCCTATATTAATCCCTAATTTTCATCATTTAACCTTCATGCACTCATCATTATTCAATTTCATAAGTAAAGACTCCTTTTTTTTTTACTTAATGAATAATCAAATTCCCTTTTGACTAATCTCCTTCATTCATAAAAACACAAAAAACCCTCCAAAAATGTTATATTCTAAGTCAAAGTGGTTAAATTACAAATAATAAAGCCTTGCTTTTACATTATCACTTTACTTAGCTATATAATTGTTTTTTGGTGTTTTACATTGTCCATAGTCATATTAACTTCTAATTTACTTATTAAATCCTTATAAATAAACCTTACCCTAAGTATTATAACTCCTTTTATTTTATTTATCCCTGAAAACCCACTATTATAAGCTTTTATGCCAAGGTAATTACCCCACATGTTGAAAAAAATCCCAAAGATATCTCTTTGGCATAAAACTATCTATATTCAAAAATCCTGCCCCCCTATAGTTTTAGACCATTCAAAAATGTCTAACAACTACATAATAAAACTTAAAAATGCAAAAGCACGTTTTATTTACATGCTATGTATTTAAAATAATGCGAAAACAATTCATTACCCATTACACGATTATATTCTATTATAAATACCTCACGCATTTGCAAAATGCATTTACATCCTACACAAATTAACCATGATCTTATATTAACCACCCTTTATTCATATCTAAACCCAGGGTTAACCTCTTATTAACCCACCTCATGCGCTTTACCTTATATATAAACTTACTTTATATATAACTCATTACCCAAACCCCGCACATATATTAACCCTTCCATATAATAAAACTTGGTTTTAAATCTTATTTATGCAAAGTTTTAATATATGAAACCTTGCCCGACTCATATAAACTGCCTAGTCCCACCCATCTTTCCACTGCAACTCTTAACTTAATCTTGACTGTTCACTTGATTAAAACAAATCCAACGATGCGTGTTCAGTTTCGTGCTCTGAAACTGATCGTTCAATGTTTGATCAAATTCACGTGATAAAAGTTATTTTGAAATACCACTCGATGCAACGTTGGCCACATATCATTCGATCGCATTCAATTTTCAAGAAACAACTTACCACTTATATCCGACGTGAAACCCACTGGTTGTTTTCGCATTCGAAAACAAATCCGCCTCCCGCTTTTGAATGGACCTATAGTAAATGCTACATATAATGGTTTATATTGATAAGGTTAAACTATTGAAAAAATCATTGTTATATGCATTCCCGACTAGTAAGAGAACTCGCCCTAACTATTTTAAAGAATTTTGAGCCTCTGTTTAAACCGTTTCTTTCCCCGAAGCTGAATTGCCCGCTGTTCTTATATTTTGACGCTAGTTGAAGCCATCCTTTGTGCCAAAGGATCCTGTTCAAAGCCAAAGTTACCAGAAACCCTTTCATTCATCAAATACTTGCAAAAGAGGTATTTCTCAGTGTTTTGACTTGTAAAATTTTAAAATTAAACATGTAAGCTGAAAGAAGACTAAATTGAAGAAAATTAATGGTTGAAATTGCCCAAAAACAAGCCAAACCCTGGAAATTTTTTTCCAGGGGGCCCAAATTCATCTGTAAACCCCTTTAAAGCCAAAATCCTCAATTTGAAGCCTCTTTTAACCATTGAAAGACAAATTCCACGGTTCAAAAGGGTTTAAAAACGCACAGAAAGCCAAAAAATCCCGTTTTTCAGTCTTACCAATCCAGAAAACCTGTGTTTTTTGTCTTGAACTCTTGCTCAGATTCCCAGATTCTTAAATTGTCCCAGGTTTGCTTAAGATTCCTTTGTTTCTATAAATTAACTACTGCAAACAGTATAATCTTGCTTTATTTATCCTAAAAATAACAAATAAGCAGACTACACCTAAAGCTGGGGGTCCCAAAGCTGCTAAAGTTATGACAGTCAAGCCTTCCAAGCCTGAATCCTCAAAAATAAATAAATCTACTCCATTAATAGCTGCCAATACTGCTGCCACTGTTAATCCCATTCAACCTCCAATTTACACTGAAGAAAGCATTCCTTTAACTGATTTATATTACAATATTGCAGACCCTATAGTGGAATTTAATCTACTAGAGATTCATAACCGGTGTCATGGTAAGTTTTTGGATAAAAAGCAAGATGACATACCTATTTGGGAGTCCAATTTGCCCAAATATGTAGTTCCTGTTACTCATCCAGCCCAAGACCTTGTCAAAGTGTGTCAGCAAAATTATGTTCCTGATCAAAGATACATTGTCAATACAGATAGGGATATTTTGTTTTCCATTACAACACAATCTATAAATGAGATACTTCAAATAAAATTTGATCCCAGAGTAGTTCCATTGTCTATTGAATCATTGACCCAGTTATATTTAGGGATGGATTTTCCTAAGAGGTTTATGGTCTTTCAGAATTTCATGCTTGCATATTTAGACATCCCAAAGGTTAATCCTCCTTATTCCACTTCAAAGTTCCCTGAAGCTTCTAGACAGGTGATTTCCATGTTATCATTTATACTGGGATACTTTAATGATGAATTCACAGATGCATCTGTCATTGGTTTTCTATCTACATTGTCTCCTGGGAAACCTCCTGCCATGATCTTTGATTTTGCTAGAATCATTGCTGATAGCATCCATCATCAGTTGACAACATTGCCTAATGAAGGAGTTTTTAGATATTTATCATATCTATTCCATTTGTTTCTATTTTTTAAAGCTGAGCATTTTTCCATTTCTTTACAAAAGGTGAATGTAGAGGACCAACCTCTATCAGTGATATTTTGGACATCCTTGCTCAGAAAGGAAGGAAATGAATTCAGTTACAAAGATTTTTCAGACTTGTTTATTAGGCTAGCCATGAATTTGATTTACAAGTCAGAACATCCCAGAGTGAGTGAGGAAATGAAAAGAATATTACAACTATCTGAACAATGCAAAGTAGGAGACTGGTACTTGTATGAGAGATACACAGAAATAAGAATATTTGGAACCAATTTGTCCCCTTATAAGTTACTTGAATTTTTAACCATCTGGGTTTTTTCATTGGAATATTTAAGGAAAGTTTTAAATGCAGATGCTATAAACTTCATGGCTTCAAAGAAAAAGACTCAGTTTAAGTTGAAAAACCAAATTGGCCCTTTCATAGTAAACAGTAGGGAGGCTGAGAAAGAAATATCTAGAAGATTATCAGAATATCAATTTCAAGAAAGTTTTCAGTGGAATTATGACCCCCAGGGTTTTCTCAATGCTATAAGGATCAAATGCAAGCTTCCACCTTTTATACATGATTCAAAACCAAATATTGAGAAATTTTCCAATCAAATAGAATGGGTGGAAAACACATTAGTAGACCCTACTGCTAGTACAGAAACAGTGAAAAAAGTAGACAATTAACAGGTAATAATGGTCTTCAAACAGGCAGAAACTTCAAGTAAAAGAGACAGAGAGGAGCAAGGTTATTCAGCTGAAACTATTACTGAGAACAAGTTCAAATTGATTTACAATAAAATGGCCAAAATTATTACTGCTGAAAAGGAAAAGGCTATTCAAATAGGTGATACCAATGATCAACAAGCAAATAATGAGTCCACAGTAATAGTGAATGAAACATTGACAGAAATTGGAAAAGAACAGTGTGCAGCAGATAAGCAGGGCAGGCAAATGATTGAAAATAAAGTTGATTTGGAAATTCCATCTTCTTCCAAAACAACAGAGGGAAAAGATTCTGATATAAAACAAAAGTACAAGAAAATTAAGGATAAAAATGAGGAGATCAAAAGAGAAATTTATTCTCAATTTCTCAAAGAAAAACCAGGTAGCAAGGACAAACTATTAACAAATTTTGATTATTCAACTAATAAAATGATCATGTCCTTCCTTTAGCCAAAGATTTCAAATCCTAAAACAATTTCTGATTATAAAAAGACAAAATTTGAAGTTGATGCAGAAAGCATCCATGAGCTGGATCAAATAGAATTTCATAGAAATACATCAGAAATGCTATATTCAAAAGTAGTGGATAAAATTAGGAGTGCTACACAAATGCAAAACACTATTTTTAATATGCAAGATTAGATGAAGCTGGACAAATCTTCTTTACATGCAAAATAGCTAAGGATTAAGTCCTTAGAAGATCTAGTCCTTCAGATAGGGGTGGATCCATCGAATATACAAGTTTCTCAAGCATTGATAAAGAAAAATAATGATGACATTAATGCTTTCAGGAAACAATTAAAACTTCCTCAAAGTGAAAATCCACAAGAAAAATAAATACTGCAAGAAAAAAAAGAAAAGGATGAAATGACAAAATTAATACTAAATTTGACTGCTTAAGTCAAGGATATGGAAGATCAAATGGATATCCTTATTAAAGAAAAATAAGCCTTGAAAGAAAGTGATGTTCCCCCTATTCCCACAGTTATCCCTATTGTTACTGATGATGTTCCTTCTACATTGAGAGACAAGTTGGCACCTAAAGGGTCATTGGTAACTGCAGTATCAATGCAATCAAATACTACTTCCCACACAGAATCATCATCTACACAGGTACAAAAAACAGGTGGAGCGACAGAGATAGTGAAAGCCATGGAGGAGATGTCCCTTAAGAATAATGAAATCAATAGTTTAAAGAAGACCATTCAAACTCTTGAATCGTCCAACAGAAATGCTTTAATAACATCAAAGGGACATGAACAAAGAGAAAATAGATTGGAAGAACAGGTAAAGGCTTTGCAAAAGCAAGTGAACTTTAGTGAACAAGTGTCCTATATAAAGAACTATCTCTGGACCAAGATAATTGAAGGCATCCATCTCCAATGGCCATCAATTCAAGTTATATATGAGCAAAGAGATTTACTTCTAGCAGCACAGGTAGAGATTCAAAAAAAAAAGGAAGAACTTGCAAATAAACCATCTCAGGCTTTAAAGCTTATTGCATTCTTGAACAACAAAAACAGAGATGAACTTGAGGAGTTTAAAATACAGGATAGGACTGAGACAATACTTCAGATCAAGAAAGTCCTCACAAAAAGAAACATAATGAAAAATTTGGAGGAGAAATGTGAGGCTATGAACCTATCAATAACAAAGTTTCTGACAAAGTATACAACATTTAGAGAAGCTGGCCTCCCAGACATCCATGGCTTTAATGAGAAACTGATGGTCCAAACAGACTATGATAAGAAAATAAGGGCCCATGCTAAAGAGCAAGTAAACAATCCTTTGCCACAAGGTTCTCCCACTGGTAAAGTGATTCTGCAGTACTTTGAAAATCTATTTTTTCTACAAAATGAGATCAAACATCTTTTCATGGTCAAACCAAATTTTGCAAAGTACTCTGATGCAGATGAAAGCTACAGAAAGTTGAAAAGTATGAAGATACCTAGTGCTTAGCAGTGGCAAGAGTTTACAGATTTGTTATAACAGCATAGAGGCAGAATAGTGAAGAAAGGGACATGTAAAACAGTGAAGCTGAGAAGGAAAAACCAAAAAGTTTTTGTGATTTTGGTTTTTTACTGCTGATAAGTATCTTTTACAGCAGTGAAAGGGTAAAAGGAAAATCCAAGTATGACAATGAAATGATATGACAGTGAATTAATTTTTCTACCACAGTGAAAATTTCATTTTATAGCTGTCAAAAGGTTAATATATCAGTTGAAAGTGTATCAGGCTAAACAACAGGGTCAAAGAGTATCAGAAAAGCAACAACCAACAAATTTTTACTACTATAATTTCTCTATTTTTACAGCAGTGAAGAGATAAATGAACAACATGAAAGAGTATCAGGAAGAAAGGTAGTGTTAAAGGATATAAAGTGAAAGAGTATCAATCAAGCAATATTTTCCAAATATGCCAACAAGCATGTACACCTTGTCAATAAACTGTTTTGATTAGATAAGTTAGTTCTATATTTTATAGATAAGAGGACAGCTTGCTAAAGTTGTTAAGCAGCTGGCCCTCTTAGTGTGTTAAGATATTTTATTTTCCTAGAGTTATTCCTAGATTTCTCTAGGATATTTTGTAATAAACATTTTGTATAAATACTTCAGTTTATGAAGTGTTTAGGGTGGAATACAATTGCTAAGAAACTTATAGACTTTTTGCTGGTACATTGGAGGCTCACATGTGTTGATTTCAAAGTAGCAGTCTGGAAAATAGCCAATTGGACTTCATAATTCAGGATTCATGTGATAATTTGAAGAGTAAAGTGCATCTATCTTGTCATTGTTTACTTTCTAAGTTCCATTCATTTCATATATGTTGTTCAATCTTAATGATTAAGTAGGAGTATTACTTTAGGACTAGTGTTAAAACTCCCTGTCTTAACTACTTAATCATTTACATTTTTTCTGCTGATTTTTGGATTTAGGAATTCTTAATTGCTTCTAGTCCCGTTTGACCCCTGCCTCCTTCCTCTTTTCCGGATCAAAGGATCCTTCATTGCCCTTTATCCCGAAGAAAGCCATCTCATCAAAAAAATCTATCCAAATCTCTGAGGGTTATCTACCTTGCCCTGAATACATTAGCATCCTCTTGGCCTTGCCTTCTAGTGCTTCTTGCTAGAATTTGACTCCATAGCCCAATGGACTAGTAGATCCCTCTTTAATTTGTCTTCAAGTAATCTTATTTTCCACCAAACATTTCAAAACCAAAACCAAATTGAACTATCGTAACTAGCCTAAAATATTAAATAAAACAAAGTTAAATCATAAAGAGAGAGCCCTCTCTGAAATTTAGGAAGCCTAGATCCTAAATTTCCAAAGTAGGTTTGTGGTTACCCCTAGTTTTATTAAAACTGAAAAAATCCAAGAGCCCACAATATTTGGAAATTACTAGGGTGATAACATACTGGCGACCATACTGGGGATCTAACCAATCTCCAGTTTTAAAATTAGTCTTAAAGGAAGATCTTTAATCTATCTTTTTACTTTAAGATTTGTTTTAACGGTTGTGGGTATTCATAAATAGTCATTTGGCTTCTAGGAAAACCTACTATACCAGGTGTAACCCAGATCCTAAGCCTGCAGTTATAGTAGATAACCCAGAACAGATTGGAAAAAATAAAAAGAAAAAACAAATTGTCAATTTAGAAGCTGAAGTGCCCTTAAGAAAAGATAATTCTTTACCCAAAGAGTTAGTGAACTTAACTGATATTAATTTTGATTTCAAATTTGAACAATGATTTTTTAGAGTTTAATCTGAAACTGATTTAAAAGAAACTGTCATAGATCCTTTTTTTACTTCTTTTGTGAATGAAAAACATAATATTATTTCAACAAAAAGAAAATCAGATAAATCTGAAACTCAAAGTCCAGTAGAAAGGGTTAATGTTACACGAATTAAATATGTTGATGAAGCTATTAAATTAGCTCAATTTTTATCTCACTTTAAGCCTCCAGTTTCTCAGTTGCACACAACAATATTTCCAGCAGCAGATTCAACTCTATATGCTGTCACTTCATTTTTAGACTTCACTGTTAGTCCATCCACAGAACCTTTTATTCCTGAGTTGTCTTTGCAGCCTAGGATTATATTTTCATCATACCGTCAATCCACTGCATCCACTAGTTTTATAAGCACTACATCATCAGCTATCATATCTAGCATTGCTCCTGTTGAACCCTTAGTTAAATTGAGAGGGGGGGGGGTGAATTAGTTTAACACATTCATGGAATTTTAAAACTTTTTCATGAAAACTAATTTACACCTTCATTTCATGTTCAAATTAATATGTGAGTAATCTTAGAGTGTGAGTAGCAAGCATTTATATAATGTAACAACAAACTTAATATGAGAGCAACAAGTATTAAGCAGATGATATAAACCAAGTCAATACATAAACACCATGCACAGAGACACCAGATATAAGTGGAAACCCATAAAGGGAGAAAACCACATCTTATTATTGTTGTGATGCAAAGGCAAGCTCCAACTCCCTCTCACCACTGATTTTCTGTAGGCACCAACATACAGGAGGCTCCTACCTCAATTATGCAAGCTACAACTTGTAAGGAAGCTCCAACTCCCATCAATTTTCTGTAGGCAACAACCTACAGGAGGCTCCTTACTCAGTCAGCTACAACTGACATCTATCAAGCTACAGCTTGATAGGAAAGCTCCAACTTCCTTACTCTTTCAAAAGAAAAACACTTTCTGATTTACCTTAGATATCAACTCTGTTCTGTACCTTCTCTTCTGCTGTTCATCAGTCCTCATATCTGTCCTATATCATCTCTGCATCTTCTTGGATTCTCTATCAGCTTCACCTTCTTCTCTACTCAGCTCCTCCTTCTTTTCTGCCTCACTGCTTCATTTCTCCATTCTTTTTCCTCACTCTCTAACCTCTCTATGCATATCAAGATGATATTATTTATAGAGATTTTCTTATGACTGTCTGTATTCCTTAGGGAATTCGAAATGAATAGCCATACCTCTTTGTCTTCTTCCTTCTCATTTCTTTTCCAGCTCACTCAGAAAAATATAGCTGTATGTGTTAATTTTAATATTACAGTGGGATTTTGTTTTCTTCCAGAGACTTGCCAATGCATCACAAACAATAAAAATCAATTACAACATTCACATTTTCGGCTACATAAAAATAATTTTTCTCAGCCCATTTTCTAGCTTTTGGCTTTGCTGGCTTTGTCTTTTTTGCTGCTGTTAGGTAACTGTGTTGCCTTCTTCTGCTCACTGTCTTCTGCATATTTTCTAGTTTTTTTTGCTTGTGCACCTGTCAAATTCGTTCCTGTGCATATTCATGTTCACCGTGATTGTGTGTCTGCTGTATATATATAACTGCTGATCTGGAAATCTAAATAAACATATTTGGAGACCTTTTTCTTCTAAGGTTATCTTATGGTTGTGAACGATGTCTAACAAATTATGTATGCGGGAACTTTGTTCTTTGCCTTAATGATATTATACCTTATTATAAAATCCATAATGCGCCTCCAACGTTCTCTACCTTTTATATTTTGATTATGAGATCATATATGTCGGGACTCACAATTTTGCGCTCTTTGTATCTGTCTGTGCGATGAATTAGACCATGATTATAAGGCCATTGAAATTCTCCACTACTCAATGGTCTTCGGCATATTAATAAATATATGTTCCCGGTATTAAAGCTCAACCCGCAACTTCATATAATATATCGAATTATGATTTGACTATTACAATTGGACCATTGCAAAACTTTTAACTTTTCAATCTTCATAAGCAGCGTCTATTTTATAAAAACTATATGATGGCCGGCAAACCCACAGTCCCCTATCTGCTGTTTCAATTCGATGTATATAGGAATGCATCCCTAGATTTTAACTCCAATAGTATATATATACCTCTCTCAATTCATACGAGAGTACACCTCCATCTTATTGTTTGAGCTGGAAATTTAAGTGAGTGCGGAGCTTCAATATCTCACTATTTCCTCAAAGGTCATAAACCCCTCATTTCATATCATATACCCTTTTTTTCAATCCCAACACTAACCTTTGAAAGGTTCGGGCCCCACAGCTTCATAAACCCTTTTTCTATTTGCCGATGTGATTAATCGCAACTGTATTCTTCCGATTGCGATTGGATTCTTTGTAATTTTCCCGATGCGATTGATCACAATCGCATCCTTCTATGGGATGTTCCGATGTTCCGCCCTTTTTCCGATGCGATGGCATACCTTTAAGCCGGACTTCAAACACACATGAGTCACCGTGTATAATGAATCGGGTCCGGAACTCAATCGCAATTGGAACTTTTGTTAACAAGTTCCAATGCCATAAGTCTCTCTGATGTGATTAGAGAGGGTCCCACAGGGTTAATAGATTCATAAATTCTTCTGTCCATTCAATTTATTATAATGTATGCGTTTGCCAATGGTTTAAAAACCAAACACTAACTCACGCTTTATAAACCTTGATTTTAAACCCAATCTTCGGGCTATACCAACAATGATTAATAATCATCCGATCACAACTCGGAATTTCGACCACCCACAATATATATTAATCAAACATCATACTTTATGAAATATCGATCACAATTCTATGATAATAGCATTAAAATTCCATCACCCATATAAAACATCGCTCGGCCCCATCTAAGTCTCATATACAGTTCCTGTACGCGCACCCTTGTGACAATTCATATCAACTATGATATATTAATATATTTGCATCCTCCGTAAAATGTCAAGAACATTACAACAAAGCCTCAGCCTAGGCTTAAACTCAACGATAACCGTATGGCGTATTTGGGCCCACATTCAACCGCTTATCAACACTCCACAGGCTTAATACATCAAGTGTATTGACACATATCAACCCGACAATAGATTTTCGGCCTTCAGCTATGGACATACACATATATATTTGCCCTTGGATTAAAACACACTTTATAACACTGCATACGCGAACTTAGACATTCGACCATTGGAATAACTAGACTATTGATTCAACGCGCATTCGGGACCCACACACATTTCTTGCATTAACTGTTGAACGGATCCAACGGTCCGCCATACGTCGCGCTCCAACCCATAATCCGACGGCAACTGACGAATATCGCATAGATTAGAAGCACTAAGATTAATCTTTTGAATTCACGCGATGAAAACAGTTTTACAATACTGCCCTTTGCCACGTGTCACACAGAGGCATGTATCGTGTCCAAAAAGGTGTTACTGCTTACCACTCACAAGGGCGCACGATACTACTGGTTTTTCTTTCGAAACTGCTGTCACTATTCCCTCTTGGTTCCAGTTCTAATAATTCCGTTTCAATGTTTTGTTATAAGGAATTTCCGCCTTTGTTATTTGTCAACCTTTGTTAATACTGTGGCTTTATCACTTTTCTTCTGATTTTTGGTTCCACCTTTTTAAATAACTGTCTTCCTTTGTGTTAACCCCGTGGCGTGACTTCACCAGTATCAACCACAACGTTCAATGGCTTGACCATCGTATGATTCAACCATACAAATGAGATATTTAAACCTTCGAATTCACGGTTAATGCATGCTTCCAGTTGTATATGCAAGTTAGGTGGTTCAAACCTACAGTCGAACCCGAATGAGATTCAACCTTATCATATACAAAACCTCTACACAGAAATTCATTCGGAGCATTGCCCATACAATTATTACTGTGCCATCACCTGATCTCACAATTTCCTTTGTGGGTTCACTGTATTATGACTTTAATTTCCTTAGTATATATATAACCTCACACACTATACTCCACAGTAAATCCATGTACAGAGTTAAAAATAATTGCACATAGGAGCCATTTATACTCCCAATTATAGAGTCTCATCATACCCATGCAATGCTGAACAATTCCTCCCATAGATACAAATAAATCCACCTGCAAACACTTCTTCTTGTCTTCGCAGAACTTCTTCTTCTCTTAACTGTGCCCCTTTTTCAAAATCCAATGGCCCTCCTTCTGTCCTCACTACTCTGCACCTTGAATAGCTCTCTGCTTCTTTGCTATCCTTTGCTCCTTGACTGATGCTGCTCCTCACTTCTCTTTTTGCTGTCTCTGCTACCTCTCTTTTTGTTTCCTCTGCTCCTTGGATGATGTTTCAGGTGCTCCTCCTTTGTCATCTCCTTTTCCATCAATGACAACATTTCCAACAGTCTCCCCCTTTGGCATTGATGGCAACACATCCACTGATAATCCAATGCTTCCTCCAAGTCTTCCTCTACCTAGCTTCTTTTAGAATACCCTTTCTTCTATTACTTGCTTTTCCTCCCCCTTTGACATCAATGGAAAAGGGTTTCACATTTCTCAGTGTAGATTCCGTCTTTGCATTTTCTCTCTCTGATTTGTGTTTATACCTTCTTCTTCTGACTTTGTACCCTGCTGCTCCAGACTGGTGTACGAGAGTTGTTGAGAGAACACTTTTGAGGATAATTGAACTTGAATAAACATTCAATCTCTATCTGATGTAGTGTGCCAATACACTTCTGTTGAGGAATATTGTAGATGGAATATGTCTTCTTCTACAATACTTATCTACAGTACAAAATTTGTTCAATTGTGATGAAGCCAATATATCCTTTATTGCTGCGGTACACCTTTCTTGCCTGTTGGTGATGATATGAGCTAGGATGTTGATATTATCCTTAATAGCTGAAGGTTCTTGTTACAGATGTGATCAATGAATTAACCATAATTTGATCTAAGAGATCAAATGCCTTTACTGCTTGCATAATGTACTTTCACAACAAAACCTTGAGGTAGGATGCATTCAATGTATTGGTCAATCTCACTTATCAGCCATGCAATTCATTTATGTCATAAGGGGTATGTATTTCAATGATCACTCTCTCTTTAAATTGTGAAATACCAGCAACTCCTTTCTGCTGAAGTAAGCTTGTGATGAATCAATAGCAGACTTTTGAGCTTCAACTGTTTGGTTAACACAGCTCGTCTTTCATACTTTCAATACTTTAACTATCTTGTAATGGTAGTTTCCAACAAAGGAATCTTCAAGTTGTTTGATTGATATCTCATCCAACAGACTTCACACTGTTTATGCATAATCCTTGATATTCTTTTTCCTTAATCCTTTGATCCTGAGGACCTATATCACATTGCTGCTCCATGATAACTCTTGATATTCTGTTGATAGACATGCTGCCTGCTCCAAGTACCAAATGATATTACCTTGATAAAATATGTAGAGATTTCACTTTAGCTTGCCCATTTACCCATAATTTAAGACATCCTTCATAAATTCTTCTATTGAGCTTTCCACTGTTCACATTAACAATCATCAATATCCTCAATTTGATCTTGTCATTATTTAACCTTTTGCTTAGTCTGTCATTCTGAAAAAGAATTTCACTGCATTTTATTTTATATGACAATTCCAGAATCATTGTTGCTTTATATTGCCTTATATACCAATTCAACTATTCTGACATGATGATCTTCGGGAAGACATCTTCAATTTCTTTTCTTGGACTCTTCATGGGTAGATCACTCAGAGAATTATCACTCACTTAACTGTATTCATCCAAGAGGAATTTTCATAGATGAATGAAGACATGACATAATGATGATAGGCACTTTTCTTGCTAATCCTTCTTAATGTGATTCATTTTTAATTCTAGCAGTATGAGGTACAGTGTGATCATCACTTTAATGTGCTGAAGTCTTCTTCTATCATCATGGCTATTTGCTACTTTCTCTCCTTCCATCAACCTGCTGGCTATTGTGTGCTTCAGGTGATCTTCTTCCTCAATAATTCCTTTTTAGAGAAATTTTCCTTTTCCTTCCTGATCTCATAGCTGTTCTTATTACACAGAGCTCTTCTCAGACTGCTTTCATGGGGTCTATTTATGAACTGCTCTTCCCCTGGGATGTTGTTTCATATTTGTCACTGTTTGAATATTTGTTTTGTTTTCTATAGCAGCTCCCCCTGAGACTATGTTGGATTCATTATGTTATTGAGATGATAGGCTCCCCTTTTATTTTTTCTTTCCATACTCTATTGGGGTTCATCATAATGTATGTACTCCTTTTTCATTCATATTTTTGTTTAATTGGATTGGATTTCATCATCTGTCTGGAGTTCTTTAATATATATGGTAGTTTACAGTCCTTTGCTTTGTGACCAAGTTTGAGGCATACATAGCATCTTATTTTATCAAAGTACATTTGAGTTGGAGTATAATATTTTGTTCCCCTTTTTGAACATAATTTACAATCAACAAGTGTATGTCCAAAATTATTGCATGCATAAAAATAGCCATGGAAGTGATTTGTGTACCTGGTGGAAGATTGTCTTTTCCATTTGCTTGCTTGAGGTAGTCTTATCATTTGCTGCATCTTTTGTTGGTTGAAGTTGATAGGCCTTGTCTTACATTGTGCTGCATTATGTCCTTGTTTATGACAAGAGAAACATGTGTTATTTTTCATAGGAGGGAAGAACTTCCTTTGACATCTTCCGAATTTGTTCAATTCATCCTAAGGAGCATATGAGCCTTTAGCAGTTGATTGTTTCATTCTCTCATTCTCTGTTATTTCATGTTGCTGCTTGATTCTGTTTGTTTCTTTACAAATCTTGTTCTTGCTGGCTTCTTCTTCTGTGGGAATCTTCTGAGCTGCTTCATTTTCCTTTATAGCTTTTACAAAGATGATTTTCTTGTTATCTTCTACCTTGGGCTTAATGGTTTCTCCTTCATATCCTATCCCAGCCTTTATGAGAGGAGATCTTTGAGAATTGAGAATTTGGTCCAACTGTCCAGAGCTTTTCATTAGAGGTGTATTCATTAATAGTTCTCTTTGGGCCTTTTCTAATTTCTTTCTCAGGCTCACTACTTCTTCTTCCAATATTTCACATTCCAGACTTTTCTCTCTCATTTGTTGCAGCAGAGTGTCTTCTACTTTCTTTGCTTCTTCAAGCTGTGTCTTTAGGCCAATAATTTCTTTCTTGTCTTCATATTCTTTCTCATCACATATTTGCACCAATGTCTTCAGGTCTTTGTTTTCACTCTTCAATCTTTCTATTTCAGTCAAGACTGTGTCAAGTTTGGCTTTTTCTTTAGCTACAATTTCTTTATGGCTCTTACTTCCATTCACACTAGCAGGTACCTCATTTGATTGAACATTTTCCTGTTGACATGAATTTTTCTTCTTCTTAATTCTCTTCTCCTTCTTGACAATGCAGTCCTCTGTGTCTATTCCATGCATGAAATGCAATCTGTCCCAGATTTCTTTTGCAGAGGTTAAATCCATTATCAACTCAAGGTCCTTGTTATGAAGACTGTTATATATCACACATTTTTCCTTGGCATTCCTCTGTTGTTCTTGCACCATGGGAGAGTCTGTGCAATAACCATCACAAACAAGCTTCCATACCTCAGGTTCATTAGCCATTAAACTTGTTTTAACCTTATCTCTCCATTCAGGAAAGTTTGCTGTATTTATCACAGGTACATTTTGGTATTCCATGACTCAACCAGTTCTCCTTCAAGCTATTAAGCTTACACAAAAGGAACTTGGCTCTGATACCAATTGTTGAACCCTTAGTTAAACTAAGAGGGGGGGGGGGGGGTGGGGTGAATCAGTTTAACACATTCATGGCTTTTTAAAATTTTTTCATGAAAACTAATTTACACCTTCATTTCATGTTCAACTTAATATGTGAGTAATCTTAGAATGTGAGCAAAAATCATTTATATAATGTAACAAAAGACTTAATATGAGAGCAACAAGTATTAAGCAGATGATATAAACCAAGTCAATACATAAACACCATGCACAGAGACACCATATATAAGTGGAAACCCATAAAGGGAGAAAACCACATCTTAGTATTATTGTGATGCAAAGGCAAGCTCCAAATCCCTCTCACCACTTATTTTCTGTAGGCATCAACCTACAGGAGGCTCCTACCTCAATTCTGCAAGTTACAACTTGCAAGGAAGCTCCAACTCCCATCAATTTTCTGCAGGCACCAACCTACAGGAGGCTCCTACCTCAGTCAGCTACAACTGACATCTATCAAGCTACAAATTGATAGGGAAGCTCCAACTTCCTTTCTCTTTCAAAAGAAAAACACTTTCTGATTTACCTTGGATATCAGCTCTGTTCTGTACCTTCTCTTCTGCTGTTCATTAGTCCTCATATCTATCCTGTATCATCTCTGCATCTTCTTGGATTCTCTATCAGCTTCACCTTCTTCTCTGCTCAGCTCCTCCTTCTTTTTTGCCTCACTGCTTCATTTCTCCATTCTTTTTCCTCACTCTCTAACCTCTCGATGCATATCAAGATGATATCATTTATAGATATTTTCTTATGATTGTCTGTATTCCTTAGGTAATTCGAAATGAATAGCCATACCTCTTTGTCTTCTGCCTTCTCATTTATTTTCCGGCTCACTCAGAAAAATATAGCTGTATGTGCTAATTTTAATATTACAGTGGGATTTTGTTTTCTTCTGGAGACTTGCCAATGCATCACAAACAACAAAAATCAATTACAACATTCACATTTTCGGTTACATAAAAACAATTTTACTCAGCCCATTCCCTGGCTTTTGGCTTTGCTAGCTTTGTCTTTTCTGCTGCTGTCAGGTAACTGTGTTGCCTTCTTCTGCTCACTGTCTTCTACATATTTTCCACTTTTCTGTGCTTGTACACCTGTCAAATTCGTTCCTGTGCATATTCCTGTTCACCGTGATTGTGTGTCAGCTGTATATATATAACTGCTGATCTGGAAATCTAAATAAACATATCTGGAGACATTTTTCTTCCAAGGTTATCTTATGGTTGTGAACCATGTCTAACAAATTATGTATGCGGTAACTTTGTTCTTTGCCTTAATGATATTATACCTTATTATAAAATCCATAATGCGCCTCCAACGTTCTCTACCTTTTATATTTTGATTATGAGATCATATATGTCGGGACTCACAATTTTGTGCTCTTTGTATCTGTCTGTGCGATGAATTAGACCATGATTATAAGGCCATTGAAATTCTCCACTACTCAATGGTCTTCGGCATATTAATAAATATATGTTCCCGGTATTAAAGCTCAACCCGCAACTTCATATAATATATCGAATTATGATTTGACTATTACAATTGGACCATTGCAAAAATTTTAACTTTTCAATATTCATAAGCAGTGTCTCTTTTATAAAAACTATATGATGGATGGCAAATCCACAGTCCCCTATTTGCTGTTTCAATTCGATGTATAGAGGAATGCATCCCCAGATTTTAACTCCAATAGTATATATATACCTTTCTCAATTCATACGAGAGTACACCTCCATCTTATTGTCTGAGCTGGCAATTTAAGTGAGTGCGGAGCTTCAATATCTCACTATTTCCTCAAAGGTCATAAACCCCTCATTTAATATCATATACCATTTTTTTCAATCCCAACACTAACCTTTGAAAGGTTCGGGCCCCACAACTTCATAAACCCTTTTTCTATTTTCCGATGTGATTAATCGCAACTGTATTCTTCCGATTGCAATTGGATTCTTTGTAATTTTCCCGATGCAATTGATCGCAATCGCATCCTTCTATGGCTTGAAAATCGTATGATTCAACCATACAAATGAGATATTTAAACCTTCGAATTCACGGTTAATGCATGCTTCCAGTTTTATATGCAAGTTAGGTGGTTCAAACCTATAGTCGAGCCCGGATGAGATTCAACCTTATCATATACAAAACCTCTACACAGAAATTCATTCGGAGCATTGCCCATACAATTATTACTGTGCCATCACTTGATCTCACAATTTCCTTTGCGGGTTCACTGTATTATGACTGTAATTTCCTTAGTATATATATAACCTCACACACTATACTCCATAGTAAATCCATGTACAGAGTTAAACATAATTGCACATAGGAGCCATTTATACTCCCAATTACAGAGTCTCATCATACCCATGCAATGCTGAACAATTCCTCCCATAGATACAAATAAATCCACCTGCAAACACTTCTTCTTGTCTTGGCAGAACTTACCCTTTTTCAAAATCCAATGGCCCTCCTTCTGTCCAGGGAAAATTTTAAGAACCCCCTTAAATTTATATGTATAATAAATGGGCGAATCTCCATGATACATAGGAAAAGAGGAAGGCTATTTTATCAATAATATAATATGTATATATAATTTTTTGGTGAATCTCTCACCATATTATATTATCTTATAAAATCAAAATCGGGAATAAAATTCCCGACTGTGGGTGCCTTGTAGAGAGAAGGCAGCATGCCACACGGCCCCCTGCACCAAGCAGTTGTCCTCGCCACGAGCTAGCACATGGCTCTAGTGTGGGTGCCATTAAATTCTCCTTGCTAGCTTCGAAGCAAGGCGCCATCACTGACACTCAATTCCGCATTCATTTTCTCCACCGTGAACTCTCTCTGGTCTATCCTGGTTGCAGAGCACCCTGTCCATTTATGGGCAATGGTGACGACACTCCTGCACATTTCTCCCTTCGCTTCTCTATCAGGTTGGCTCTCGACTCTATTTCTTCTGGTTGTGCCTCCTCTCCTCTATCATCCCTTTAGACTCCCTTCCCCCACTCGACTCACGTTGAATTTAGTCTCTTTTCTTGCCCTTCACTCTCCATTCGTCCCACTCAGTTTCATTCTCAGAATTATTCCGCTTCCATACCTCGCCACCATCGTATGAGTTGTTGCAAAGGCGGAGGTTGGGGTTCGCCCGCCCGCCCTCCTATCCCTACAATTACTAAGCGCATAGTGTATTTTTCCTTGGCCATGGATGTGTTGGAGGTTCTTGACCCTCGGCACCTCTCTGCCCATATTTCTCTCTAAATTTAGGTCCTAACGAGCCCTATAAGCATGAAGAACATGCTTTTATCTAGAAGACCATCATTAAAGGACATGAAACCCATGCTTTAATAAAATAAATTTTTCTTGTTTGTTACATAGGATACATACTGAAATGAGTACAACAACAATTATGAAGAACGAAACTACTTACATTTTCGACACATACTTAGTCAATCAACCAAAGGTTTAAGACTTAAATATCCTGCAAGTTTCCCCTGAAATATGCATTTACCAATCATGTCAACATGAGGGGTAACAACAACCACCAATGTGATCAAGTGGAAAATGACAAGAACATTGTTGTAGGGGTTCTCGACCTGCAAAGACAAAACCCAGTTCCAACCTTGACAAATTGATGATATTTTTCTTCAAATAGGATAAATTATAGTCTCTGCTGAAATATTTATTGACTGGTGGATCATATGTACCAGTTATAACCAAGGATAAAAACCCAACTCAAATGATCGCATGACCAATATACCTTCATGTCAAGCAAAAAATCACCATTGCATAAGGAATCCCAAGAAATAAACTCTAAATATGAAGGGAGGAGACTTGGAATTTGGGTTACACACACCAATACCAAACAATTTCAAGAAACAAGCTTGGATATTTAATCTGGGCTCCACAGGTATGCCAATCAACCAATCCCATGCAAGGAACATTGGCCAGCATACCCTTGTGCTGCATGCAAGACACACCACAAACCTTTACCCTTGTCTTCTATGAATTAACTGTGCTACATCTATTGCACACAACCACCATTAGTAGACCATTAAATGCTTGGAAAAAAGTAGTTAATAATTCCAAAGGGTCAAAGATTATGAAAATACAATGCATCGCTTTGAATGTAGAAATTAAGTGAACCCAATTTTAAGCTACTAAATGCATATTTACGAGGGTCAATAAGGAAGTATACAACATAATAAAGGTATGAAAAAATTTCAATATATGAATCACCTATCATAATTATCCTTAACAAGCCCTTAGAAGAAGGAAGAGCTCCATTCAAAGAGAGGGTATCCTTGGCCAGATTAATAGATAAAAAATAATTATTAATGTCCAACAGATGACCACAAAAGTAGGTCAATAGGACCGTGTTAGGTACTAAAGGAAAATGAAACATCTCTAACTGCATCATATTGGAGTTTGGAAATAGCGAGGTGATACAGAGGCATAAGGAGAGACTGCAAACCAATCTTCTTTATAGCTTTAGTTACCACCAAAGAAGTCACACTCCTGAAAAAATTGACATATAGGATTAAGAATCTGATCAGGATTTACATAATATTCTTTCCTCCCAACCTGCACAGTAAGAAAGTCCAAACCTGTGCTCAAGTTCAATGGGAACTCTTGGGGTTTCATTCTTCTTGTAACATTAAAGTGCTTTTCCCTGCAATTTTTGAAATATGGAATGAAAAAAGAAGCAAAAGTAGCACCTTTTCTTGAATCATCAATATGTTGGAGGTTTATTAAGTTCCCAAAGGAATCCGGCAATGACATCATGCATGCTTGGAGTCTAGTTCTTCAAGGAGTAGATACGAAAAAAATCTTCTAGCAATGTTAGGATGTAAGCTTTCCCCATATGTTCCTTCAATCTGACTGTGCATCCTTTCAGAGCAATTGTTTCTAACTTTCTAGATGCTTCAGCTACCTTATCTTTGGTAACCATAAGGAGGCGAGATAGATCAAATTCGTTAATTGTGGAGGCTCCTGTGATGCACTCTTAAAATATTAAATATGATTATTTCAAGACCCCCACCTTCTAGCAAGGTCAAAATATGAACACAAGCTTTCTTTAGAACTAGAAAACTTCACTTCACTTTCATTCTCAATGTTTCCTAGTGGCTTCTCCAATTTTCCTAGTATAGCTTGTGGGCTAAGGCTCAACACATTAGAAAAGAATTCTTTTTGGAGGGACAAGTAGTCTCTGCTAGTAGATTGTTGGAAAATTATTACTGGATTCATGTAGTAGCAAGTCTAAGGATAAGAAATCTAGATTAGGTTCCATAATTGTACTCTTTGGTTATTACATAAATAAATAAAAGTATTTATCAACAAGTTGCAAACTGGTATATTATCAAGCAATGCTTTCTTTATCGAGTTTCTATTTTTTGTTACTTACAAAAAGGTTGCATGCTATCTGTTTGTAAAAATCCCTAAAGAAATTGAGAATATAGTTGTATTCAATGTGTCTCATTGAGGAAAGGGTTATTTTTCATCAATGTGCAAATACTTGAAATGATGTCACTATTGTAATAAGTAGCATACATAGAACATTGTAATAATTTGTGAAATAAGTAAGCTATCTACCTAAGGGGATATGATAGTTGATGAACCCAGAAAATAGAGAATATGTCACACATAGATGGAAGAAGAAAGAAAATGATTTTTTATTATTCTGAATCAGAGGTAGAAGAAGTAGAAATGGGTGATCAAGAATATCAACCGTGGGGAAGCATCATGCATGCCTTGAGGAATTTAGCTAGGGACAACAAGAGTTGGTACAATGGAAGTAAGAATTGGTGCAGGCCATCACTCAACCATTGAAAAGCTCAATGCAAGGGAATCAACAGTATAACAACAGAGCCCCAAGGGTTAGCTCAAGCGGTAGTGAGCCAATACGTGGGCCTCTCCGTTGAGGGAGGTCACGGGTTCGATTCTTGAGTCCTTTGGGGTTAGGCGCCGAAAGTCCGCCGAACGGTTTGCTGCGCGTACCATCCAGAAATTCTGGGGAAGTACGCCCGGATTTCCCGTGAGCTTTCCCCTCATTGAAAACAGTATAACAACAGGAGTGGCACTAGGAGATCAAATGGCCAAAATTTGCAGCATGATAAAGTCTTCAAATTTAGCCAAATTTAACTCGCAATCACCCACCAGAATAGCACATAGACCACTCCTACCAAAGTTTTTATAAGAACAACCAAGGAATAATACATGGAAACAATAGAAGGGAGATGTTTTTTATGACTACGTAAATAATATCAGAAAATGTGGGAATATTTTCATTCTTCTATGTCATTGTAGGAATTTTTCAACATACAATATAAGGTAGGCCTAGGGAACATGGATGGGGATAACAAACTATGATATTCTGAAAAAGGAAAGAAAAATAACTCTGCTCGCTTTTGATAGGACACTAGTTGTACTTCTAGGGCATTGGTTGAGAAGCTAGATAGTTCCAACTCGACCCTATGACTGGGATAGAGGCAATCCAATATGCTACTCTACATCTGGAACACAAAGTTTTTCCCTGTTGTGAGTTAATCCTATTGTGCATGAAGCACTACAATCTGCCAACACATCAATTTTTCTCATCCAGCAGGGAGTGGCAGATTTCACTCCCGAGAGCATCAATACCTTGTTCACCACTCCTTCAACAAAGCAAAGGAATCGCTCAAGCAATCACAACATCCGTATGCACTGACAAACTCCTGTTAGACTGAACATAAAACAAAAGAAGCAGCGCATCAGGAGTACAAAATTGACATTTTCCAGCCCCCATCCAGAGAGATAGTATGGTTACTGTGTAAAATCTATAGAGAAGTCAATATGAAGGCCATGTACCATTATAATGTTTGAGTAAATGCACAAGTTTCAAAGCAGTGAGAAAGATCTACTGGGGACAAGTACAACCAATCAGTGATTCAACTCATTACCAGGAACATCATTCCCTCAATCCAACACATTTCATTTAGTTTCTTATGTATTCTATACACTGTTACCTACCCAAAAATTCCTAAGGGAAAATACAATTGATCAAAACATCATAACAGTCCACCTCTAGTAGCCACTGATATCAAAACAAATAGCTTCTTCAACAAAATGCATTGCTTGTTGAAAGAGTACTCACATAGAACCACAAAAAAACACAACAGTTATTGAGGGAAAGATGCTTATTTCTTCCACAAAGATTGTAATATTGTGTCTAGTTCTTTGACAACTCATCATCTACCCATTTCCTCCTCCCGAAGTGTTAGAAAAGCTTCTATTACAATAATTCTGCAGGAAATTCATGGATGGTTTCATCCAAATCAAAAAGTATAGGAAAGGACATTATGTTCAACCAATCAGCCTAGTCAAGCATACTCTCACGAATCATGCCCATATACAATTTTTTCCAATGAACTGTCAAAGCTGGAGATTTTGACAGCTGAGCCAATCTTCCACTACAATCCTGAGAAAATATTGCAGAATTAATGAGAACTAAAAAACCTAGACTTTCAGCATACATAAACAAGAAGAGAAGATTCATAACATTGTGGACTAGAAATGGATTGGCAGAAGACTAAGGGGAATTTTCAAATGGGGAAAGCAACAAATCTTCAGGCTTTTTTGGAGAAATCAGAAAAGAAGAGGGGCGTGAGGAAGAGGAAGCCAATTATGGTAAGGTCATATTTACTTGTAAACTCTAGCTGTTACAGATATTGCCTAGATCTCAATAACAACAACAAAGTCACAAATTTTACAAAGAATTCCTCCAACCCTTCCAATGCAGTCTTCTCCAAGTTTTTGGCAGCACAATCCAAAGGAGACCCAACCGCTTCATAAAAAATAGAACAAAGTAGCCCAATCTCTGGTGTCCGCTAAAAGCTCAGCCTCCACCACAAAGGACAAATCCACCAATTTTTTCTACAGCTTCTTCATAATAACATGTGCATTACAACTCATTTTCCTTATCCAAATTTTTCTATAGCTTCGTGATAATAACATGTGCATTACAACTCATGCTACTTATCCAATTTTTTCTACAACAATTTCTTGATAATAACATGTGGCATTACAACTCAATTCCAAGATGGCCGCTACCACCACATCACTTGCTAACTAGCCTGCCCTTTTCACATTTATGTGTGTAGAAGAGTCAACGCCCTAGTCTAATATTTTTCTATACATAGTTGGTCTTGAATGATAAGGCCTGCTGTCTACATTCGTTGTGGGCAACAACTGAGATATTGAACTTAAATTGTTTCCACTTAACCAACTGTTATACCTTGGGTGCAATTGGATTACTATTCGCAGGTTTAGGCGGGGCTAAAAAATGCTACCAACACAATATTTTGCCAGACAATAGTTAGCTATTCTGAAGCTTAAGCTTCCTAAACAAACTTATCCCATAAACTGCAGCTACATTGAGCATGAAATGACTAATATTCCAAATAATCCCTTCAGAAAGGTGATACCGTGACTCTCTCAAGTATAAGTCACGTATTCTACTACAGACTCATAATATGGGTTAGAAAATACCATTAAGATTTGAAATTTGGAATTATCATCTGACATTCTAAGATCATAATACCTATATTTGTCCAATGATACTTTGAGTGTAACGAACAATCAAATCCAAATAGTATCTCTGCTAGGTTTTATGCATGAGTTTGTGGTGCATGGATTTTTGGTCTAACACAGTCCTTGTGGCCATTAATTCATGTCCCACCATCTTAGTTGGCATGCTTGGGCTCTAATGGCCCACACCCATCATAAGGTCTTTAACAACCATTTATGGCTCAGTCTCAGCCCAAGGTAAGATCAATTCATCTGAACTCATCTTTAAGATAACTCTACAGAGCAAATTTTTTACTGTAAAGAAGCTGCAAGATCACTTTCATCACCACAAAGCAACCCCCAAAGTTTGTTTACAATCTACAAGGTAGTGACAGTCCTTTTGAGGAAATTTCCATTGATATACATCCATAATGCCAAATTAGTTGCAGAATATATGAAAACATGCATATTTTTACATAAATCAAGATAGAAGATGCCATCAACCGTCATAGAACATTAATGATTACTTGTTTGGAGCATAAACCAGCTAGAATCTAAATTTTATCAATTACAAACAAGCATACAAATTTTGAAGTCATACAATAGAAACTAGACCATTAGCTTAATGAATGAAACAGGTCATCTAGCAACTGCCAACAATAACATGACCAAATAGCTATGTTTATAAAATACACTATCTACAGTGTACATACTGAAATATGAAGGAAAAAAGGTCCAAAACAATAAAATGAGCTAGTTTCCAAACACCTCTCTATAAGTGTTTACCAATCCTAAAAGCACCCATGTTGCCAAATGTTGTCACTGTGGGGTAGCACAGCCACGCATCTTCCAAAACTGTACAGTAAGTAAGTCCAAATCTGTGCTCAAGTTCAATGGGGACTCTCGGGGTTTCATTCTTCATGTAAAATCAAAGTTCTTTGCCCTGCGATTTATGAAATATGGAATGAAAAAAAAAGCAAAACTAGCACCTTTTCTTGAATCATCAATATGTTGGAGGTTTATTAAATTCCCAAAGGAATCTGGCAATGACATCATGCATGCTTGGAGTCTAGTTCTTCAAGGAGTAGATACGAAAAAATTCTTCTGGCAATGTTAGGATGTAAGCTTTCCCCATATGTTCCTTCAATTTGACTGTGCATCCTTTCAGAGCAATTGTTGCTAACTTTCTAGATGCTTCAACTGCCCTATATTTAGTAACCATAAGGAGGCGAGATAGATCAACTCCGTTAACTGTGGAGGCTCCTGCGATGCACTCTTAAATATTAAAAATGATTATTTCAAGACCCCTGCCTTCTAGCAAGGTCAAAATATGAGCACAAGCTTTCTTAAGAACTAGAAAACTTCACTTCACTTTCATTCTCAATGTTTCCTAGTGGCTTCTCCAGCCTCTACCACTTCTAAAATAGTTCTTTATAGGAATCTGAGAACGTAGGGAGGAGCATGGGAAACTATCCTAGTAGAGGCATTGAAGATCTGACCATCTCATCAGGATATAATATATACACTTCCCAAATAATCACCTTCAAACCTTAGCAGCTGTAACCCACTTATATCAATGGAACAGTTACTGAACTCTTGAGGTTGTCAGTGATGCGCCACATAGGCTGCCAAGGCTCCTCCTCCTCCAAAGGCTATGCCCATTTCACAGAGGTGATTGTACAACATACATATTTTACTGTTGACATATACAAGACACTTGTTTTCCAAGTTATGGAGACTTAACAATCCTCCCCAACCAGATCCATCCTTTATTCTTATGCCCTATAATCTTCTTCTATGAAGAAAAAGTGACTGCCAATATTGAATTCTATTCTTTCTTTTGGTGATCCATTTTTTTTAAATAAAAGGTTAATTAAGATATATTATATATACTCATGAAAATAACTATAACTGTTAGTATGAATCTTTCGTTGTAAAATATCACTTTAGCTACGCATAAAAAATAGCCCTAACATCGATTATGGCTGCAAAATATCTTTAAGTTTGTTGCACAAATTCAGATCTAAGCATAAAAGATATTAAGAAGATAAAATATAATATGGCTCCATGCATTCAATGGACAAGACAAGAAATAATAAAAGAATTTTATATTATATTAAAAAATGGGGCACCTGAGAGGAAAACAAGAAAGGTGTTTTTTGGTTCTCCTCAGTGGGATGGGTTCTTGAAAGTCCTCAGTGTTTCAGATCTAACATTCCTCTCTCTTAGCGGTGCAGAAAAACAAATATAGAACTCAATGGGAGTTCACAAAGAAAAATGGAAAATGGTGACCAAGAGTAGATCCAGAGTGATCTAATGCAATGGAGGTGACTAATGAATGGGGAAAACCCTTCTATTTATAACAAAATATTGGGGTGTTCTAGAACTCGTTGCATGAATAAAATATTATTAATCAAATTCTAGAATCACCCTTTAGGAATATTTTATTATATTTGTTGGAGGGAAAAGGGTTTTTTGACTTGGGTCAATTCCTTTATTTGTAAATAAAAAATAAATAAATGATTTATTTATTATGTAAGGGAAATGAGGGGAATATAATTAAATAAATAATGGTTTATTTAATTATTTATATTTGATTTAGTCAAATTTAACTAAGAATATTATTTAAATAATGATTTAAATAACTTATTCTTAGGAAATAATCAAATAAATAATGATTTATTTAATTGATTTCCTTGTTTTGGGTTAAATATGACCATGCAATAGGGGGAATAGGGTCGGGTGCGGTGGCCTTGTCTTGCCCGTAGTGGTGGCTACATGGGGAGGGTCTTGCAGAGGGGCTAGGGGTACTGTAGCGGTAGAAGGAGCGAAGGGAAGCGGTTGCACTGGTGTCACAGCTATGTATGGTTTGGGGTGGCCTGGTGGGGTTTCAACAGGAGGAGTAAGATACCATACTGGTATTCCCAAGGTTAAATTAGGTAGGGAAAGGGTGGCCATGATGGGGACCGAGTAGACGCTGGGAGGGGGGCCAAGGAAAGGTATTTGACAGGTGGGGTAATGACCAGGGGGGACAACTCCCATATGGTGGAGACCTGAGGGAACTGACTCAGGAGGGTAGGGGGGGTCCTGAGTGTGATGGGAAGGGTCAGGTGACAAAGGTTCGGTTGACTGAAGCGAAGGGCTAGGAGCAGGAGGCGGTGGGCGAGATTGAGGTTGCTGACTAGCCGGAGCGGGCTATGGAAGGCCAGCCTGAGATGATTGCATCATGCAAATGTTCGCTAATCTGGGGTCAGAGACAGAAGGAGGGGGAGGAACAGGAAAAGTTCCAAGCAAAGAGGAGTATTTGTAGACGCAAGGGGAAACACTGGTCAAAGAATCAACAGTTGGTTTATTGGTGACAGTAGAGATGGTGGACTCAGGGGAGGTCTGAGATTGTGGTTCATGGTAGGTCAATTAGTCAATGGTGAAAATCTTGCCATTATGAGGGAAAAACATCTTACGGTGGACTACGGACGGGACGGATGACATGGCATAGGTGTAACTACGCCCCAAAAGGATGTTGTAGTCAAAAGGGGCGTCGATAACTTCAACGTCGACACAAACAGTCTTGCCGGAAAGGGTGATAGGACAACTACGAAATAGGCCAATGGGATGGGAGGCATGGCCATCCCACTCGCGAAGGGTGATGGTGGAAGGGGCCAGTTTAAGGGATCTGAGTTGTTTCCAAACCGAAGTGGACATGATGCAGGTAGATGCCCCCTCATCAATAATACACCGAGCAACATTGGCGTTTCGGATTTTGACTGGGATTTGGAAAGCAACCGAAGGAGGAAGATGGGGATGTTCTGACTGACGGGTGTCGAAAACAATCAATTGGTCATCAACAGGATCTACAACGCCCATGGCAGATAGGAGAGCCCTATTTTGAGAAGGACACACCTGGAGGAGTTCCAGTGTTGAAATTGCGGCAGGAGATTGGGCCAGATCATCTACTATGCTGTATGAATGGGTAGCCCGACCAGAGGCAACATTTCGGTGTAATGGTCCCTTAGGAGGTTTGGGATGAAACTCGGCTTTGGGCGGAGGGAGTTGCAAGGGACCGTTGGGTGTCGATAGAGGCTCTGTAGGACTTGACGATGAAGATTCGGAGACAGATGCAACGGGAGGTGTGGAACACTGACGTGACCAAGTTTGAAGGTTGAGGTCAACGGTGAGAGGTGGGTTAGAGGTCATCATGAGAATCTGGTAATAAGAGGAACCAGAAGGGGAAGGTTGAGTGGTTACCGGGGCATGAGGGGGTTGAGTGGCCACAAATCCTTGCTGAGGGGAAGGAGCGGTAAACACAACGGGTTGAGAAGTAGTTGGGGAGGGAGGGGAGGAGTGTTGTCCCTGCACAGTGGCCTGAGAATGCCACATCTGCCGCATTTGTGGTAATAATGGACAATCGTGAGTGTAGTGACCATAGACACCGCAACACGAACAAGGCTTATTGGTGCGAAGTGGCCTATTCGGCTTGGGATGAGAACCCTGTGGCTGGTTGGCAGTGTGAGGATCAATACTTGAAGGATTGGGTCCAGGATTACCAGAAGCGGATTGATTGCCTCGTCTCCTTTTTTGAGAAGGAGGAAAATTAGGTGCCCCCTGTTGTGCAAATACGTGCCTTGGAGGGGGTAGTAAGTGCGGTTGCGGGGGTGGAAAAGGCAAGGGAGTGGGAGGTCCAAATGCTGCAGGAGCTGGGACACCAGGTTGTGGATATTGATAAGGGGTAGGGTGGGCAGTAGTAAGGTAAGCAGGAGGGTGGGAAAATGTAGGAGGCATGCCGTATCCTAAATACATGCTATCGGGAGGGGAACAAGTGCTAGAGGGGCTGGCCCCTGGAGGGAAACCATGGCCAGGAAGAGGTTGGGCAGAGGTATGTGACAGGGCTCCAACGATACTGTCAGCAGAGAGAGATGCCCCCGAGGTGTGAGGGCCACCGGGCTTGGGAAGGTCAGGAAGGACGGTATAAACATAACCAGATTGGGCGTAAATAAGGTCATATTTGAAAGCTATTTGGAGGGTGGCTTCTTCAGTTTGGGGAAAATGGGATGCGACATCCTTGCCAATGAAAGGTAAGAGAGAGCGAAGGAACTAGTCCATATAAACCCGATCTTCAAAGGGGGGAGCGCGACACAAGCTTCATCTTCGCCGCCATTCCTGGACATGAGCAGAAAGGCAGGTCGAAGAGGATTGGTGGAAAGAAGTTAAGAGTTCAGTGCCAGTGTCGTATCGGAGGGGGAGATGGAAATAGGATAAAAAGGCTTGGGCAATGGTCGCAAAGGTGGTATGGGAAGAGGTGGCTTGATCAACATAACATTTGGAAGCTTCGCCAGTAAGCGTGCGTTGGAACAGACAAAGACGGATGGAGTCATCGGTGATGGAATTGGAGGAACACCACATGTGGAAAGATCGGATATGGTTAGAGGGATATTCACTAGCAAGGCCTTCAAACTTGGGAATGTTGGAGGGGAGATTGATTGGCATAGCAGGCCAACTAACATCATGGCGAATAGGATCATTGATAAGCTGATTGAAGTCGGGGAGACTAAGGTCGGCCATATAAGGGAGCAATGGGGCAGTCGAGGTAGGTCCCAAAGTGGTTCCACTGGAAACAGACCCAACAGTAGTACTGGGGTTGCTGCTGGTAGTAGGCCCTGAAGTAGACATGGTAAAAGTGATAGGGGGAGAACCAGGAGTAGGGGGAGAACTCGAACAATCAGAGGAAGAGTCAGAGTGTAGACTCAGGGGAGGACTTACTCGATGACGACGGGAAGGAGGAAGTCGACCAAGCGGAAATTGAGGGTGAAGGCCAAGAAGTCTCCAAGAAAGGTGCCTTGGGGGCGCAATGATGACGGGAAGAAGAAAAACTGACAAGGGCAGGGAGAGACAAAATCAAGTGAGGTCAAGGGAAGAAAGGTGCAATGGAAATTTATTTTAAAGTCTTTGAGAGGTAGTGTTAGCCAGGCGCTTCTTCACTTAGGGTCAGTTTGTGGCATGCATTAATTTTAATTGTTTAAATCCAGAAGTTTTGAGAGTAAAAGAAAAAGTGTGCTGTGTAACTGAAAATAAATCTGTAGTAAATAAGACTAAAAGAACAGAAAATGAACAGCTACCAATGCATCAATCTAACCCCAGAAGGTGGGTCTCTCAAAACTAGTCTATAAGAGGGAAAAACTAAGCAAAGCACGCTAAAAAGAGGCTAATAGATCAAATGTCGGGAGGGACTGGGATCTAAAGGAGAAATTTGCTGAAAAGTGGTGCAGAGAACAGCAAAGAGGCAGAGGCAAGGTTGCTGCTAAAAAGGAGGAGATCAGCTAAAACTAGAAGAGATAAGGTAGTGGCCTTAGAAATGAACCCACACAAAATGATATGAGGTGATTTGAGAGGGAGAAGAGCTGATCTAAAAGGAGTTGAAATGGAGGTATCAGATCTGAGAAAAACAAGGCTGAAACTCTGAAAATTCAGACTACTGAAACAACAAAGACTCTCCCACAAAAAGTGGAGGGTATTAGAGCCCTAAGGGGGAATATTCCCTCTTAGTTGAGTAAAGAAGATCAGAAACAAGTCTAAATGGGCAGAGACAGAGGCTGGAAAACCCTAACAGAAGCTTCAGACAAACCCAGAAAAAGCGTTGGAAAATTTGCAGTAAAAGGGCAGGTTGCAGGTTCTGACCTGATTTCAGTCCAGGTCGTAGGTTTGGGGCAGAAAAGTGCGTCCTCAAGCTCAGGTCGCAATTTTTGGGCCGATAAGTGCGACCTACAGATCTGGCTCTCTCAGCGGCAGATTTTAGAAAAAAGTTGTCGTCTCAGCTGCAGCTGATGTCTGTCACCTGCGCAATAAGGCCAGAAACACACGGAAGTTAAAAATTTGACTGTTTGAGGGTTTTAGGGGTGAAAAGCACCATAAAAATAGGAAAAACAGAAAATAGAAGAGAAACCCTAGGGTCTGAAATAGATGGATATGCAGGAATATATAAAACGACAACAGTCGCAAAAGAAAACCTGTGTGGAGTCGCCAATTGTTAGTATGAATCTTTCGTCATAAAAGATCACTTTAGCTACGCATAACAAATAGTCCTAACATCTATTATGGCTGCAAAATATCTTTAAGTTTGCTGCACATATTCAGATCTAAGCATAAAATATATTAAGCAGATAAAATATAATATGGCTCCATGCATTCAATGGACAAGATAAGAAATAATAAAAGAATTTTATATTATATTAAAGAATGGGGCACTTGAGAGGAAAACAAGAAAGGTGTTTTCCGGTTCTCCTTAGTGGGATGGGTTCTTGAAAGTCCTCAGTGTTTCAGATCTAACATTCCTCTCTCTTAGTGGTGTAGAAAAACAAACATAGAACTCAATGGGAGTTCACAAAGAAAAATGGAAAATGGTGACCAAGAGTAGATCCAGAGTGATCTAATGCAATGGAGGTGACTAATGAATGGGGAAAACCCTTCTATTTATAACAAAATATTTGGGTGTTCTAGAACTTGGTGCATGAATAAAATATTATTAATCAAATTCTAGAAACACCCTTTAGGAATATTTTATTATATTTGTTGGAGGGAAAAGGGTTTTTGACTTGGGTCAATTCCTTTATTTGTAAATAACAAATAAATAAATGATTTATTTATTATTTAATGGAAATGAGGGGAATATAATTAAATAAATAATGGTTTATTTAATTATTTATATTTTATTTAGTCAAATTTAACTAAGAATATTATTTAAATAATGATTTAAATAACTTATTCTTAGGAAATAATCAAATAAAGAATGATTTATTTAATTGATTTCCTTGTTTTGGGTTAAATATGACCATGCAATATAGAAAAATGTGGTGAAAGCAATTTTACTTAGGGTAAAATTGGTCTTACATGGTGTACTTGGGTTCATCTAATGATAATAGGTTAGATGACCAAAAAAATGGTGTAACAATAACTGAGAATCTGAGATACAAGGTTCTAGGTTTCAACGGTGGGCAAGGATCCAAAATTTTGATGAAGTGCCCCCTATCTATCATATTCATCCCATGAGATCAGAAGGGAGATTTAAAGAGACTTTATCCCTAACTACAACCACTCCCTAACACAAAGGGGAATATCCTTTGTTATATGTATCTACATTTTTAACACAAAATGTCTTCATAGTAGATATTCTAAGCTACATTCTAGGTGCCTAACTGCACTGTACAATCTATCAAAAATATGAAACAAAAAGAAATCATGAACAAGGGATATCTATCCAATGCCAAAGCTGAAGCATACTACCAAAATGACAAAGAAGAGATACTGTCACATGACCCATACTGAAATGTTGATCACAGGGATTGGGATGTAAGAGACTTCTCTGCAGTGGGTTGTTACACCCCATCTCATGGCTAGATAGCAAGATATTTATCGGTAAATTTCTAGAGTGGAAAGGGACAGAGGAAATCCACAGAGAGAAAAATATTTCTTTCTCCTCTTCTTCAAGTGTGTCATAGCTAGCCTCCTTTGTATGTTTGAAGGAAGTGCTTTAGATATTTTGCAGAATTGGGCGTTCAAATAATCCAAAGCATTTTTTCCATGAAATGTTGCACCAATATATATCATAGATAAGGGAAACCCATCACAGGCGTCCAAAAACTGTCTAACTACATCAAATCCCACTGCAAGATGTGGCTTGTGTAAGGCATGCAGGCCAATAACATTTTGAGAATGTTCTCTGCTGAGGCTTGTCAAATTCTAAATGGCCTACCTTCTGATTGCTAAGATGGTAAAATCATTGTTAATGCGGCTTGTCAAATTTTAAGTGAAGCAACCCTCTGATTCCTTAGATAGTAAAAATTTAAAATCATCATTGAGGCTTGTCAACTAAAATTAGGTTACCAGAATGAGGGGCATTGAAGGAAATATGTCCTTCACCAGTGAAAATAATGCATGCAGCTGCTCACCATGATCCACGCCATATAAAAATTATGAGGTTTGATAACATGAAATATGGTGTCTGAACATCACCATGCCTTCATTAATGTTATATATTGACTGACCCACTACAGTCAAATCCTCATAAAGTTTCCTTTGTAATGATGTTAAACAACTCTTAGCTGCAACTTCTCTTCAGTAAAACAAAGAGATGGATTGATTGTATCCTGATCTTCTCTTCAGTAAAACAAAAAGCAGGATCGATTGTCCATTCAATTTTATAGGTTCGTGATTTTCCTAAATGGACATCGGATCAACAAGAGTAGCATGATTTTGCTTTTAATGGCATTATAATTATAGTTCAACAATACAATCAACTATTTTTTTCTGAATGTCAATTTATCCTCATTCACACCTTTCCTTTCATCACATCCTAATATATTTCCTTGAAACAAGCAGTATATTTGTTAAAATCCACAAGTTCCACCTCCAGACAATTCATGCCAGTCCAGAAATAATAACATCCTTATCCATATTACTTCAAAGAATTTTATCCTTATCACAGAAGTTTACACTCTCAAATAAGCTTCGTTGTTTACTTTGAGAAAAGTTATGTGCTCCTTATCACACCTTAGACATACACCTATTTCTTGAGTAATCTTATCTTCCCACTACCCCTGACCCAAATCTTAAAAAGACAAGCAAGTAATCAACAACTGAAACTATTGTCTGCATACCAAGCAACTTCACACTTTACAAGCATTTTCACTATAGCTTGCACTTCCCTTAACGTGGCATCAAACTATCAAAATTCAAAAGACAGGCCAGCAACCAATATAACATCTTGGTAGCTAAGAGTAAAAATTAGATATATGGATATGAGATTCTAGCCAACTAAAACAAAAAAATATTATATGGCTGCAATTTTTTTTTTCCCAATTGCTCAATTTGGTGACTCACCAAATATGTACAAAAGAATTCACATTTTTACAATATAAATACAAATGAAGGCTTTTTGACATACAATACACTTGATGTTTGTGGCTGAATGGGCTAATCATGTACATCATTATTAATTCTAGTTGCCCAGAAAACATGCACCAATCATCATGTTGTACCAGAGTAATATGATCCTGGTCTTGAGATTACCATAAAAAACACTCCATTATGATAAGAAAGCCACCTTTCTAGTTGTGTTTAGTTCTGACATAGCGCAGCCCACCAAACACACCACAATATTTGGAGGTAGACACTGTTTCTCTCTTTAGACCCATAAGAAGGTTATTTTCCTGTATAGTTTTTTTTCAAATTGATAAATGTAGGTAATTTAAATTTACAACTATTGTCTACTGCTATATAAAACCAGGCCACATACAACTTTACTGTTCAGTAGCCTTCTCATGAACAAAGCCTGAAAACAAAAATTGTGATATCATAGGGCCTAAACTATCAACCAACATTCTCTAAAATCTCCCAAAGGAAAAAATGTTGTTGGCTCTATCGCTAAGCTTAAAAAAATCACAAATATGTTCTTTGCGTGAATCTCTATTATCTTGCAGCTTCTTAACAGCTTTATTCCTCTCGTCATGAATCTATTGAATGAAAACATGTATCTATGATTAATTTGTTTAGTGATCAAAGTACATTTATCTTAGTTTGGCATGCTTCAATTTACCATCATGAGAACAAACAATTTAACCTCATGAAAACATGTATCTATGATTAATTTTTTTAGTGATCAAAGTACATCTAACTGAGTTTGGCATGCTTCAATTTACCCTTAGGAGAAGAAAAATTATATCACAACAAAGGAAATAATCTAGAACAAGAATTATGTTATAGAAGTCATTACCAAATGTTTGATATTGTGACACATAAGATTAAAACAATTTCAATAAGTTGTGTTCTTTATCTAATAACTTGTCCAAAACAGGTGGTATGTAAATAAAAGAAAGGAAAACACTTTAGGTGGTTCAAACTATATCCAAAATTGTGTAGGGGGTAAGGATAAAACAAGGGCAAATACATTGAAGTTTCAACAAGTCCCAACTTTAAGTGAAAATTGCAACGAGGCAAACTTAAAAATAATGTTCCCCTTAGTTTGGAGGTGTTCATTGATGCAAACAAAAAGCAAAATTCTTAAGGAAAGTAGGGCATTTTCCTAGAAGAAAAACGTTGCATTGTTTCACTCTGCTAGCAGATATAAAAGCTTTTTACAGCTTCTGTTGAAAAAAGGCAGCATTAGAGGCATTCACATGCTAAATGGATTTTTAAAATAGCCTGCAATTTAGCATACAATCCTAACAATCCCTGAAATAGACATATCCTTAATGGCACCTATTTTTCTTAGTGGAAAATCAACATTAAAAATTCTACTTAATGTGTGGAAACTGGAAAACACTAGACATCAACTGAATTACTCAAACCAAAAAGGATCATGATAAATCTAAAGTATAGAATCACCATAAAACTCACCTCACTAGAACCTGATGTACTCCTTTGATGCTTTGAATTTGATTGGAGAAAATCCATTTGTATGTATTCTAGCTCAGCTTGCAATTCTTCTTCAATCTCAACCATTCCAGTGACCTGTTGTGCAGATTCATCAGTGATAACACTTACAGCAGATTCATTAGCTTGAAAGGGGGTGATGAAAGAGCTGGGATATTCTTTTTCTAACTTTAAATTTGGAGCTGCACCTGGATGTTCTTGTTGATATGTGTAATTTTCACCATGACAACCCTTGTGCATTTCACTGTCTTGCAGATAGTCCTTTCTTTCATCAAGCTGTCTTTTTAATTCTTGAACCAAGCCTATTTTATGATGTAATAATAAAGTTAACTTTTCAATTTCACATTTTCCAGATGAAATCATGAACATAACACCAATCCCAACTCCATAACTGAACCATAACGCACCTTCCAAATTCAATGTAGAAAACAAGAAGTTGCATAAAGGTTACATCATTGTATAAATGCTAATGGGACACAATGTGGAGCTCTTATAAAAAAACCAGTAACAAGTGGACCAAATATGAAAGAATATTACCTGAGTATGTTTACATCAGGTGAATCTCTGGTTAAAATACCAATTAAACATCAGCCACATCAAGCTGACGTATCGACTGAATTCTTGCTACAACCTTCTACAACTCCAAATGCAAGACAAGGTCATTTTCTGTGCAACTAAAATCTCTAGTGGTTAAACCCCTTCATAAATGCAATGAAATCTTGGCTACTAGGTAGGAAAGCTTGTTATTGCTTGTGCCTTCCTAAACTAGATTACAAGCATTACTACAATCCTAAGTAATTTTCCAGAAAAGGCACCTAAATGCATTGATATAGCCCGCTAGCTGCCTTATCTTCATCAAAGTTTACCATAACTGAATCCAAAAAAACTTTTCAGAGTATAATATTCCACAACATTCATATTTTTCTGAAATTGACCAAATTTGACTTTTGCACCTAAAAATTATTACTAAGACCTGAAATTGGGTTGATTTGATTCTTTGTACCTCTAACACAAAGTATAATTGTGAAAAAAATATGAACTACAAATTAGGAACATGCCATACTCTAAAGATTACATTGGACATGTGTCCATTCATTACAATGCAAATCCCATTCTCTTGAGCAGAATTTGTGATGCAAAAGTAAAAGGATGTCAACCTAATTTAAACCTGTAATATTACAAGATTAGTTGTTTATGCAACAATATGGATAGTAGAATTGACTAACCATGTAATTTCTGTTCAATTCTTGTATTCAATGCAAAGCTCAAAATTTTACTTTTATTTAATTGATATATTAGTGTCCACTCATGGCCAAAGATGAGGACTGCAAAAAGATCAATATTTTATCTAATGGGATTGTATAAAACATTTCAGACAAATCAAAGAAATGGAAGAAACTATAATGCAAGAAAATTTTGAGAAATATAAAAGAAGTTGGACAGGAAATGATCACGATAAAGAGCCTGAGAGTTGGGAGAAAATTCAATCAGAGACACTCCTAACATTTGAGACTAAAAATATATTGCTGATAAGGTTCACGTACTGGTCTCTAACAGAAGTTGTTGAACCCTACAGAAATTAAACTTCATAATCATTTAAAATAACAAGATATCAACAAAAAGAATAGAACAGAACAGAACACAGTATCCAGCTAAAACATCTCATCTTCCAAGGTAACAAAGCATGGTAAAAAAATCTAATTTCAATCTAGAGACGCGCACTAGAAGTTCATCTTGCTGCTCGTCTCAGTATTGATTCAGTGGCTTTTCATTCTGGAGTTGCTTTTATCCCCTATAAAATGAGAAATACGTCTAGGTGGGCATCATCTATTCAATTCATATTTACACAACGACACACTATGCACTTAACCTTATCGCATAGGATATGATTTCTCTCTAGATGAATCATTGCCATCTGAACCACCATATCGATGAAGCATTAAAAATGGCAGAGACAAGATATGGTCGTATTTCCTGATTTCACTTACTGACACAATATACAGTCCCCAGGAACAATATATTGAAACTTGACAGATTCACTATAGCCTAATACTATTGCCACATACCAGTTGGACTGGCATTGAGTTGAATTTTTTAACTTTTTCCCCCATTCTACTGAAGATTCAAAGCATGACAGAAAGACAAGGGAGCGTATTGGCTGAACAAATCTCCAAACTAAATATGTCTTTAAATATATTTTGGTGCACACACAACAAGATCAAACCCATAAGAAAATACATATGTATCTTCCATTTAAAGAGCTATAAATAAACATCAGTCAGTCAATAAATGGTAAATCCATAATGTCGTTCAAATTATGAGGGAAAATTATAGTCGTGTATGCCAGTAACAGTTTACCCAGTTTTCCAAGGCAGACTGTTATATGACTATTGAGATTTGTAATTATAATTATTGTAATTTGATCCAATACAAAGTTCTGAAAGTGATCCGGTCTTGGTTCACCCCATCCATTCTATGCATATTGTCCAATCATTAGACTCCATGAAACTGGCATACCAACCACGGTCCACAACTCGACCCTATAGTCAACTGGTCTTCTTGAAAGGTTGCATTGTTGTTAGTCATTAAATCTTGATACATCTCCTGTAACAAACATTCTCTTGAAATTTCTCATGTTCCACATTCATTCAATCAACGAATGCCGATAACCCTCCAACTTTTCAAGCTAGAAAATGGAAATGGGGACGAATGCAACCCAAAACCCTCTATTTTCCTCATCAATAGCGTAAAATAGAAGCAAATTCCATTCCAAAACACTCCAACCCAGTGAATCGGCTCCATTTCCCTCATCATCAACGTAAACGTAATTGGAGATAAACGCTATTCCAGAACCCTCCAACTCAGTAAATCAACTTCATTTCCCTCATAATTTGCTTACACTATGGGTTAATGACATTCCAAAACCCTCTAACCCAAGAAATCGGGGGCGAATGCAACATAAAACAGACCAATCCATGGATTAATGACATTCCAAAACCCTCAAACCCAAGAAATCGGGGGCGAATGCAACAAAAAAAAGACCAAACCAGTAAAATGGGAGGCGAATCTAGAGTTTCACGTTTTATGCGCTCTTATTTTACTTGGCTAAAATATTAGAATTAATTATTTTTAAATAATTTTGGGGCTAACTATAAAAAAATTAAAAAAAGTGTTTTCTATACAAAATTCACCCTTCCAAAATTTAAAATCCCTTAAATTTCGCCTTTGGGCTAAAATTCGCCCTTTAAATTGTCCTTGCTTCTGTCCTCACTACTTTGCACCTTGAATAGCTCTCTGCTTCTTTGCTATCCTCTGCTCCTTGACTGATGCTGCTCCTTACTTCTCTTTTTTCTGTCTCTGCTACCTCTCTTTTTCCTTCCTCTACTCCTTGGCTAATGTTTCAGGTGCTCCTCCTTTGTCATCTCCTTTGCAATCAATGACAACATTTCCAACAGCTCCTATAGTTACTGTTATACCTCCTAGTTCAGCAAAACTCCAAGCCATGGTTGCTAGGTATGCTCCTCTTGTCTTACTCCAAAACCTCCATGATATGCCCCAAGATTATCAGAAAAATATACCTTTATTTGATGGATTGTCACAAATTACCGCTATACAACATATTACAAGAATAACAGATTATTGTGAAATCTATGAAATAGATGAATCAGATGTTCAAATGAGGTTGTTTGTTGAAGGTTTAACAAGAGAAGTTAAGAAATGGTTTAAGAATTTAGGTGTTGGTAGTATAGTAGATTTAGCTGCATTTCATAGAACATTATAAAATAAATGGGAAAAGAAAAAGAACCCCCTACAAATTTTATCTGAGTTTGATGCTTTAAAAAGAGCTCCTAATGAGTCTGTTTAGGATTACTGCACCAGATATAACAGTGTTTATAATGCCATCCCTGTTGATATTAAACCTACACCCTATTCAATAATTCTTAAATTTCCTGATGGATTTGATCCAGATATGGCATACCAATTAAGAGAAAGAAATGTTGAAACATTAGAACAGATGCAATTAGATGCTGTTGGTGTATAAATTAATATCCTAGCCAAAAAATCCGGACTTAGGAATGAAAGGAGAGTCACAATCAAAGAAGAGAATTCAAACTTAGATGGTAAATTTGATTTTTTTGCTAAAACTTTAGAAAGAGTAGTTGAGAGATTAGACAACATTGAGAAAACAACACAATGGGATAACCAACCCCAAATCAGAAATCCCAACTACAGTAAAAACAATAACCCCGGAAAAGGTAAAGATCCTTCTCCAAATCAAAACATTAGGCCCCCATTCCAAGAGAACTACGCTGAAAGTTCTCAAAACAATGATGATGAAGATGAGGATGACATCAATATAGTAATGGGGATAGATGAAGAAAACACTATTTTCCTCGCTCAGGAGGATCAAGAACTTTTTGAGCTTCAACAACTCAAAATAGGATCTAGTGAATCCTTTGATTTTAAACAAGGTTATGACTTTGCCATTAATAAAATTCACAGTCAGTATAACCTTACAAACAGAAAAAACACTGAACCTTCTACAAAAAACACTTCTCAAAATTAAACCAAAAATAATGTAGAAGCACAAAAAACCAAAATTTTGAAAATTCTCCCAAGGGAAAACAAGCAAAATTCCAATCCTCACAGTCCTAAAAAAGGACCAAGTGCAAAAATTGTTGACATCACTGAAGAAGTGGCTCAATCCTCCAATAATTCTCAAAAATATAACACTACCAAAGCTCCTAATTCAACAAAATAAACAATTCCTGATCCTAAGAAGAATCTTGCTGATTCTAAATCAACAAATCCCAAAACTGTTAACAATAAGCCTTCTGCTGAAAGTTCAAAGTCTAAAAAAACTCCTGCTGCCCCTGAATCTGTCCCTGAAAAGAAAACTAAAAACAACAAGAGTCATGAAAGTCAAATAGAGAACAATAGGACAACTCAAGATAAGAGTACATCTACTGAAATACCTGAAAAACCCACCTAGATAACTGTCACAAAAGATGAATTAATTCAGATTAGTAAATCTCAACCAACAGTTAATATTCAAACTGAAATAGCAAAGTTAAAGATACCAATTCCTTTGACAGAATTGGTAAAGAATGATGTGTATAAAACAACAATTACTGAAACTTTGAATATGAATATTGGTGAAGACTCTATTAATCTAAATGATGATCAACCTGAATTAATTTTTGGCCCAGATGTTAATGGTAAACATTCATATGGATTAGTTCCTCCCTTCTATATAAGTCTTACTATCCATGACCAAGTTCTACATAATGCAATGTTAGATTCAGGAGCTTCTCACAACTTAATGCCAAAAGCTATCATGGAAACTTTGAATTTAGAAATAAAAAGGACTTATAAAGACTTATTCTCTTTTGATTCAAGCAAGGTCAAATGCATAGGATTGATAAAAGAATTTTGTGTCAATTTGGTTCAATATCCCGGTAAAAGTATGGTCATGGATATTGTAGTAGCTGATATCCCACCAAAGTATGCTATGATTCTTTCTCGCTCATGGGGAGCTAAGTTGCAAGGATCTCTATTAGACATGAGCTATGCCACCATAACAGTGTTTGGACAACCTAAGAAGCTTTATAGAGAAACTTTAATGAAATACATGGTCAATAATGTTGAGAGATCAATCAATTATCCTATTTACTCAACACCAACTGATCTAGATTCTTTCATTTTATGTAACTCAGATAATAATGAGATCCAAACTGAATTAATTGACATAAAGCCTAAACCAAACAATGATAATATCTTTCACCAAGCCCTTTGGCACTTAGAATTTGATGGTTCAGTCAATAAGTCAGGAGCAAGAGCTGGAATGTGGATCACAAACATTGAGACTGGCCATTCGGAAGGACATGCCTTTAGACTCAACTTTAAATGCACCAACAACATGGCAGAGTATGAAGGCACTTATCTTAGGCCTCCAAATCATCAGAAATTTAGGAGGTAAGAGAATTTTAATCATGGGAGATTCAGAATTAGTTATTAAACAAATAAATACTGAATATTCTGTTCATAATCCTAGATTAGCCAGATATAGAGATGCAACAATTGACTTGGTTGATGATTTGCTAGAGTTTAAGCTTGCTATTATTCCCAGAAATCAAAATTTGCAAGCACATTGCCTAGAAACCTTTTCTAGCACGTGTAATTTACCTTTTGAACCAACACATAGGTATACTGCTGAAGTTAAATACAGACCCATTGTCCTAGACAATGTCAAATGTTGGCAGATTTTCTCTGAAGATGAACAGATTTACCATTTTTTGAATAGTGAGGATGAATTTCAAAATTGTATGATAGACACAGATTGTAATTTAGATTCAGAATGTAACATATATTTAGATGTTAATTGTAAGATAAATAATTTAGATGCACATAAAATTACCAAACCCACTGTATTTACTAAATCTGACATAGATAACTTAGAGAAGGTAGATATAGAGGAAGTAATTGAAGATGAAATTGAAATGCTAGTTTTGAAGGATAACTTTTTACCTAAGGGTTTAACTCCTTTGGAAGAATTGTTTCACTCCAATGATGTGCCCAAAAAGCCTAAAATGGAACCAGTCAAGTCTGACATTGAAGAATGTAACATTGGTACAGACACAAAGCCAAAAATGATCAAATTGTCAAAAATTTTACCCACTCAAGAAAAAGAAAAATATATTGAACTTTTAAAGGAATACCAAGATGTGTTTGCATGGAGTTACGAAGATTTACAATCATATGACACAAACATTATTCAACATAAGATTCCTATAAAAGATGACCAGAAACCATTTACACAAAAATTGAGGAGGATTAATCCTGTCCTATTACCATTGATTGAAAAAGAAGTTAAATGCATGTATGATGCCCAAATCATTATACCAATCAGATATTCTGATTGGGTTTCTAACCTAGTACCTATAAGGAAGAAAAATGGTGAAATCAGATGATGTGTAGATTTCAGAAATCTCAATAAAGTATCATTGAAAGACAATTACCCTTTACCCAAGATGGATCATATTTTACAAAGGGTAGTTGGATCTTCCAATATTTATTTATTAGATGGTTTCTCAGGATATAACCAGATACTAGTTCAACAAGAAGATCAACCTAAAACAACTTTTACTACTCCTTGGGGCACTTTCATGTATGTGAAAATGCCTTTTGGTTTGATGAATGCTAGAGCTACTTTTCAAAGGGCTATGGACATAGCCTTTGCTAAATAAATCCATGAATTTTTGGTTATTTATCTAGATGATATTACTATTTTTTCTAAATTAGATAATGAACATTTGGATCACTTGAGACAAGTTTTCATTAAGTGTAGAAAATATGGTATATCATTAAATCCTAAGAAAACTCTTTTTGGACTTGAAAAAGGAAAATTATTAGGACACATAATTTCCAAGGAAGGCATTAGGATAGATCCAGCAAGGATAGAATCCATATTGCAAATTCAACCACCTAGGAACATTAAAGAATTACAAGCATTTTTAGGTAAAATTAACTTTTTAAGAAGATTTATTTCTAATCTAGCAGAAATCATCAAAGAATTGAATAACATGTTAAAAAACAGTTGAAGCAAAACATTCATTCGAATCTATTAAACATGATTTAACAAAAACACCAGTCCTAATCAGCCCACACTTCAAGAAAGATTTTATAATCTTTTCATTTGCCTCAAAATATACCATAGCTGCAGTTCTACTGCAAAAAAATGACCAAGGTTTTGAACAGCCTATAGCATTTTTCAGTAAAACCCTTAGAGATGCACCTTTGAGATATAACATAATGGAAAAACAAGCTTTAGCGTTGGTTAAAGCCATAAAATATTTCAGAGTGTACATTATTTACTCCCACATTATTGCTTATGTCCCCAATTCTGTAGTCAAAGATATTCTTACACAGGATGGGAGGAAAGTGGATTGCCACTATCCTTGAATATGACATAGATATTATACCAACCAAGCTCATAAAAGGACAAGGTTTAGCCAAGTTAATAGCTGAATCTAACTGTAATGCTTTAGATATAAATTTTATTGCCCAGGTTGATGACCGGGAAGAGATGGCGACTCCATTGTTCAGTAAAGCCTTTCTAGACTCACCATGGTACTCAGATATTATCTTTGTACTTACAAATTTACAAGCTCCTCCTGGATTAACTAGAACAAAAGCTAGATTCATCAAACTTAAAGCAATGAGATATGGTATTCTAGATAATATGCTTTATTGGAAAGAACAAAGTGGGATTTTACTGAATTGTTTACTGAAATCAGAAGCTGACAAAATTCTTGAAGATTTTCATGTAGGTGATTGTGGAGGACACTTATACTGGAAAAGCACATCAGATAAGATTCTTAGGGCTGGTTTCTATTGGCCTTCCTTATTTGTTGATGTGAAATTTTTTTTTACTTCATGTCACAAATGTCAGATCTTTGAAGGAAAAAGGAAGTTGTTACCTTTACCACTCAAACCTATTTCTACTAAGATGCCTTTTAAACAATGGGGTTTAGACTTCATTGGAGAATTTCACCCTCCATCCTCTGGCCAACACAAGTGGATATTGACTGTCACAGATTATTTCACCAAGTGGATTGAAGCCATTCGAACCAGACAAGCCACTGACTTAGTCATTATATCTTTCCTAGAAAACAACATTTTATCTAAATTTGGATGCCCACAGAAAATTATTACTGATAATGTAGCTACATTTAAATCTAAGAAAATGGTTGCCTTTTGTCACAAGTACCATATAAAACTAGGCCACTCTATTGCTTATTACCCTCAAGGTAATGGCCTAGCTGAATCTTCAAACAAAATCCTTGTGAATATTATTAGAAAGCTACTTGAAGAAAATAAGAAAACCTGGAATAAAAAGTTAGTCTATGCCTTATGGGAAGATAGACTTACTACCAAGAAGTCAATTGGAACATCTCCTTACCAGATTGTATATGGGATGGATGCAGTTTTCCCATCATATTTAGGTGTTCCAGTTATGAAAATCATCCAAGAATCACTAGTAGAACTCAATGATATATAGAGAATGATAAATCAGAATATTCATCTGCAACAGACTAGGGAAGAAGTATATGGAAAATCTCAAGTTATTCAAGAAAAGAGCAAGAAAATATTTGATAAAAGAACTAAAGAAGATGACTTTGCCATTGGAGATAAGGTGTTAAAATGGGATTCCAGGAGAGAAGAAAAAGGTAAGCATGGAAAGTTTAACTTTCTATGGAAATGACCCTATGAAATTTATGGATACAGGGGTAACAATGGTTTCTTCATAAGAGATTTAGATGGAAATGATGTGCAAGATAGACCAATTAATGGTAGAATGCTCAAACACTATTATTCTTTTGAGTTAACTAATAGTTAGTCCGAGTTTCCTTTTACATCATTGTAAATATTCATTGCAAGTGTGTAGATTGGATTGGATATTTTCCTCTCAAAGTGAAGCTCGGAGTGAAGGCCCTAATCTTTTAAGAGTAAAATATCATAAGTATGAGTTGTTGCAGAAAACAAAAGAGAGTTACGGAATCATCATGGTCAAAATGGAAGACTACTGATCTTAGAGTTCTTGACATTTCACTCGGAAATGCCATCCCCATGTGAAGCCGCTGTTAGTGTCCTATAAGTATAGGATTCATAATTTGGAATTGACTTATGATAATCTTGTAAATATGTACATACTTTGCTTTCTGCAATTTGTTTTCCCATATTTGTAAAAAATAAAAAAAAAAATAGAAAAGCAAAAAGAGGGTAAAAGTCCTAAAAGAAAGATCAAAGGACTTAGAAAAAATAATATACCCCAAAGAAAAAGAAATAAAACATGAAAGTGAGCAAGTCCAAATGCCATTAATTTTTACTGATGATTATGGCCGAGTGTCAATAAATGCCATAATCCTTGATGAGTTGAACTCCTTAATCTTTACTTGTCATGCTTCAATTTTATTGTTGTAGAGTAGGGAATAAAAATTAGTTAGACAGTTTAATATTGACTAATTAGTAGTTAGGTAGAGAATAAAGAGGAGCTCATCAGTTTAATTTGAGCCCTCAGATGATATAACGTAGATTTAGATAGTTTTTATTTCTTTCAAAAGAATAAAATGTTCAAGGTTGCTAGCTCAAATGCACCTGCAAAATGGAAGAAAAAATGTTAGATTAAAGGTTGGGTAGATAGAAAGAAGTGGGAAAATCATGTAAATACTTTTCACGAGGAAAAAATCACTAATTTCCTTTCCCCTATAGTTATTCTGCATTTTAGACTTCCAGTCAAAGAGGCTCAGAGCATTTCTCTGACTTTTGTTGGGACTGGACCCAAGGCTCAATGACTGATAAGTTGAAAGTGTTGAATTCCTATATTAATCCCTAATTTTCATCATTTACCCTTCATGCACTCATCATTATTCAATTTCATAAGTAAAGACTCCTTTTTTATTACTTAATGAATAATCAAATTCCCTTTTGACTAATCACCTTCATTCATAAAAACACAAAAAACCCTCCAAAAATGTTATATTCTAAGTCGAAGTGGTTAAATTACAAATAATAAAGCCCTGCTTTTACATTATCACTTTACTTAGTTATATAATTGTTTTTTGGTGTTTTACATTGTCCATAGTCATATTAACTTCTAATTTACTTATTAAATCCTTATAAATAAACCTTATCCTAAGTATTATAGCTCCTTTTATTTTATTTATCCCTAAAAACCCACTATTATAAGTTTTTATGCCAAGGTAATTACCCCACATGTTGAAAATAAATCCCAAAGATATCCCTTTGGCATAAAACTATCTATATTCAAATATCCCGCTCCCCTATAGTTTTAGACCATTCAAAAAAGTCTAATAACTATATAATAAAACTTAAAAATGAAAAAGCACATTTTATTTACATGCTATGTATTTAAAATAATGCGAAAACAATTCATTACCCATTACCCCATTATATTCTATTGTAAGTACCTCACGCATTTGCAAAATACATTTACATCCTACACAGCTTAACCATGATCTTATATTAACTGCCCTTTATTCATATCTAAACCCAGGGTTAACCCCTTATTAACCCACCTCATGCGCTTTACCTTATATATAAACTTACTTTATATATAACTCATTACCCAAACCCCACACATATATTAACCCTTCCATATAATAAAACTTGGTTTTAAATCTTATTTATGTGAAGTTTTAATATATGAAACCTTGCCCGACTCATATAAACTGCCCGGTCCCACCCATCTTTCCGCCGCAACTCTTAACTTAATCTTGACTGTTCACTTGATTAAAAAAAATCCAACGATGCGCGTTTAGTTTCGCGCTCCGAAACTGATCGTTCAATGTTTGATCAAATTCATGCAATAAAAGTTGTTTTGAAATACCACCCGATGCAACGTGGACACATATCATTCGATCGTGTTCAATTTGCAAGAAACAACTTACCACTTATATCCGACGCAAAACCCACTGGTTGTTTTTGCATTCGAAAACAAATCTGCCTCCTACCTTTGAATGGACCTCTAATAAATGCTACATATAATGGTTTATATTGAAAAGGTTAAACTATTGAATAAATCATTGTTATATGCATTCCTGACTGGTAAGAGAACCTGCCCCGAATGTTTTAAAGAATTTTGAGCCTCTGTTTAAACAGTTTCTTGCCCCGAAGCTGAATTGCCTATTGTTTTTTTATATTTTGAAGCTGGTTGAAGCCATCCTCTGCACCGAAGGATCTTGTTCAAAGCTGAAGTTACCAAAAACCCTTTCATTCATCAAATACCTGCAGAAGAGGTATTTCTCAGTGTTTTGACCTGTAAAATTTTAAAATTAAACCTGTAAGCTGAAAGAAGACTAAATTGAGGAAAATTAACGGTTGAAATTGCCCAAAAACAAGCCAAACCCTGGAAAAACTTTTCCAGGGGGCTTGAATTCATCTATAAACCCCTTTAAATCCAAAATCCTCAATTTGCAGCCTCTTTTAACCATTGAAAGACAAATTCCATGGTTCAAAAGGGTTTAAAAACGCACAGAAAGCCAAAAAATCCCTTTTTTCAGTCTTATCAATCCAGAAAACCTGTGTTTTCTGTCCTGAACTCTTGCTCAGATTCATAGATTCTTAAATTGTCCTAGGTTTGCTTAAGATTCCTCTATTTCTATAAATTAACTACTGAAAACAGTATAATCTTGCTTTAGTTATCTTAAAAATGACAAAGAAGTAGACTACACCTAAAGCTGGGGGTCCCAAAGCTGCTAAAGCTATGACAGTCAAGCCATCCAAGCCTGAATCTACAAAAATAAATAAACCTACTCTAGTAATCACTGCCAATATTGCTGCCACTATTAATCCCCTTCAACTTCCAATTTCCACTGAAGAAAGCATTCCTTTAACTGATTTAGATTACAATATTGCAGACCCTATAGTGGAATTTAATCTACTAGAGATTCATAACAGGTGTCATGGTAAGTTTTTGGATAAAAAGCAAGATGACATACCTATTTGGGAGTCCAATTTGCCAAAATATGTAGTTCCTGTTACTCATCCAGCCCAAGACCTTGTCAAAGTGTGTCAGCAGCATTATGTTCCCGATCAAAGATACATCGTCAATGCAGATAGGGAGATTTTGTTTTCCATTACAAAAGAATCTATAAATGAGATGCTTCAAATAAAATTTGATCCCAGAGTAGTTTCATTGTCTATTGAATCATTGACCCACTTATATTTAGGGATGGATTTTCCTAAGAGGTTTATAGTCTTTCAGAATTTCATGCCTGCATATGTAGACATCCCAAAGGTTAATCCTCCTTATTCCACTTCAAAGTTCCCTGAAGCTTCTAGACAGGTGATTTCCATGTTATCATTTATACTGGGATACTTTAATGATGGATTCACAGATGCATCCATCATTGGTTTTCTATCTACATTGTCTCCTGGGCAGCCTCCTGCCATGATCTTTGATTTTGCTAGATTCATTACTGATAGCATCCATCATCAGTTGACAACATTGCCTAATGAAGGAGTTTTTAGATATTCATCATATCTATTCCATTTGTTTCTATTTTTTCAACTTGAGAATTTTCCCATTGCTTTACAAAAGGTGAATGTAAAGGACCAGCCTCTATCAGTGATATTTTGGACATCCTTGCTCAGAAAGGAAGGAAATGAATTCAGCTACAAATATTTTTCACACTTGTTTATTAGGCCAGCCATGAATTTGATTTACAAGTCAAAACAGCCCATAGTGAGTGAGGAAATGAAAAGAATATTACAACTGTCCGAACAATGCAAAGTAGGAGACTGGTACTTATATGAGAGACACAGAGAAATAAGAATATTTGGAACCAATTTGTCCCCTTATAAGTTACCTGAATTTTTAACCATCAGGGTTTTTTCATTGGAATATTTAAGGCAAGTTTTAAATGCAGATGCTATAAAATTCATGGCTTCAAAGAAAAAGACTCAGTTTAAGTTGAAAAACCAGATTGTCCCTTTCATAGTAAACAATAGGGAGGCTGAGAAAGAAATATCCAGAAGATTATCAGAATATCAATTTCAAGAAAGTTTTTAGTGGAATTATGACCCCGAGGGTTTCCTTAGTGCTATAAGGATCAAATGCAAGCTTCCACCTTTTATACACGATTCAAAACCAAATATTGATCAATTTTCCAATCAAATAGAATGGGTGGAAAACACATTATTAGACCCTTATGCTAATACATAAACAGTGGAAAAAGCAGACAATTCACAGGTAATGATGGTCTTCAAGCAGGTAGAAACTTCAAGTAAAAGAGACAGAGAGGAGAAAGGTTATTCAGCCGAAACTATTACTGAGAACAAGTTCAAATTGATTTACAATAAAAGGGCCAAAATTATTACTGCTGAAAAGCAAAAGGCTATTGAAATAGGTGATACCAATGATCAACAAGCAAATAATGAGTCCACAGTAATAGTGAATGAAACATTGACAGAAATTGGAAAAGAACAGGGTGCAGCAGATAAGCAGGGCAGACAAATGATTGAAAAGCAGGCTGATTTAGAAATTCCCTCTTCTTCCAAAACAACAGAGGGAAAATATTCTGATATAAAACAAAAGTACAAGCAAATTAAGGAGAAAAATGAGGAGATCATAAGAGAAATTTATTCTCAATTTCTCAAAGAAAAACCAGGTAACAAGGACAAATTATTAACAGATTTTGATTATTCAACTAATAAAATGATCATGTCCTTCCTTCAGCCAAAGATTACAGATCCTAAAACAGTTTTAGATTATAAAAAAACAGAATTGGAAGTTGATGCAAAAAGCATCCATGAGCTGGATCAGATAGAATTTCATAGACATACATCACAAATGATATATTCAAAAGTAGTGGATAAAATCAGGAGTGCTACACAAATGCAAAACACTATTTTTAATATGCAAGATCAGATGAAGCTGGACAAAGCTTCTTTACATGCAAAAGAGCTAAGGATTAAGTCCTTAGAAGATCTAGTCCTTCAAATATGGGTGGATCCATAAAAAATACAAGTTGCTGAAGCATTGATAAAGCAAAAGAATGATGACATTACTGCTTTGAGGAAACAATTAAAACTTCCTCAAAGTGAACATCGACAAGCAAAATAAATACTGAAAGAACAAACATAAAAGGATGAAATGGAAAAATTAATACTAAAGCTGACTGCTCAAGTCAAGGATATGGAAGATCAAATGGATATCCTTATGAAAGAAAAATAAGCTTTGAAAGAAAGTGATGTTCCCCCTATTCCCACACTTATCCCTATTGTTACTGCTGTTGTTCCTTCTACATTGGAAGAAAATTTGGCACCCAAAGGGTCATTGGTAACTGCAGTATCAATGCAACCAAATACTACTTCCCACACAGAATCATCGTCTACACAGGTACAAAAAACAGGTGGAGTGGCAGAGATAGTGAAAGCCATGGAGGAGATGTCCCTTAAGAATAATGAAATCAATAGTTTAAAGAAGACCATTCAAACTCTTGAATCGTCCAACAGAAATGCTTTAATAACATCAAAGGGACATGAAAAAAGAGCAAATAGATTGGAAAAACAGGTAAAGGCTTTTCAAAAGCAAGTGAACTTTAGTGAACAGGTGTCCTATATAAAGAAATATCTTTGGACCAAGATAATTGAAGGCATCCATCTCCAATGGCCATCAATTCAAATTATATATGAGCAAAGGGATTTACTTCTGGCAGCATAGGTAGAGATTCAAAAAACAAAGGAAGAACTTGCAAATAAACCATCTCAGGCTTTAAAGCTTATTGCATTCTTGAACAACAAAAACAGAGATGAACTTGAGGAGTTGAAAATACAGGATAGGACTAAGACAATACTTCAGATCAAGAAATTCCTCACAAAAAGAAACATAATGAAAAATTTGGAGGAGAAATGTGAGGCTATGAACCTATCAATAACAAAGTTTCTGACAAAGTATACAACATTTAGAGAAGCTGGCCTCCCAGACATCCATGGCTTTAATGAGAAACTGATGGTCCAAATAGACTATGATAAGAAAATAAGGGCCCATGCCAAAGAGCAAGTAAACAAGCCTTTGCCACAAGGTTCTCCCACTGGTAAAGTGATTCTACAGTACTTTGAATATCTATTTTTTCTACAAAATGAGATCAAACATCTTTTCATGGTCAAACCAAATTTTGCAAAGTACACTGATGCAGATGAAAGCTACAAAAAGTTGAAAAATATGAAGATACCCAGTGCTAAGCAGTGGCAAGAGTTTACAGATTTGTTATAACAACATAGAGGCAGAACAGTGAAGAAAGGCACATGTAAAATAGTGAAGCTGAGAAGGAAAAACCAAACAGTTTTTGTGATTTTGGTTTTTTACTGCTGGTAAGTATCTTTTACAACAGTGAAAGGGTAAAAGGAAAATCCAAGTATGACAGTGAAATGATATGACAAAGAATTAATTTTTCTACCACAGTGAAAATTTCATTTTACAGCTATCAAAAGGTTAATATATCAGTTGAAAGTGTATTAGGCTAAACAACAGGGTCAAAGAGTATCAGAAAAGCAACAGCCAACAAATTTTTACTACTATAATTTCTCTATTTTTACAGCAGTTAAAAGATAAATGAACCATGTGAAAGAGTATTAAGAAGAAAGGCAGTGTTAAAGGATATAAAGTGAAAGAGTATTAATTTAGAAATCTTTAAAGAGATATTTTCCAAATATGCCAGCAAGCATGTACACCTAGTCAACAAACTGTTTTGATTAGATAAGTTATTTCTATATTTTATAGATAAGAGGACAACTTGCTAAAGTTGTTAAGCAGCTAGCCCTCTTAGTGTGTTAAGATATTTTATTTTCCTAGAGTTATTCCTAGATTTCTCTAGGATATTTTGTAATAAACATTTTGTATAAATACTTCAGTTTATGAAGTGTTTAGGGTGGAATAGAATTTCTAAGAACCTTATATACTTTTTTCTGGTACGTTGGAGGGTCACATGTGTTGATTTCAAAGTAGCAGTCTGGAAAATAGCCAATTGGACTTCATAATTCAGGATTCATGGGATAATTTGAAGAGTAAAGTGCATCTATCTTGTCATTGTTTACTTTCTAAGTTCCATTCATTTCATATATGCTGTTCAATCTTAATGATTAAGTAGGAGTATTACTTCAGGACTAGTGTTAGAACTCCCTGTCTTAACTACTTAATCATTTACATGTTTTCTGTTGATTTCCGGATTTAGGAATTCTTAATTTCTCCTAGTCCCGTTTGACCCCAACCTCCTTCCTCTTTTCCGGATCAAAGGATCCTTCATTTCCCTTTATCCCGAAGCAAGCCATCTTATCAAAACAATCTATCCAAATCTCTAAGGGTTATCTACCTTTCCCTGAATACATTAGCATCCTCTTGGCCTTACTTTCTAGTGCTGCTTGCTAGAATTTGACTCCATAGCCCAATGGAATAGTAGATCCCTCTTTAATTTGTCTTCAAGTAATATTATTTTCCACCAAACATTTCAAAACCAAAACCAAATTGAACTATCTTAACTAGCCTAAAATATTAAACAAAACAAAGTTAAATCATAAAGAGAGAGCCCTCTTTGAAATTTAGGAAGGCTAGATCCTAAATTTCCAAAGTAGGTTTGTGGTTACTCCTAGTTTTCTTAAAAATAAAAAAATCCAAGAGCCCACAATATTTAGAAATTACTAGGGTGATAACAATGCCTATCATCCTAAATCGCACCGGTGCATTCAACTAGAGAAAGCACTGGTGCGCGCAAAAAAATGGCACACTGGGACACTGTGCGCTCCGTACAAACCCGCATGGTGCGTCTTATTACTATAGCGCACCTGTGTGTTCAAAAACCCCATGCCAAAACTGAAACAACCCGGTGTGGTCTTAACAAACCGCACCGGTGCGCCTATAAAACCCGCGCATCGGAACAGGGTTAAAAAAAAAAAAATTACGGCCAAAAATCCACATTTTTAACTTTTTAGTGCTCTAGAGATCTCAAGCACTGGTGCAAATTTACCTTGTGTGAGGCGCCCTACCATCAGTGCTCCCATTGCACACACTGCTACTGTCCATTGCCCACGATCTCCATTTTGAATTTTGCAAAACGGTGGGCCAATTTAGTTTTGAAAATTATACAACCAATACGCCTCCTCGATGGCCAAATGTACAGGTATTTTCCTTGTTTTTCCATAATTAAACCTTCTAATAGACTAGTTTTGTAAATAAGCTTAAAATTCACCTTCTTTTAAAAAAAATAAAAAATTTCCTGCGTGGTGCGCTTGAGTTGTTTGGCTTGCGATGCTACCTATAAATTTACAGGCCGCACCGCCATCGGTGCTAACGGTATTTGCATCAGTTCCGGTGTGGTACCAAAAGACGCATCATGATTTTTTAAAATCTAAAAAAAGTGCGGTGCGGTCGATTACCTGGCTGCACCATTGACCCTGTCGAATAGCGGGAATGCGATGTGTTGATGGAAATATCTGCCCCGGGGAGGGTCATTTTGTCAGCACACTACATTCCATAAATTCGACATGGTCAACGGTACGGCTTGGTAAAAGGCCGCACCATTGACTATGTAGTGATGTTAGGAGGGAAGTGCGCTAACCAAACTATATGCCTCGACACTAGTCCATAGTCAATGGTGCGGTCTGTTATACCACCACACCGTTGAATTTGGAATAATGCCAGGAGGGCGGTGCACTGAAAATTTTCAAGTGCATCATTTTCAGTGCACTACAAACTTTTTAGTGCACCGCCTCCGGTGTGTGGAAAAAAAAAGATGCACCATTCTCGGTGTATGCCTGTTTTTTGTGGCGCATTGATTGTTTTTTTTTTTCAAAAAAAATTATATATGTATATTCCTAAATACATGTCATTTAATAAAAAATTATATTTAATATGTCAATCATTTAGCGACGTGAAAGGAGAGAAGAGAGGGAACAAAGACAACAAGAGGTGGACTAGTATAACATGGTTCGCCTGTGGGAGACATGAGAGAGGGAGAGAGATGCGTATCCTCACCCTATTAAAGTATCTACCTAGGGGCTCATAAGGAAGGTAGGCCTCCTCAAGTTCTATGAGGAGGCTACATCCCTAAAGGGCCATGGTGTGTTTTTGCGACATCTTATTCGCAGGTGGAATGCCTACCTACAGGTTTTCCGGGTTGGTCTTAACCAGTGGTACGCACCCACTAAGGAGGAAATCTATTTCATTACTGGCCTATCGAGGAGAGGGGTGGAATTTTCCTCATTCCCAGAGGTTCCAGTTGGCTATGCAGCAAGGAGTCAGTTGGTGTACTCCCAGAGATACATTAGCATAGATATACTGTCTCCTTCATGTTTTCAAGTCTCTGGAGGTCAGTTACATATTGTTTCATTTGGTAGTGAGGAGGTTAGGTGCCTCTCACTTCTGATTTCGACCATTTCACACAACACTAGCGACGGGCAATGCATTAGTTTCCCGCTTCTATATTATGTGATTCTTTAGTATAGGAGCCACGACTTGTCAGGTGGTATTCCACTTTTTTGCGACAGTTCTGTACAACTTTAGATAGATGTCATGCTCATGCACAAGGGAGGGTCAACTTCCCTTTTTCTTTAGAGCTATTTTGTTTATTTTTTGAGAGGTTTCCAGAGACAAGACCTACTTTTTTTCGGCAGCCTCGTAGGCTGATGCTGCATGTATGGATGCACATGTGGGGACAGATGATGCCCAAGAGGGGTGAGACTAAGTTTTCCACAAGGATATCGCATGATGCACTGGAGTTGCTAGCCAATGTTGATGACCATTCCTTCTTTATGGTCCCCTGTCCTTATGCTAGTTTGGATTGGCGTGGGTTTGTCAACATCCTCTTCATAGATGATGAGCCGCCGGATGATAGAGGTAATATTACTATTTTATTTAAATTTATTCTAACATGTTCTTTAAATTGTTTTTATTAAAATGTTTAATGAAATTGTCTAATTATTGTTGTGTACTTATATATATTTTGTAGACATTGGGTCCTTTGATGGCGATGAGATGCCAGCGCAACCAAATGATCTAGGTGTGGATCCTGATGACAATCAGGATATGGCAGATGCCGAGGATCATGAGGCCGGTGTAGACAAACCTGCTCTTGCTAGTGCGACGATACCGCATTTTGCTAGGCGTAGTTGATAGTAGATTGAAGATGGAGTTGGGCGACCAACTCTGTGCATTGTTTGTTGAGGAGGGAGTCAGACTCGCCACTATGAGAGATATAGAGGCCGATGGTAGGCTGGTACATATGTGGAGAGGCATGCCACGTGACATGTACATCCTGATTCAGCATGTCATAGGAGCTACGACCTTAGTTACGCGGTTGAGGAGGGCCCTTAGACTTTATAGGCGTGGTCGAGATGCAACACATCAACAGTCCGTGAGCAGCGATGCATCATCTGATGATCATGATTAAGGGAGTGATCATCGTTCACCTCACGCCGCGCCAGATGAGCAACCTACAACATCGACCAACAATCTTGATGGAGAGCAGGCTAGACCATCGGCCACGTCGAGTCAACAGCCTACAACATCCAACAGTAGTCATTATCATGAGCAGGCTAGACCATCGACCATGTCGAGTCATCACAATAAGCAGCCGACAATTGATCCTGATCAGCATGAGGCACCAGTACCAGATCAACAGGCACATGATGATCAACATGTATCTGAGCTTGTCGAGGCTGCACCATTGACTAAGCAGGCCTCAACTAGTACTGTTATTGATGATGTACCACCAGCTGATATTTTACATTTACATTACAGTTGTTATTTTTGACATTATATATATATGGTCCATGTATTTTGTGTTCATGTTGCATTTGTACTTAATTTACATGTTGGTGATCATCATGATGTGTATATTGTTAGGTTATGTTAGATATGTTCATTTAATGTTCAACTTGCAGATAGATGTGTATGTGATAACAATTATTTGACATGAGATGTATATTTGATGTTTGTGTTGTGATGATGTTATACAATGCTAATTGTGTTTTGTTAGATGATCATGATCACAATGATGTTAGCGAATTTGAATGTGTTGTTTAGTTGAATATGATGTTTGTAGGATGGTTATCATGATCATGATGTTTATTAATTAATTTAATATTAAATGATCATGATATTTATTAAATATTATGTTGTGATTGTAATTGAAATTTTAATTTTAATTGTATGTAAAATTATAAACTGTATTTGTAATTGTTTGTAAAATATTTGTAAAATTTTAATTGTAATTGTAATATTTAATTTATTGTGAAATGATTGTAATTGTAATGTTATATATGTAAATTTGTAAAATTGTAATTGTAATTGTATGTAAAATTCTAAAATTGTAATTGTAATTGTATGTCAAAAAATTGTAAAATTTTAATTGTATCACTATGAAATGATTGTAATTGTAAAATTGTAATTGTATGTAAAATTCTAAAATTGCAATTGTAATTGTATGTAAAATATTTGTAAAATTTTAATTGTATTAATGTGAAATGATTTTATTAAAATTTTTAAATTTATAAAATTTTAAATAATTGTAAAATAATAAATCTAGAATAATATGAATTTTTGTAACATAATAAAGTTTAGAAAATAATGCAAATAAATTCATGTACTTTAGAATTATCATTATTTTATTATGATCTTACATATGAAAAAAAAAGCTTTATACAATATGCCGTTGTTTTTGAGATCAACGTAATTGCAAGTTATCAAGGGAAATACTGATTTTAACATTAACACAATGCAAATTACCAATTAATTCAAAATACATATTATAATGTTTCGAAAAAAAGAGTCAGCTTATAAGTTATAAGGTAGTTAAGTCCTCTTCTTTATAAAAACTCATCTTAAAAAGTATAAATATTGATGAAATAACACATGTACCATATCACTCTCGGTTCTCATTATCACCCTCATTATCTTTCAGCTCGCATGGCATGATAACACTATTGTTCTCAAAAATATGTTTTGATCTAGGGTCATGTCTCAATACGAACCACCAATCCTTATCCAACGCATCTGGGTAAAAAAAACCTGGTTGCAGTGTTTGGAGAAAACATAGTGCTCCTTAGCTTCATCCCAGATCTTTCTAGAGTTGATACATATCAACCTACTATCACGATATTCCTCTACATTATTCCCATCAAAGGTGTCCCACCACTTGCACCTAAGAATAACACATTGGAAAGAAGAGAGATCCACTTCAATGATCTCTTGGATCTTTCCGACGTAACCTAACGTCCCTTGTAGTAGGTTTTGATCACGGTGGCTAGATCAACTAGATTGATCGAACTCAACTTCCACTCCACAGTCTTGTGTGATGTGTCCATCATCAACATTTTCTTTACAAAAATGGTGTCCATATGCCCAAATAGATGGGAACAAATGCACCTATAAAAAAGTTAAAAAATCATAGTGTCATGTGTCTTATAATAACCCAACAATTAAAATATGAAATATAGATGTAATTACATTTGAAAGGTGCATTATTAATTTTCAAAGTACATATAAATTAAATAGATTATTGCCAAGTTGCTGCACCCAATCCCTATGTTTAGCGCATCCTCTTCAGCATGCAGGTAACGACCGGTTGCACCGTATTTAGCTCTGACTTGGTCAACAACCCAACTGTTGTGGCATATTTTTGGAATATTTTCTTTTAAATGATCGGGATAAGGCACACTTCTACCATTAAACCGTTTTAATTCTTTCATGTCACTATCCCATTTCATCCTCTTTTGTTCGTACAATGCGACCCACGGTTGTGTCGCTTCGGAATTGTAAAGAACCAATTGATTGATTACTTCAATTTCTGCATTCGCTGATGAAATCAAACCGACATTATATATTACATAGAGATCAAAATATACATTATATCAAAATTCAACATGAATAGTTACTTTGTGTAAATTTGAAAAATTATAAGTCGCTTATTCTGTATCATGCACTTTTTCCCATTTGTTTGGAGAAACTCCCCTTCTTTTTTGTCTTCATCCCTTTCATCGTCCCAAACCACTGCACCTGGTCTATTGTCGATCTGCTTGATGTACTCAATGGCATAATAGAAAGACTCATACGATATGTACCCCTCTGCCATAGACCCCTCTGGTTTTTCCCTTTTTCAAACAAAACCTTTCAATTTCTTCATGTACCTCTCTAATAAGAACATCCAATGACAATAAACCACCCTAACTAGTTCAACCTCATCTACTAGGTGGATTAGAAGATGAACCCGCGAGTCCGTGGGACTTGTTGGCAATTCCTTCTCAAAAATACAAACAATCTTAACTATCCCTTGACGCCACCATGGAATGCTAGCCACATGAATCTTCTTTGACGTGATCCATCGTACAAATGCACATAATTTAGATATGACACGTCTTAGGTCTTGAGGGAATTCATGTTTCAAACACCCACGCATGAACAAAGGATAATGACACTACAAAGTTATAAACACGTGCAATAATATACAAAATTAGTTATGTTTTATGATCCCTGCATGGGAAAATTTTTATTAATATAACAGATAACAAAATCATGCTTTTGACATTATACGTACTCTTAGAAGATTCAAATAGTCATGCGATTTCAACCCCAACAAATGGTCATCCATGGTGAAGCAGCACTGTAGTGAAGACCCGTATGAAGATGACACCCTCACATCCATTATAAATTCCTTTGCCAAAGAAAGACCTTCTTTTTTAAAAATCCATGGGACATCACCTTCTTTGAAATACCATGAATTAGAGGGACCAGCGCCTGCCTTTGATCCTATACTTTCAAATCGTCTTGGCCAATGTTTCTTTTTAGTTTTTGAAGTAATAATATCTTTCCTAAAAACTAATGTGTCACTTTGTTTCAATTATATGTACCTCCATAAAGAAGATGAAATATTTTTAAATATATGCATGGGATATAATAAGTGGGCAATCTTAAGATGCTCCCAATATGGGAGGTTATAAAAGATAGATTTCCTTTTCATCCCAATGGGAAATTTCCCAACATAGGTGTCGAATAATTCTGGATCATCGAACATAGGCTCCCTGTTATAGGTCAATTTGGGTGCCATTCCCAATGACCTGGTTAACTGGACATCATCTCAGAGACCAATGATCAAGGGTCTATCATTCCCTATCATTTCAGTTGCTACATGCCCTAAGACAAGAAACAAGGAAAATCAAGCAAGACTTTCATCAAGCAAAGGTTTCCATGGTTTGAAGCTTGTTATATAACATATGATAGCTCACCAACGCAGGCTCTAAGGGGCCTAAGTGCATTGCATATGCAGGTAGCCCCATGTAGGGCTGCTCTGCAAAGAACTTCCTGACATTCACAAGTGCGTTGGTCACATTGGGAGCAAAATTCTCATTGTTCCGGAATCTCCACTTGGCCAGTGCCTTCTGGAAGAGTTCACATGTGTCAAGCTTAAGATCCAAGTGTCCATTTGACATCTACATGATTGGAAACATGTCTTGCCTATTTTTGGAAAGTTATTGATTGCAAAACAACCTACAGTTCATCTATAAATTGAGCACAGATCTAAGTGCTTGGGAAGGAAGAATTTGAGTAGAGAAATGCTAGAGGATTTTCAATTGAGAGCTAGATTTGTGAAGCTATTGTTGGAGAGATTTATACTGTGATGAGGCTTGGGAATGTTGCTGAAAGGTCACTCCAAATCAGTCAATAGGTTGTAACCTCTCCTTCTATCATCAATAAAGAGTACTTCTTATTTTTCCCTATATGCATCTGTATTGGCTTTGATTTTCCATATTGCAAGATCTTGGTTGATGTATATGGTTTATGCTTTACTGATTTAGCTAACTAGCCTGAATATATATCTATATTATTGCATCTTCTACTGTTTCAGTGTTCTTTCTTGCAGGAAGCATTCAGCTCACAAACCGCTTGAATTTGAAGCTACAACGAAAGCGACATAAGGAGCCATTTGGAAGCAACTGAACAAGTAAGCATCCAATCCTCTCTGTGTATCTGTTCTGAGTTAGGAGAAATATTTGTATAGTATTTCACCTGTTTTTCTAGACTAGCACCTATCTAGGGAAGCATGATTTATTCGTAATTCACAATTCTGGCCCAACAAATTGGCGACTCCACTGGGGAGAATTTCTCTTAGTTCTAGGTGTTTTAGCCTCTGATTTGTTTTGTTTATCCACCCAGTAGCTGTTACACATAAATATTAACCTTTTTTAGAGCCTAATTTGCAAATACAGTGAGTTAAACAGTAGCATTTTTCTTTGTTTACTGTGCCCAATGCACCCTTAGACTGGACACAGTGCGTTGCAGAGCACTGTCTCCCTTCCTAGCCTACGTTGCAGAGCACTGTCTCCCCTTGGAGACTGTGTTGACTCCTGAAAGTGACCAAATTCCCTTGAATTTGACTTTGAAACTTGCTTCAGTTTTGTTTTCTGCTGTGTTCTGAAAATTTTGATGCTTAATTGACTAGTGAATCTATATACTTCTTCCTCCTTTGGCTGAAAATTTGTTCAATGTTTGTTTAAAAAAGTTTTTCTTTATCATTTACAAGTTGATTTCAAAGTATTTTTTATGGTCGCATTAAGAATAATTTTCTTTCGAAATAGGAAATTGTTGTAAAATCTTCATTTCCTTGATAGGAGAAATTGTTGTTGAAATCCTCGTTTTTCCTTCAAAAGAAAAATTGTTGTTTGTATTCTTCGTTTCTCGAAAGTAAAAAGCATTTGAATTATTGATCTAGTGCACCTAGTTTCTTTTCTGCATTCATAACATTAAGGAAACTAAAAAGAAAAACTTGCATTTGCATGTAGGATTGTGTGTGTTTTGCAAAAGGAACATTAGTAAATCTGCATTTAGATTTTGATTCATTGATTTTGTTTTTGTTCATTGATTTGTTTGCTCACAAACTATTTTCTCTCTTCCCTTAGTAGCTAGGTTCTTCATTGAAAAACATGAAAGTGAAAGTTTGTTTTTCATTCTTAGCTTTCATTTTAGGAATTTCATATACATCATCACGGTGAACCTTTGAAAGGCAAATTGTTAAGCAAGATCAACATAAAATAAATCTCAATTTAATTAACAACGCATTGGAACCATAACGATAACATTTAGAAGGTCTAGGCTAGAGACGTGTTCCGACGTCGTAAAACATAGCAGCTGTCGTTAACTTGTGTGCGATACATTCCGAGTGTGATACCTCACTCCATGTACCTAAGTATATCGTAGCTCGTCCACGTACTTTGGGGTATATCGGGCGGTGTTATAGTACGATAAGTATAAAGGGGTGCTCTCACTGTGCGGTTTCACATCAGACAATGCTAATATGGACTTGGGCCTCCACGTACCTTCGGGTATATTTGGGAGGACAAATTTTAGATGTTATCCATCCATAGTGAACCGAGTCGGCCGCCTTGAAATTTTGATACATCGAACACAACATTCGGGGAGATTACCTGCCCGTACTTCTTGGTTCTCCAAGAGGTATTCTGCAGTTCACAGTTTCTCGGTAAACCCTTTTGCCTAGCATTGCCCTCTTTTTGTTTATTTGTTTTTTGGTTAAAATAAATCAGTAATCATGGAAGAAAAAAATCCTATCCCTCCTTGTTCGTGTAGATTAGCTTTAAAACCACCTTTACCACTGGAAGTTACTTCTAGTAAGCGAAGGCGATCACGATCTGCCGAATCAAGTACAATTCGTACCTCTAGAAAAACATCATCTTTTAAACTAGAGTTAGACAAAATTGTTTCCAGACATCCTGATTCGTTTACTGTTGTCGAAACGGAGTCTTCACAGCTACCTGTGGTCACGATCCATTCAATCGCTAAGACCATACCTCCTAGACCCGACGTTGTTCAATCACAAATTGATCCAGATCCTGTCTCTTCTTTGCCAGAAAATCTGAATCCTGAAGTCGAACAACCGAAAGTTGTTCCTACCTTAGTCATCCCACAAATTTTTGTAGCCACTGAAACTCCTATATCACACACTCAACCGTCTGAAATATATTTTGGGCCTGACAGTGAAGTTCTTCCTCTTGGTTTAATTACTATTGAAGAAATACCACAAGACGATACACCTTTAACTCCAACCCATTTTGGGGGGGACCTTTACCTGTACCAGTCTTTTCCTAAATCATTTCCATCTGCTTTTGTTGATCTTGTTGCCATTCAATCTCCCATTGATTTTCGAGGGTATACATTTGGTCACACAACCATGTCTGAACCAACATCTTCGGTTGGGTCTGCTGTTCCAATTACGTTAGCTCCTACCCTCGCTACTCTGTCGATGTTCACAACCTCACCAGATTCATATTTGCACGGTGGCCCTTCGGTCCCAACAAGTTACAAATCATTATCTGGCACTTTATCTGGCACATCTTCAAGACCATGGTCTTTACCAATGTCATCATTTGGTGTTTTAACTGGTAGTCCTATCGTTAGTACTAAACAACTTGATTCATTACATACATCATCAGGGCAATATCAAGTCGGTCCTTTTGGGTCAATTCCTTTAAGTACAATATCATATGGACTCCCAACATTTGGAGAAAATTATTTTCTATCTTATTATCTTCCTTATGCTGGGGGGAAACCTTTGGTCACCCAATATGACAGTACTCAGTCACTTTTTGGTCAAAATAATGTTGACATGAATGTTTGTCAATGACAGCTCACTCTGCCTATCCAACCACACATGGTTGTACACTCGTATCAACCGGTTCAACCTGTTACACCCACTTCATTACCACATGTTAATACATCTATACCCCTGTTACAGAATCAAAATATTGTACATCAACCTTATCAGGCAGGTTCTTCGACTCAATATCATCAAATGTTTGGTCCACAGACACAAAATCCTTTGGTTAATTTACAACAACCTGTATCAGGGATCATTTATTCACAAGTTGGTGTACCATTTTATGGGATGTTGCAAACGCAACTTGGTTATACATATCAACCGAATCCAACTTATAATAATTTGGGTTATAACATTGGTGGACAGACCCCTTGGCAACCACAAGCGCAAATGCCTCAAAATTCATTTCAACAAGTAACATATCCAGGTTTTGGTCAACATAATTCTCAAGCATTTGTTATGCAAAACAACCCCTATCTAGGTTATCAGCAGCAAATTCCATATGCTAGTGCTCAAAGACTTGTTGCCCAAGAAATTCCATCTTACCCTGGCTATGCTCAACCTGACCTTAATCGACAATTTCCTTTTGTTGCAACCTTAGAATTACCAGATTTAAAACGGTTAATCAACGATCCTATCAATTATGCTCTTTGGTGTCTAGTGATACCTCATAAATTACCCTTCGATATTCGTAAATTCAATGAAAACCCTTGAGAAGATCCGTCGACTCATGTCATGACTTCTCATTTATGGTGTTCATCAAATTCCCTGAATGATGATTCTATTCGACTACGTATTTTCCAGCGTACGCTCACAAGTCCGGCTGCTAAATGGTACATTGAATTACCTAGAGCTTCTTTCGACAATTTCACTACTTTAGCTATTGTCTTTTTGACCCATTTCCAGTTATCGATCAGATACGAAACTGGAATGGAACTCTTGACCAACTTCAAACAGACTAATGCTACTCACATTTCCGATCATATTCATGAGTGGCGTCGCCATCGACGAATGGTTAAGACATTTTTTCCCGATCATCTCCTTGTTGAATGGTTCATTAAGTCTTTGTTACCATCTATAACTGAGGATGTGGCTAAAGATGACATCGTCACAAAAGAGCAAGTTATCGCTCGTGCCCAATATTTAGACTTGATTTACACTCAGTCTGGCACACTCTGTGAAAAAATCCCTAATGCACCGCGATCTAATTTCAATGTTCCTCCTCAAATAAAAGACTCTGATGCCAGAGATGGCTTGATAGGAACTGTAAACACACACCACGCTACTGCATCTGATCCTACTCCTACTTCCAAAATTAATGTCGTGTCATTTGACAAAGGAAAAAGTGACAAGCAACCAGGAGGTAAGAAAAATGGGAAATCAAAGAAAAAGAAAACTTCTAACCCACAGGAAAGATCATATGATCAACTGTTTGGACCACGGAAACCTCGTTATCCATGCATAATCTGTAATGAGGAACACTTTGTTAAGGATTGTCCTCACCGTGCTGAAGTCTCAAAAATCATCAAGACTTCTCATGCATCAGCTGTGTTGACAGACCCATTTCCAAATCCAGACACTAATTTGGTTGCTACGGATCCAACTCCTAGTTCCCAAGTGTTGATGTTATCCACCACAAACCTTCACAAGATATTTTGGTGTCGACATGGAATAAATACTATGGTAGTCCGGCCATTGATCAACCTACTACCTCGAAAACGAATCCATCTAATGGATCAGTACCACTTACTGTTATTCCTAAATTGATAATTAAGCCACTGAAGAGAGTAATTCATAAATAGACATATAATCCTAGAGAAAGAGTTGCACAAAATTATAATATAGTTGAAGATTTGGCTCAATCCCCTTCAGCTATGTCTGCTCTTGAGGTATTAAAAAATTGTCCCTCCCAGAAACAGGCTTTATTGTCGGCCATTGGTGGAAGTGATCCGACTGATTCTAATCTTGTCGTCTTTAATCATACGGGCTATGTGCCACAATTACCAGCATAATTGGCATTCTCCATACAAGTAAATGTTCTCAATCACCTTGTTCATCGCATGTTTATTGATGAGGGAGCATCTACGTGCATTATGTCTCTAAACTGTTGGAAGTCACTTGGCTCGCCACGATTATCGCAATCATAAACAACGTTGAAGGCTTTTGATGGAAGAACATATAAACCTTGTGGTATTATCAATAACCTGCAAGTTGAATTAGGGGGAAAAACAATAAGTATTGATGTTGAGGTTGTTGACGGACCCCTTGATTATAATATTTTACTTGGAATACCATGGGTATATGCAATGAATGCCATTGTTTCTACGTACTTTAAAATGATTTCCTTTCCACATAAAGATACAATCACAATCATTACAAAATTATTCTTTTTTGCCTCCACTTCGCAGGTAACTGGAAGTGTTCCGTTTGTTCACTTACCCCAACTAGAAATCCAGAACATTAGTGTAGGAATCTTAAAGGATTCCACTCTTATGGGAACCTTTTTATTACTGCCGCCTGCAACGTCGGTAGAAATTGAAAGCATAGAGACCTGCTACATGATCTCTTCCACTCTATCTGGCTTAAGGGAGAGTACAGGTGATTCTGATATTTCTACGTCGGATGATGTTTTACCGCCCAACCCTATTGAGTTGGCATAGAAATCAATCTATTTGGCTTGGGTGGAAAATCCGAAATAAACGTCGCCGAGTGTTTGGGTTGATCATTCATTATATTTTGGCACTCCATCTGATCCATTTTCCTCAAAATTTTTGACAGATGAAAATATTTTGGAAGCTATGATGTTAGAAGGAGAACCATGGGAAGATTATCATCATCATTCCCATATTCCTAATTATGAAGAAAATAATCTCAGTGAACTATATCAGCCATCCATCAAAAATTTCTTTTCGAATTATTTACCAATTAATGTAATTAACTCTGAGCGAAATTTATCTAATATCGAAGAAACGATTTCTATCGATATTTCGACCAAACCTGGCATTGTAGAAAATATTCATGTCGGTGTATATTCATATCGCTCTCTTTTTCATGAATTTCGTGATGTATTCACTTGGTATTACGAGGAAATTCTAGGCATAGATACTAGTATAGTTGAATAAACTATTAATATGTATCCTGATGTCAAACCGGTGCGTCAACGGCTTCATCCTGTTCATCCGAAGAAAGCTGTTGCCGTCAAAGCAGAAGTTGAAAAACTTTTGCGTGCTAGTTTCATTTACCTTGTTCTGCTAACTGAGTGGGTTTCCAATATCAGTCCTGTTATGAAAAAATAAGGAACCATTAGAGTGTGCGTCGATTATCAGGATGCTAGTCAGGCTTGTCCAAAAGACAACTATCCTACTCCCTTTATCGACCAGATTATTGATGATTGTGCTGGATGTGAAAATTTTTCATTCATGGATGGATTTTCTGGCTACAATAAAATCAATATCCGCCCAGATGACCAACACAAGACATCATTCATCTGTCCCTGGGGCACATTCACGTATAGGAAACTTCCGTTTGGTTTAAAGAACGCTGGGGCAAATTTTTAGAGAGCAATGGATTATGCTTTCAACGACATCAAGCACATTGTTCAACCATATCTAGATGATTTAATAGCGCATTCAAGAAATTGGACTGATCACCCGATGCATTTTAGAGCCATTTTCTTACGCTGCCGACACTACAAGACATGCCTCAATCCACACAAATGTGTGTTTTGTGTTGGTTCTGGTCGATTTCTTGGATTCATAGTCTCAAAAGAAGGAATTCAAATAGACCCACTGAAGGTACAGGCCATTCTTGATTTTCTTGCACATCTAACTTACTTCAGATATAAAAACTTCAAGGAAAGGCTAACCTCCTGAGAAGGTTCATTCCAAACTATGCCGAAATGGCTAAAGGATTTACTCGATTATTGAAAAAGGGGGTTCCCTTCCATTGGGACCAAGTTGTGCAAGCTTCTTTTGATGCTGTCAAGGACCATCTTGTCCGAGCGTCATTAATGTATCCTCCTAATTATCAAAATGATTATTTACTATATATCGCCGCGGTTGAAACGACCATCGCTATGGTTTTGGTCCAAGTAGAAGATGGAATTGAACATCCAATATATTATTTGAGTCGTAATCTCAATGATACGGAAGTTAAGTACTCGTATGTGGAAAAGCTTGCCTTGGCAGCTGTTCAAGATGTCCAAAGATTTTGACATTATATCCTGCTCCGAAAAACAACAATAGTTTTGGATTGCAACCCCATGACTTACATCTTATCACGTCAATTGCTGGGGGGGAAATATTCAAAATGGATTGTCATTTTGTAGGAATTTGATTTGGAATTTATCAAATCCAAGTCAAAGAATTCTTTAATTTTTGCTGAGCTTCTCTGTGACCTTCCCTCTAATAGTACTGCTACTACGTCGGAACCATCTATTCCAGACAAGTCTCTGTTTCTTATCAGATCATCTGATCCTTGTTATGGAGATTTCATCATTTATCTCCAAACCCAAAATTTTTGACCTAATACCTCTCGCTTTGATCATCGACGTATTCGATACCAAGCGAAAGATCATCTGATCATCGCCAACACACTTTATCATCATGGTGTCGATACCATTTTAGGGAGGTGCCTCACTCATGAGGAGGCTGAAAAAGTGTTAAATTATTGCCATGCTGGGGCTTGTGGTGGAAATTTATCTGGAAATGCTACTGTGCAGAAGATACTCCGCTTCGGTTACTTTTGGCCTACTATTTTTCGAGATTGTATCCTCACAGTCAAAAATTTTCATGAATGCCAGATTTTTGATCGTAAAATCCGCAAACCTCCATCGCCAATGCATCCTGTTGTCTCTGCTGGACCATTTACGAAATGGGTATTGACTTCATGATCTGTAACCCTCCTTCATTCGGGGGGGATGGTTATATTATTGTCGCAGTCGACTATTTTACCAAATGGGCCGAAGCGATGCCTACATTCAACAACACAGGACAACAACTGCATTATTTTTCTTCAACCATGTTATTGCATGGTTTGGGGTCCCACAGGCTATAGTTACGGATCATGGGAAGCATTTTCGCAACCATATGATGTCTGAATTGACTGCCAAGTTAGGATTGTCACATGATAATTCTACTCCTTATTATCCACAATCAAATGGACAAGTTGAGACTATTAACAAAATTCTTAAACGAATGCTTCAACGAATGATAGGAGTCCGTAAAAGGAACTAGCACTTGATCCTGTACTCCGCCTTGTGGGCATATCGAACCTCGGTGAGAAACACAACCGGATTTAATACTTTTCAATTGGTGCATGGTCTGGAAGCTATCTTACCAATCCAATGTGAAATATCATCGTTAAAACTTGCGATAGACTTGTTATCTGACACCTCAGAAGAAGAAGCATGTCTCCTTAACCTGATCCATCTAGATGAAACGCGTTGTGAAGCCCAATTGGCCAATGAAGCAAATAAGAGACATATAAAGGCACAATACGACAAAAATTTCCAGCCTCACATCTACTCAGAGGGCGACTTGGTCCTTCTTTATGATCAAGAAGTTGATGTAATAGGTATAGGGAAATTCGAGCCATTATGGCATGGCCCCTATATTGTCAAAAGAGTTCTTGCTAAGGGCACCTACGAGTTAGTTGATTACGATGGGATTCCATTGGCACAACCTAGAAATGGGTTGTATTTGAAATGTTACTATGCTTAATCATGAGCGTAGTAATTTTTTTTATTATATTGTTTATATGTTGTTGATTTGCATTCACTATCTTAATTTGTTTTTAGAGTTTTCTTGACTTTAGTAATCCGCTTTACATTTTATCGCAGATGACTGAATCTTTAGAACCATTTTTTGGATATGCGAATGGTGCCAGTCATAGTACGCAGAATCTATCCTCTGCAACGTGGGCCATTTTTTCTCCGAACGACGAGTTAGCGAGTTTTCAAGGGTTTTGTATCGGTAGATCGACGAAAAATATCGCTGAGTATAGCGTGTTTATTGAACTTCTCTCTGATGCCATTTCATTTGGTATTAATTGCATAATATTAAGGTTAGACTCACAACTTGTGGTTCTACAACTTACTAGTATTTATACTGTTAGAGATCCAACACTTCTTAGATTGTTCCTAAGAGTTCAAATTTTTGAGAGACATTTTGATTCATTCAATATCAAAGCATTTCTATAAATCTGAACACTTTAACTGATTCATTATCTAATCAAATTTTAGACAGACATTTGCGACATAGGTAAAGAAAACATTAACATCATTGAATAGGATTGCGCATTAAACATAAGAAAAACTCTGAAATCATATAGATATATAGTTATAGGTTTTTTACAAAATTTGTGCCCAAGACACATTGGTCATCTGAACTCAAAATTTATGCAAATGTCACAAGTAAACTAGTGGTGCTCATGGTAACATGCTATAGATCTAGCAATCCTACGAAGCAACCACATCCAACGGTTAGGAACCTCAATAGTGTGTCACTGCAGTCACATGGGAAGCTCTTCGATCTAGCAATCCGGAATCCCGAAGGTCAACCCCTCTATGTGCTGCTGAAGCTCAGATAGAGTCTCAGCCATATCAAGGTCCTGAAGGACTGCTCTCTCGACAGTCCTCTCTAGTGGCGCATCTGCTTCTCGCTTTGGTTCCTCTACTGATTGAACACGACCAATATCTAAATTACATCAAACATTTAGTTTAGTCTTGGAAAGAAATCAAAACACAAAAACATTGTATAAACCTTATAAAAATAAAAAAACATAGTCGAATCATTCTTACCTATTGCACCCCATTGAGCGCCTTCTGGTAATACTAGATCTGGATCTCCTCGATAATCAATGCCTGCATATGCGTACTGATGGCGATGATATGTTGCTGGAACTAGGCAAAGAATGCAGTCGAGAACACAACTGTTGATTGGCCTGCATGCCGACCCATGAGTTCTACCCATCTCTGCATTCGAGGATCTCTAGGACTAGATATATCCAATGTTACATGTTGTGGCTGCATCAGTGGAATCCGTTCCAAAGCGAAGGAGATAAGGATTGAACCATAGCTGAAATTTTTCTTCCTTCCTCCCTTTTCTTTATTCAGTTGTTCCTTTATCTGAGATAGAACAACTTCAGACCAGTTGAAGGCAGTTGGATCTAAGCACTCTAGCGCATACTTCATATATGATCTGTTCACTACATGTAGTGTAATAGTGGCAACAAGTTTAGCGATCATGAAAAGGATGGTTCTCAAAGGCAAATCCCTGACATCCCAAATGTTTATTTTTCCATCTTTTCTAGGTTCTGACCCTAGATAGCAATACTACATAACATAATCCCTCACTGTCTCTCCTCTAACGGTAGACCCTGTAAGAGAAATGGGAAAACCTCTCATCGACAAAAATGTGAGAAAATACACATCCTCAACTGTTATGGGAACCACTTTGTTCTTAATGTGAAATGCCTCTATCGCCGGATCCCATGCTCGAAGTAAGAACTCCAAGAGTTCTATTTTTTTCCTCATTCCTGATAATTTGAAGTAATTAAGTATTCCACAATCTCTTAAGGCTCTTATAGTACTTGGATCATTTAAGACAATCATATCTTGCTCTTCATGTTCTCTTTCCCTCCATATAATCGTCATTATAATCCGATGGAAACCTGAAAGTCAATCATAAGATCCATTAGATTCCAATCATTGCAAAAAAACTAGGCAAATTTTGGACACAACATGAAAACTAAAAACTTGAACTGTGCCCAACGCACTCCCTGGGTTGAGACAGTGCATTACACATGCAGGTACCCTTCACTGTACCTACTATGCAACGCATGCTTCGACATTCAGGGGTGTATTGCCCTCATTTTGGGCAGAATTTACCCTAGGGGCCTCAAAAATCTAAAAATTTACAAAGAATGGAAATGAAATGAATATTGAAGAGAAGAGGAGGTTCATAGCACTAACCTAGATCAAACGACGACGAAATCCATCCACAGAAATGACTGCAATCAACGACTGAAGTTCGGGGGAAAAATCAGGTTCAGAGCTCCAAAATGAAAATGGTAACTATGGAATGGTAAAAATAAATAGTAAAACTACTTTTTATATTCATTTAATTGTTTGTAAGTTAAATTTATTTCTATGACTATGGTTTTATTATGTTTTTATCATGAAAAGGTATTTTTAATCCATTTGATGTTGCTCTGAACAAGAAATACAACTGATGAACATATTAGTTGTGTAGATTTATTCAAAGAATGACTTGACCACAAAGCATATTTTTTCTCCTTATTTTTCAAGCTTTGTTAAAAACGAAAAAGGATTTGAAGCGGACTTTTATCTCTTTTTAGAGCTTTGATAACAGCAAAAAAGGAACCCCTGGAGTCTTCTTTCAACTCTTTTTAGACTCTGATAATGTGAAAAGATTGCCGAGAACTTGTATTTTCGAGCTCCTTAAAGTAAACGAATTGATATCTACTCAGTATAAGTTTAACCCCTTTCTGGACTGAGATGGATTATTTACGAAAAATGAATACCTTGGTTAAACATGACCAAAGAGGTTCTCTCATATATTATTTTACACTTTTTCGGATTTGAGTGACAAATTTACGAAAAAGTACTTTTGGAGTTCTCTTTCGTCCTCTTTTTCAAACTCTCTAAATATGAAAAAGGACTAGGCTATCACTGTCGTTAAGCTCATTAAAACGTAAAATAGCAACGAGCTTGTCGATCATGGCAAGAATCGAGTTTCATTCATCGCTAGACTCGTTAAATTATTAAATAGTGATACATTATTCACCCTAAGGGTTGAATTATAGCTCAAGCAAATGTTATCCTCCTCAAGCTTGTTAAAAAATAAAGAGGTACTGGTCGATAAATGACCGGGGAAAATTTGGGAAAAGTAAGCAAAGTTTATTTTTGGTAGCAAGTCGCTCTTGAACATGACACTTCTTTCACTCCATGTCCATGACTATTTAGGCTGTGTAATCATCTTGACGGTTCATTCACACCTATGGTTCATCATACCTTCACTTCGGTTTTGGGTCAATGCTGCCAACTCATCATAGTGTTGCCGATATGTTCAAGAGAAGTTATCTAGTGACTAAAAACTCATCCATCTGCAATACTCATAAACCTTCATTTTCATGACCGTCATCTTTGAAAATTGCTATATCAAGTCATACCCTTGTCTTCAAAATCAGTAACTCCAGTTTTGCAATAAGGTGACTTCCTGTCGATGAAAAATCAATATCCAGGACGTTCACTTAGAAACATCAGATTCCAATACCATGAGGCTTGTTACAGCATCGACAAGATCCTCGCTTCCAGACTTTTGACCAGAAGATTTTGTTTGGCGTTCGAAATCAAATCATCTATTAACGCTTTACAAAATGTACTGCAGTACCTTGAGGGCCATTGAAATTATTGGTGGTTCTCTCACATTTGTTAACAACTCACATCATTGGCTGGTAATCAAACGATGTCTTTCCATGTTCAACTACAAATCATATATTCGCATGGCTAGACTTGTACCCGAATGATCGAGTGAACGAGATAAGAAGACATCGGATCTAGTTTCATCCATCCGGGTTGCGATTTTAGGATTTTTGTACACATCATCTGTATGGTGACTTTACATACAAATTGTCATCCAAACATGGGCCTATATCTGTAGGCATGTCTACATTTGGGCAACATTCCAATGTAGACGACTTTCTGAATCATGTACATGCTATTAGATTGTTTTATGTGCTGAATATGAGAATGCTTACCCTCAGAAATTATGATCAAAAGAGGATATATCATGATGTAATGTATTGTAAGATTGATGTAGGTGACCACTCCGTTTCGTTTCCAGACTCATCACAATGTAAAGCATCTCAATCAAATGTTCTTATTATTTGGATCTCATGCTTTAGGGGGAAATTGTTATAGGTCAATTTGGGTTCCATTCCCAATGACCAGGTTGACTGGAAATCATCTCCAAGACCAATGATAAAGGGTCTATCATTCCCTATCATTTCAGTTGCTACATGCCCTAAGACAAGAAACAAGGAAAATCAAGCAAGACTTTCATCAAGCAAAGGTTTCCATTGTTTGAAGCTTATTATATAGCATATGAGAGCTCACCAACGCAGGCTCTAAGGGGCCTAAGTGCATTGCATATGCAGGTAGCCCCATACAGGGCTGCTCTGCAAAGCACTTCCTGACATTCACAGGTGCTTTGGTCACATTGGGAGCAAAATTCTCATTGTTCCCGAATCTCCACTTGGCCAGTGCCTTCTAGAAGAGTTCACATGTGTCAAGCTTCTTATTCAAGTGTCCATTTGACATCTACATGATTGGAAACATGTCTTGCCTATTTTTGGAAAGTTATTGATTGAAAAACAACCTACAGTGCATCTATAAATTGAGCACAGATCTAAGCACTTGAGAAGGAAGAATTTGAGTAGAGAAATGATGGAGGATTTTTTATTGAGAGCTAGATTTGTGAAGCTGTTGCTGGAGATATTTATACTGTGATGAGGCTTGGGAACGTTGTTGGAAGGTCACTCCAAATCAGTCACTAGGTTGTAACCTCTCCTTCTATCATCAATAAAGAGTACTTCTTATTTTTCCCTATATGCATCTGTATTGGCTTTGATTTTCCATATTGCAAGATCTTGGTTGATGTATATGGTTTATGCTTTACTGATTTAGCTAACTAGCTTGAATATATATCTATATTATTGCATCTTCTGCTATTTCAATGTTTTTTCTTGTAGGAAGCATTCAGCTCACAAACCACTTGAATTTGAAGCTGCAATGGAAGAGACAGAAGGAGCCATTTGGAAGCGACTGTAAAAGTAAGCATCCAATCCTTTCTGTGTATCTGTTCTGAGTTAGGAGAAACAATCATATAGTCTTTCACCTGTCGTTCTAGATTAGCACCTGTCTAGGGAAGCGTGATTTATCCGTAATTCACAATTCTGGCCCAACACTCCCCATTTGAATCGAATATTTATATGAACTCCTTCTCCTTCTCTCTCTCATATGCTCTAAACCATTTAGTCGGTGTTGTTATTGGAGGCCTTTGGGTTCTCTCTCGTTTACCATTGAAAGCAGATGTTGTTCTTCTGTAAGGGTGTTATTCTGGGAGTAATACCCTAGAGCAATCATACATTGGATTTTGTAGGTCCTTGGACCATCTAGCTTTCAGAGAAGGTCCACAACATTTACATCCAAAATACCCTTTTGTTACAAGACCTGCGATAGTATTGTATACAATTTATATGCATGGCACGTTAAAGAATATCATGAAGATCAGAACAATTACAATGAATTAAATAACTAATATGCGAAAGAATATTGTTACTATATAAACAAATCAATAAACATGTAATTTACCAGAGAAAACTCCTAAGCCTGGATAATCATGTTTTGTATAAGCACATATGCCATACAATGTAAAACTCCTCTCTGTTGTGATGGGTCTTGATACATCGTATACATTTATCCCATCCCATAATTCCTTCAATTCATCTACCAGTGGTTGTAAGTAGACATTCATATCCTTCACTTGTCTTCTACCAGGGACTATGAGAGCAAACATAAGATGTTCATTCTTGACGGACAACCATGGGGGGATATTGTTATTGATCACTACTAGAGGCCAAATAGAATAGTTCACTACAAGGAAAAGACCCTCTTGCAGATTTTTTTGAGGAAACTCTTATAAAAATACCCCAGACATCCGTTTCTAGCGGAGGTTCCTAGAGGAGGTTGGCGAGCAGAGGTTTTTGCGGATGTATTTCGTCCGATGCTCTTATCATCGTAAAACACACTGGTGCGTTCAACACGCGAAAGAACCAGTGTGGCTAAAACATTGGCACACCAGACACCATGCGCTTCGTACACACCCTCCCGGTGCATTGTATTTCTATAGCGCACCGATACTTTACATAACTTCCGCACCAGTGCCTCATAAAAAGCGCGCGAAAACAGAAACTGCCCGGGTCGCCCTTAAGTGCATTGGGTCGCCAATGCACCAGGTCGCCCTGAAATCCCCGCGCACTGGCACAGGGTTAAATAAATAAAAAATTACGGCCAAAAAACCGCACAAAACATAGGCACACCGGACACCGTACGCTCCTAACACACCCGCCTAGTGCGTCATATTACTGTAGAGCATCGGTGCCTTACAGATCTTCCACATCGGTGCTTCAAAAAATGTGTACGAAAATAGAAACCACCCAGTGTGGAATAATGAAAATACATCGGGGCACTGATAAACCCCGTGCACTTGCAAAGGGTTAAATAAAAAAAAATTACGGCAAAAAAACTACACAAAAATTTGGCACACCGGAAACCGTCCGCTCCGTACACACCCACCCGGTGCCTTATATTAAGGCACTGCACCGGTGCGTGAGAAATAGTCCGCATCGGTGCCTCATAAAAAGTGCGTGAAACAGATACTGCCCAGGGCGGAATGACGAAAATGCACCTGGGAGCCCATAAACCCCGCGCACCAGAACAGGGTTAAATAAAAAAAAATTTATGGCCAAAAAGCCACATTGAACATTACCTCACCAGACACCATTCTTGGTGCGTCGTATTACTGTAGAGAACCTATGCGTTACAACTATGCTGCATTGGGGCATCATAAAAGCGCGTGAAAATAGAAACCGACAGGGGCAGCCTAGCGCAAACGCACTGGTACGCCAATAAAAACCCCGCGCACCAGAACAAGGTTAAATAAAAAAAATTACGGCCAAAAAACCGCATTTTTCACTTTTGTCAGTGCTACAGAGCTCTCAAGCGCCGGTGCAAGTTATCCTTGTTTGAGCTGCCCTGACATCGGTGCTTCCATTGCACTCATTACACGCACTGTTGCTGTGCATTGCCCACCAATCTCCAGCTTGAATTTTGTAAACCAGTGGACAATTTTTATTTTGCAAATTCTACAGCCAATATGCCTCCTCGATGGGTAAATGTACATGTATTTTTCTTGTTTTTCCATAAGTAAGCCTTTTAGCATATTAGAATTTCAAAAAACCTTAAAATTAACCATTAAAAAAAAAAATTGTTGCACTGTGCGCTCGAGCCGTTCGGCTCGCACCGGTCTCCGGTGCTGCCTGTAAATTTACAGGCCGCACTGCAACTGGTGCTAACGGTATCTGCACCGGTTCTGGGGCGGTACCGATAGGTGCACCGTGTTATTTAAAAAAAAATTAAAAAGTGTGGTGCGGTCGTTTACCAGGCCACACCGTTGAGAATGTGGGATTGCGAAAACTCGGTGCGTTGACAGAATTATTTGCCCCGAGGCGTGTAATGTTGTCATCACATCGCATACCGAAATTCAACATTGTCAATGGTTCAGCCTGGTAAACTGGTGCTAAGGATATCTGCACCGGTTCCGGGGTAGTACCAAAGGCGCACCTTGTTATTTTAATTTTTTTAAAAAATAACAGTGCGGTTAGTTACCTCTCCGCACTGTTGACCTAGTTGAATAGTGGTGATGCGATGTGTTGACCGAAATAACTTCCCCAGGACGACTGTTTTTGTCAGCGCACGGATTACCGTATTTGGCCTGCATCAACGATGCAGCCTTTTAAAATACTACACCGACGACTATGTACGGTTACAGGAGGGCAGTGCACTGACTTAGCTATACACCCTGGGGCATATAGTGTAGTCAGTGCAGTGCCCTCCTAACACCAAACATAGTCAATGGTGCATTAAAAACATTTTCTGGAGCACCATCCCCGGTGTGCTGAATATCATTAGGTGCACCGTTCCCAGTGCGCTCTGTTGAAAGACGCACCGGGACCGATGTGTGACTGTGTTTTTGGCGCATCGACTGTTGTTTTATTTATTTTTCAAAAAATATTTATATACGTATATTTCTAAATACATGTCTCATTTAATAAAAAAATTGTGCTTAATATGCCAATCATTCAAAGACGTGAAATGAGAGAAGAGGGGCAACAACAACAACAACAACAGGTGGAACAGTATAACATGGTTTGCCTATGGGAGGCACGAGAGAGCGAGAGAGATGCGTACACTCACCCTATTACAGTAGCAACATAGGGGCTCCGAAGGCAGGTAGGCCTCCTCAAGTTCTATGAGGAGGCTACTTCCCTAAAGTCCCATAGTTTGTTTTTGAGACATCTTATCCGAAGGTGGAATGCCTAGCAACAGGATTTCTGGGTTGGTATCAACTAGTGGTACATTCCCACTGAGGAGGATATATATTTTATTACAGGGCTATTGAGGAGAGGGGCGAATTTTCCCTCATTCCCCGAGGTTCCAGTTGGCTATGTAGCAAGGAGTTAGTTAGTTTACTCCCAGAGATACATTGGAGAAAATTTAGTATCTCCTGCAGATTTTCGGGTCACTGGAGGGAAGTTACGTATTGGTGCATTTGGTCATGAGGAGGTCCAGTGTCTCTCACTTATCATTTTGACCATTTCGTATAACACCAGTGATAGGAAATGCATTAGTTTCTCACTTTTATATTATGTTTATTCTTTAGTACAATAACCGTGACTTTTCAGGTGGTCTACCATTTTTTTGCGGCAGTTCTGCACAACATTAGATAGATGTTGTGCTCATGCACAAGGGAGGGTCAACTTCCCTTTTGCTTTAGATATTTTTTGTTTATTTTTTGAGAGGTTTCTAGAGACGAGGCCTAGTTTTCTTCAACAACCTTATAGGCCGATTACTGAGGTACATATGCACATGTGGGGGTAGATGATGCCCAAGAGGGAGGAGACTCTGTTTCCAGTGAGGAGAGTCAGATGATGCACTGGAGTTGATAGCCAGTGTTGATGAGCATCTCTTCATTATGGTTCCCTATCCTTATGCGAGGTTGGATTGGCGAGGGTGTGCCAACATCCTCTTCACAGCTGATGAGCCACCAGATGATAGAGGTAATATTACAATTTTATTTAAAATTATTCTAACATGTTCTTTAACTTGTTTTTATTAAATTGTGTAATGAAATTGTCTAATTATTGTTGTGTACTTGTATATATTTTGCAGACATTGGCTCTTTTGATGGCGAAGAGATGCCACCACCACCACATGATCCAGGTGTGGATCCTGATGACAATGAGGGCATGCCAGATGCCGAGGATCATTAGGAGGCCAATGTAGAGATACTTTCTCCTGCTGGTGCGTCGGTGCGTGGTCAACTTAATGATGCTATATACAGGATGGAGTTGGGTGACCAACTCATTGCATTGATTGTTGAGGCGGGCATCAAACCCGATCATTACAGAGACATAGAGGCCGATGAGAGGCTATTACGGATGTGGAGAGGCATGCTGCATGACATGTACAGCCTGCTGCAACATGTCGTAGGAGTTACAACAGCTTTTACGTGACTGACGAGGACTGTTGCACGTTACGATCGAGCCACAACACATGATGGACAATCTGCGAGGCGTAGCGTACCATCATCTCATGATCGTTCACCTCACACTGCGCGAGATGAGCATGAGCCTCCACTAGCATCTAGTAGCAGTCATCATGGAGATGAAGCTGGACCATCGGCCATGTCCAATCAGAAGCCTGTAGCACCCATCAGTACTCATGATCATGAGTAGGCACCATTGAATTATGAGCAGGCCTCCACCAGTACTGATATTGATGTTGTACTACCACCAATTGATCCATGACATATATATATATATATATATATATATATATATATATATATATTTTTTTTTTTTTTTTTTTTTTTCTGAATTAGTTTAAATCTATTAAAAAAGGAGAAAATATTTTACATCTTGGCCGCAGCCTTAATAGTGTCCAGAAGAGTGGCATAATCAGCATATGAAGTCCAAAAAATACTACCCACTAGGGGAAACCAGTCTGAACCAAACAGAGTTCTGCCATACTGCCCACACAGGGGTATTAATGTGAAAGTTTGAAAAACTGTAAAACAGAGACTATTAGATTCTATAGCTAGAAAATCAAGAACAATCCCAACCAAGTGGGAATTGTAAAGCAAAAACCAGACTCTAATGGAGAAATTAAGCATTAGTCTAGGGAGGAGGTTCCTCCAGGATAAAGCACCTGTAAGCATCCATATCGTCAACATCCTTGGCCTTGTCCGTGCTTGAGATGTTGCTTGGCTTGGAGCGCTCATGCCCATCGCTGACCTTCTCCTCCTCTTTGAGAGCTTTACCTTTATCCTTGTTCCCTTGCTGCTACTTCTTGTCCATTTCTTGAGCCGAAGCAGAAGACGCTCCTACCTGAATCACTTTGGCATCAACTTGCTGAGGTTCTTACTTGAAGACCACCGAGATAGAGGCAATAATGCGGGGTCTGTTCAGAGAGAAATTGAAGAAAAATTTGGTAGTCTGGGGAGTGTCAGAGGTCAGATTGATAGGAGAGGTTAGAACAGGGTTGGAATTTTGAAATTTGCCCCTCCTGGTGCGTGTATTCGGATATCTTCCAATGAAGTAGTCCGAGGAGGGCGAAGAGGAGTCCAAATTGGAAATGGAAGGGGTGCGTTGGGGTCGGATTCACGTGCTGCCCCTTCGAGATCTCATGCGATGTCTCAGATGTGGCATGGTGAAGGGCAAAGACGAAGGTGACAGAGGAGGCGGGGAGACAGAATTGGGTTGAAACGAGGAGCAAAGAAAATCCAAAGTAACAAAAGATTGATTGCAGAGGCCGATACGGGAGAGGTGGAGCTCTTCCCCGAGCTCATTGCAACAACTGAGGTGACTGCGTCTACTAATGGCAGTTCGATGGCAAGGATGCAGAGCTAAGGTAGAGCAAATTTGTTGCAGCGGAGGTGGGGGCAAGTCTAAGCTCCAGCTTTCTTCCTCCATTTTTAAACCCAGGAAAGCGCTATCTCAAAGCTCTCCTGATCTTAAATCCTCATTAATGTAAGCATCAGGAGTGTGCAGATAATTCCTTACGGTGGCGCGTGCGAGCATAATGGTTGGATCTCGACCTCGGCTCTGCATTAAATCTGCGTGGATGTAAGCGCTGATATGAATGTTGCGATGGTGGGTACACGGGCTGTATCTCCTGGAGATCGCTTGGGTGAAAAAGTGGCTTCTCCACTTGCCGAACCCAAGTCCCATCAACATCTTAACAGTAATAATCACCCACATTCAGGAATCCATGACATTTATATTACAATTGTATATTTTTAACATTATTCAATTATATATATGTATGGTCCATGTATTTTATGTTCATGTTGCAGTTGTACTTAATTTACATGTTGGTGATCATCATGATGTCTATGTTGTTAGGTCATGTTAGATATGTTCATTTAATGTGCAACTTGCAGATAGATGTGTATGTGATAGCATGAGTTATTTGACATGAGATGTATATTTGATGTTTGTGTTGTGATGATGTTAATATATAATGTTAATTGTGTTTTGTTAGATGATCATGATCATGATGATGCAGTTAGCGATTTTGAATGTGTTTTTTAGTCAAATATGATGTTTGTACGATGGTTATCATGAACGTGATGTTTATTAATTAATTTAATACTAAATGACCATGATATTGTAAAATTGTAATACTTGCAATTCTAATTGTATTTAAAATTCTAAAATTGTAATTGTAATGGTATATATGTAAATTTGTAAGATTGTAATTGTAATTGTAATTTTTTAATTTGTAAAATTGTAATTGTAATTATAATTTTTTAATTTGTAAAATTGTAAAATTGTAATTGTACGTGAAATTGTAAAATTGTAATTGTAATTCTAATTTTAATTGTATGTAAAATATTTGTAAAATTTTAATTGTATTAATGTGAAATGAATTTATTAAAATTTGTAAATTGGTAAATTTTAAATAATTGTAAAATAATAAATCTAGAATAATTTGATTCACTGTAACATAATAAAGTTTAGAAAATAATGCAAATAAATTCGTGTACTTTAGAATTATCATTATTTTATTATGATCTTAGATACAAAAAAAGAATTAATTTATATAGTATGCCATTATTTTTGAGATCAACATAATTGCAAATTATCAAGTGAATTATTGATTTTAACATTAACACAATGCAAATTATCAATTAATTCAAAATACATGTTATATTAATATTTCGAAAAACCCATCTTAAAAAGTATAACTATTGATGAAATAACACATGTACCATATCACTCTCAGTTCTCATGATCGCCCTCATTATCTTCTAGCTCGCATGGCATGATAACACTATTTTTCTCAAAAATATGTTTTGATCTAGGGTCATGTGTCAATACGAACCACCAATCCCTATCCAACACATCTTGTTAAAAAAACACCTGGTTGCAGTGTTAAGGGAAAACATAGGGCTCCTTAGCTTCATCCCACATCTTTTTAGAGTTGATACATATCAACTTACTATCGCGATCTTCCTTTACATTATTCCGATCAAAGGTGTCCCACCACTTGCACCTAAAAATAACACATTGGAAAGAAGAAAAATCCACTTCAATGATCTCTTGTATCTTTCTGACGTAACCTAACGTCCCTCGTACTAGGTTTTGATAACAGTGGCTAGATCGACTAGATTGATCGAACTCGACTTCCACTCCACAATCTTGAGTGATGTTTCAAACATCGACATTTTCTATGCGAAAATGGTGTCCATATGCCCACATAGATGGGAACAAATGCACCTATTATCAAAATTTAAAAAAATCATAGTGTCATGTGTCTTATAAATAATAATCCAACAGTTAAAATATGAAATGTAGATGTCTTAATATAAGTTTCAAATTTACATATAAATTAAAAATATTATTACTGAGTTGCTGCACCTAATCCCAATGTTTAGCGTATCCTCTTCAGCATGTGGGTAACGATCAGTAGCACCGTATTTCTCTCTGACTTGGTTAGCAACCCAACTGTTGGGGCATATTTTTGGCATATTTTCTTTTAAATGATTGGGATAAGGCACACTTCTACCATCTGAATTCTTTCCTGTCACTATCCCATTTCATCCTGTTTTGTTCGTACAATGCGGCCCACAGTTGTGTTGCTTCAGAATTGTAAAGAACAAATTTATTGATTGCTTCAATTTTTGCATTTGCTGATGAAATCAAACCAACATTATATAGTACTTAGAGATCAAAATATACATTATATCGAAGTTCAACATGAATATTAATTGCTTTTTGTAAATTTGAAAAATTATAAGTCGCTTACTCTTTATCAAGCATTTTTTTCCACTCGTTTGGAGCAACTCTCCTTCTCTTTTGTCTTCATCCATTTCATCGTCCCAAATCATCACACCTCGTCTGTTGTTGATCTGCCTCACTGGAATAATAGAAAGACTCATACGATATGTACCCCTCTTCCATATACCTCTCGGGTTTTTCCCTTTGAGAACAAAACCTTTCAATTTCTTCATGTACCTCTCTAAGAAGAACATACAACGACAAGAAACAACCCCAACTAATTGAACCTCATCTACTATGTGGATTCGAAGATGAACCTGTAAGTCCATGAAACTCGTCGGCAATTCCTTCTCAAACATACAAACAATCTCAACTATCTCTTGACACCACCGTGGAATGCTAGCCACATGAATATCCTTTGACGTGATCCAACGTACAAATGCAGATAATTTAGATATGGCACTTCCTAGGTCTTGAGGGAATTCATGTTTCACACACCTGCGCACGAACAAAGGATAATGACACTGCAAAGTTATAAACACGTGAAATATTATACAAAATTAGTTATGTTTTATGATCCCCGCATGGGATAAAATTTATTAATATAACAAATAATAAAATCATGCTTTTGACATTATACGTACTCTTAGAATATTCAAATGGTCATGTGATTTGAACCTCGACAAATGGTCATCCACGATGAAGCAGCGCCGTAGTGAAGACCCGTATGAAGTTGGCACCCTCACATCCATTATAACTTCCTTTGCCAAAGATATATCATATTTTTTAAAAATCCATGGGACATCACCTTCTTTGAAAAACCATGAATTAGAGGGGCCAGCGCCTGCCTCTGATCTCGTACTTTCTAATCATCTTGACCAATGTTTCTTTTTAGTTTTTGAAGTAATAAGATCTTTCCTAACAACCAATGTGTCACTTTTTTTCGATGATATGTGCCTCCATAAAGAAGATGAAACATTTTTAAATATATGTGTGGGATATAATAAGTGGGAAATCTTAAGATGCTCCCAATATGCCAGGTCATAAAAGATAGATTTCCTTTTCATCCCAATGGGAAATTTCTCAACATAGGTGTCGAAGAAATCTGGATCATCGAACATAGGCTCCCCATTTTAATCGAAAATTTCTATGAACTCCTTCTCCTTCTCTCTCATATTCTCTAAGCCATTCAGCTGGTGTCATTATTGGAGGCCTTTGGGTTCTCTCTCGTTTACCATTGAAAGCGGATGTTGCTCTTCTGTAAGGGTGTTCTTCTGGTAGGAATACCTTGGAGCGATCATACATTGGCTTTCATAGGTCCTTGGACCATCTAGTTTTCAGAGAAGGTCCACAAAATTTACATCCAAAATACCCTTTTGTTACAAGACCTATGAGATTATATTTGTATAAATTAATTAATATGCATGTCATGTTAAAAAATATCATGAAGATCAGAACAAATATTACAACGAATTAAATAACTAATATGTGAAATAATATTGTTACATATATAAACAAATCAATAAATTAAACATGTAATTTACCAGAGTAAACTCCTAATACTAGATAATCATGTGTTGTGTAAGCACATATGCCATACAACGTAAAACTCCTCTTTGCTGTGATGGGTCTTGATACATCATATACATTTATCCCATCCCATAATTCCTTCAATTCATCTACTAGTGGTTGTAAGTAGACATCCATATTCTTCACTTGTCTTCTACCAGGGACTATGAGAGCCAACATAAGATGTTCATTCTTCACAGACAACCATGGGGGGATATTGTTATTGATCACTACTATAGGCCAAATAGAATATTTGGTGTTTTGGAGGGAATATGGGTTGATGCCATCCATGGCTATGCTGAGTCGTAGACTTCGTACTTCATCCTTTAATTTTTTGGGCCATGTATCCTCTATATGCTTCATGGCTATTGAATCAGTTGGGATTTAAATAACTCCCAACTCACTTCTGTGTGAGGCAAGTCATCCCTGCAACATAGCTAATTATTTGCAATGAAAGAGCCTTTTAATCCTTGGGATTATAGGCATGTGCCTCAATATCTTAAAAGGAGGACCAGTACGTGATTTACCCTTCTTTTTTATTTTATCATACCTGTCATGCCTAAATTTCGGACACATCTCTTTGTCTGCATATTCTCCTCTATATAGAATACAATCATTTGGACATGCATGATATGATATGTACTCACCAACATTTTCAACAATTTCTTTGCCTCTTCACAGCGACCGGGCAAGACATTATCACTCGCAAAAACCTTATCTTTGAATAACCTGTAGTTGGTGATCATGGAAAAATATATTAATAAATGTACATTAATGTCGATATAATTATTAAAGTTCATAAAATTTACCATTTTTAATGTTCATTGCAGTGTATTGATTATATTTCAAATTTATGTAAGGGAGTACTTTATGGTAACTTACCTCAAAAGTTCCGAGAAACATGCATTCGACAAGCCAAACTTTGCTTTCAAGTTGTACAGTAACATCGTTGTCCCCAATTGGGTAGACTTTGACTGACCTCCAAGTCCAAAGAGAGGGGTGGTGGAAGAAAATTTAAGGCTTTTGAAAAAGGTGTCAGTGATATGAGCATCATCCCCTAGCTGATCATCATTTTGAAATGCATCTAACAACATTGTCTCCATGGCAGTTGTATCCCTTAAGTAATCATCCATACCAATATCTATTTGATTGCATCCATTTCCAGTTTGTGAAGAACTACTATTGCTATAGTCATTCCTAATTGGTGAATCTGGACGTAGTAGGAATTGAATCGGTGGTTGATTCAACCATTCTTGGTATCGTTCCTCTCCAATATTTTCTCTTAATTTAGTCTTCTCTCAATTTGACATTGTTGTGGGGTGTAAAAGAAGATGGTAGGTAGGTCTTTCATCATCACTAGAATCCTAATAATTAAAAAAAATAAAATTTGAACATGATTAGTACAAAATATATGATATCAATTAGTAACCATGTTGACAATATTGCATGATTATAAATTGGTTTGACGTTGAAAAAATTACACATTAATCAATATATATACCAAACAATTATAATTATAATTACCATCATTGTTTCAGGATTGTGGCTAGAAGATGCAATATTGTTACAATTAGCAGGGTGAAGCAGGTGTCCATTTTCATCTACCAAATGCGCCTTGCGGTATGCAGCTCCTGATAATCACTTCCGACATTTTGCAGCATTTTGAATATTTTGTGCATCTGAACTCGATGCTGAATCTGCATGAACCTGCAAATTTGTATACATTATAAATTTAATTAAGTTGTGCATGATTGACTGCATGGATACAAAATATAAATTCAATTAGATACTGAACATAAAACAAATCTAAAGTAAATATTATGTCTCTAGATTAATAGGGAGAACTCTGCGATGGAATTTGAGAAATATTATGGAACGAGCTGGATTTTGAAAAATTGTCCATTCCATATAATATATGATATTTTCTCCCTGCATTTGAGCAAAACAACAATAAATTTTGGTGCACAAACCTAAATGTAATTTCGGTGCGTAATGTACAGATAACCGCATCGGTGCGTTTTCGTTATTCCACACCGATGCCCTTTTATAACTCGACGCACCGATGCGGTTCGATTAAGGGACACACTGGTAAACGAATAACTACAAATAAAAAAAGCGCAACCCTATTTCTTTAAGTGAAAAAAAAGTGGTAAATTGAAAATGGGCAACAAAATATTTTTGAAAATCTAATTTCATGAAACATTTATTTGAATACTAAACACTTTTATTTCACTATTTTTGCAAAAAAATTCAACCAGAGATTTCCAGGATACATGCCTGGAGCAAACAGAGCACGAGAGCACTGTGGAGTAGGGAAATACGTTTGAACAGAAGTATTCAGACAATCAGAATTCCAAACCTCTGGTGATTCAAACCTTGTACCATAGAATTTCAAACGATGTGAGTAAATTTGTTGTTGTTGTTGTTGTTTTTTTTTTTTTTTTTTTAATGCAGTAAAAGAAAAAATCAAAGTCTATTATTTAAAAAAAAAAAAAAATTTCTATAATTTTTTTTTTTTTTTTAATGAAGTAAAATAACAAAATCAAAGTTTTTTTTTTTTTTACTTTTTTGCATTTTTCAAAATCTTTTCTGCAGTTTTCAGAAACAAAATAAAAAAAAAATCCATTTTTAGAAACAAAAACCCTATATTCTTTTTGTTTCTGCCCTTTCTTCTCCCTCTTTCTGTAATTTCAGAATTAAGGCTTTTCAATTTAGATTTATAGGGTTTGTATAGTCATAAGACATCCAACTCATGGGATGACTTGCATAGTCGGATCCCAATCCATGTTGGCTCTTGCGTCAATATAAAAAATAAGAAGAATTTTTTTCGTTGGTGCGTCCTGCGTAACATAGCGCACCGATACGCTCTGTTATGCCACCGCACTGCGAAAGCACAGTGATAAAAAATAAAAAAAACAAAAAATGTTTTTATCAGTGCGCCATATGTAATATATGGCACTAGTGCACTATTCATTATGGCGCACCGCAAATGTGTGGTTTCGCAAAGAAAAATCATTTTAGAAACAAACCCTACATTCTTTTTGTTTCTGCCATTTCTTCTCCCTCTTTTTGTGATTTCAGAATTAGGGCTTTTCAATTTAGATTTATAGGGTTTGTATAGTCATAAGACATCCAACCCATGGGACGAATTGCATAGTCGAATCCTAATCCATGTTGGCCCTTGCGTCAATCTAAAAAAAAACAAATTTTTTTCGTCGGTGTGTCCTGCGTAATATAGTGCACTGATGCGCTCTATTATGCCAGCGCACTGTGAAAGTACAAAGATAAAAAATAAAAAAAACAAAATATGTTTTTATTAGTGCGCCATATGTAACATATGACACCGGTGCACTATTTCATTATGGCGCACCGCAAACGTGCTGTTTCGAAAAAAAAACCATTTTAGAAACGAACCTTACATTCCTTTTGTTTCTGCCCTTTCTTCTCCCTTTTTCTGTGATTTCAGAATTAGGGCTTTTCAATTTATATTTATGGGATTTGTATTTCTAAATATAAGCCTAAGATAGCCAACCCACGGGACGACCTGCATAGTCGGATCCCAATCCATTTCGCCCCTTGCATAAATAAAAAAAAAGATTTTTATTTTTATTTATTTATTTATTTATTTTTATTTTTTATTTTTTATTTTTCGGTGCACCCTGTGTACCTGAGTGCACCAGTGCGCTCTATTATCCCAGTGCACTGCGAAAGTACTGTGATAAAAAAATTAGAAAAACAAAATATTTTTTCTCAGTGCGCCATTTGTAAAATATGTAGCCGGTGCGCTATTTCATTATGGCACACCGCGAACATTCTGTTTCGAGAAAAGAAAAAAAAAATCAAAAAATACAAACCTTACATTCTTTTTGTTTCTGCCCTTTCTTCTCCCTCTTTCTGTGATTTCAGAATTAGGGCTTTTCAATTTAGATTTATAGGGTTTGTATTGTTAAATATAGACCTAATACACCCAACCGACGGGACAATTAGCATAGTTAGATCCCAATCCATGTGGGCCATTGCATGAATTTAAAAAAACATATTTTATTTTATCGGTGCGCCTGGCATAACATAGCGCACCGGTGCTCTGTATTGTACATGCGCACCGCATAAGTAATGTGATAAAAATTAATAAACAATTTTTTTTTTATCGGTGCGCCATATGTAAAATATGGCACCAATTTATGCTATAAAAACTAACACTGGACGAATTTTATTATTTTATCATGGTTAATCGGTGCAGTGATTGACATGCAACGCATCGGTGCACCTTGTTGACATAGAGCACTGTACGGTCTATTATACTGTTTGTGCGGTGCGTTTGGAAGACATCCACGCACCGGCGTTGGTGCGTACACAATGAATGGCGCACCGGTCTCTTGAGATTTTTTTTTACTTGAAAAGTTGACAATTTTTTCATAAATATATTAATGAATGATATGGTACAAGTTTGAGATTGATAAAGAAACCATTGATAAGAGATCAAGAACAAAAATACTAATAACACATCAAGAAAAGCAAAAAATGCAAGTTCTTTGTAAATTCTTACCAAAAATATTATTTTTGAACTATATGTAAGTTTAACTAATATGTATTGTTCACTGTGTATCATGTAGAGCCACAAAATGACGAAGCTCAATAAGGTTATTTCTGATCTAGGACCAGAAGAGCGTAAAATATTGATGGAAAATTTGCAAAAGGATGAATAAGGTGAATGAAAAAATACTATTTATCCAATATGAGTTTATTTTTTTAGTTTTCATTAATAATATAATTAAAATTATTAGATAACATGTGTGAAACAGTTTATTAATTCATATCTGTTTAATGTTCTACAGGGACCAACAACTCAGAAAAGGAATGTTGTTCTAAGAAAATAAAATAAATAGAACATGCAAATGAGAATGAATTGCTCCTTAGCTCATCTGGAGTGGTGCTGGAGGTTAACGAAAGGGGGAAAAACTTTTACAAATGTTTGAGGGATCTAGTGGAACGAATGTATAGAAGTTCTTTCCACTTACAATACAAAAACCAATCCAATGATTCCAAGAACCAAATTTTATTTAAACTACATGAAGAGTTTCCAGAGAACTGGTCAATGAGACATGTCAGAGTTTTAATAGCAAAAACATACAACAACAAAAAATAAGGAATGAAAAAGTAATATTCCGTTAGATGTTTGTCTAGAATTATTTATAAATATCACTTTTGTTATACTTACTTTTCATATATCAATATAAAAATTAAATAGTTTATTGTCATGTTACATTTTTAGGAAGATTATGAAAATATCAAAAGATGAACGAGCTGATATAAAAAATATGCCAATAGGAATGTCCAAAAAGGTGTACAAGGAGATGGTCAAAGAAATGGACAAAATTGCATCGCAGGAGGAGCCATCTCAACAACAACGTGCTTCAAATGTAATATGTAACCATTGAATTTTTCGATCATTAGGTACAATAAATAAAAAATTTAGCATTAAATATTAATTTTCAAGTATTTTCTTGCAGAAAAGAAAAGAAAATGGAACCCATTCAGCACATAAAACATGACGAAAAGGAAGAAAATTATTGATATCTAAGTTTGTGAATAATTGTTACTTCCTTATAACAACTTAACTAGATTTATTTTTTGTATTTTTTAAGTTGTTTTACAAAAATCATCATTGAATGTCTTCAAACAGGTGCTAACATACAAAAAAGAACCATTAGAGGAATTGATTGAAATTGGGTTAAATATGGGTTGTGAGTATATGTTGGCATATCAGAACTTAATTGTGGAATTTGTAAGCATCTATCGATCTTGTTTTACTTAGCTCCGTCTATAATTAATAGAAAAAATAAATCTTTTATATTAAATATATGATTTGTTATGGGGTATAAAACTTGCAGGAAACAAAGTATGGCACTTCATCAACAGATCAAATCTTGAAAGTTGGCATGTTACATGGTTTTGAAAGAATGTGTATAGTTTATGAGTCAATTGTTGCATTGGTACGTCATTTCTTTTTGATTTATATTATTTAATATTTCAATTTTCATTATTCTCACCAATGTATATACACACATTACAGTTTATTTTTATGTTTGTAGATGGAAGGTGAAGAAGAAGAAAACAATCAACACCGTGAACAAAACATTCCTCAAAATAACCCAATTCATGGAAGTAGCTCTAGCACTGACAATAGTTCAAGCAAAGAATGATGATCACTATGTTTGGATATTAAAGCAAAGCATTATATTTTTTGAAATATGTCTATGAAATCAGACATTTTCTTTAATGTAATGGACATAGTGTCCCGATTGAAAGATAAAGGTATACCAATAATTGTCCCATTTTGTATGACAAAGAATGTCATATATATATATATATAAAATAATAATAATAATAATAATAATAATAATAAATGTTTTAATTTATTCTATTGCGTTCTCTATTGTCGCTATTGTGTTCTCCATTGTCGTTCTCAAATGCACTAATAAAAATGTAATTCATATGAATATTGTTATAAGGTATATATGTGTTGACTTTTGATGAATAATGAATTTTAAAAAGCCACAATAATTATGATATGATATAACAAATTAATCCAAACATCACATTCAAATGCATTAATAAAAATTTAATTAATATGAATATTGTTATAAGATGCGTCGACTTTTGATAAATAATGAATTTAAAACAATCACAATAATTGCACTGTCATAGGTCGATGTTTCTAAAAAATACAAAATGAAAACCGATGCGTGTATTCTTACATCGGTGCGCTTGTATTCTTAAGCACACTGGTGCGTTTTTACGACTTATGGGCACCACAAAAATACCAAAACCAGTTAAAAATATTGAGGTGTTTGTGCAGTACGGTGCACTGGTGCGTTTATGTCTATATACGCACCGGTGCCATTTTACGACCTATGGGCACCATACAAATACCGATACCAATTATAAATCTTGGTGCGTTTATGTGATACTATGCACCGGGGAATTTTTTTGTCTATACGCACCGGTGCATTTGTATGACCTATAGGTACTGCACGAATATCGATACTAGTTATAAATCTCGGTGCATTTGTGTGATACTACGCACCAGGGCATTTATGTGCCTATACACACCGGTGCATTTGTATGACATATGGGAACCACACGAATACCGATACCAATTATAAATCTTGGTGCATTTGTGTGATACTGCGCACCAGTGCATTTCTATAAGTCTACGCACTGGCGCGTTGATACGACCTATGGGCACCGCTTAAATACCAAGACAAATTAGAACGGCCCCGTGCGTTGTATCTCCAACACTACACCCGGTGTTGTTTTATACCTTAACGTCTTGGTGCATTCTCCTTAGACCACCCTGGGGCTCTGAATATAGGTACGCAACGGTGCGTTAAATCCTGATTAGCCCACTGATGAAAAAAACATCCGTAATTACCTCCGGCCGCCCATTTTTTTTAGTTGTGTTAAATTTCCGTTAAAAGCTCCGCCAAAACCTTCGTAACCATAAATGGATGTTGTAGCAAATGTTTTTTTGACAATTTTGGCCAATTTTATAACACTAAAAACCTCCTTTATAACCTCCGCTAGAGGGTCTTTTCCTTGTAGTGGTTGGTGTTATGGAGGGAATATGGGTTGACGCCATCCATGGCTATGTTGAGTCGTAGAGTTCGTACTTCATCCTTGAATTTTTCGGGCCATGTATCCTCTATATGCTTCATGGCTATTGAATCAGTTGGGATTCACATAACTCCCAATTCACTTCTGTGTGAGGCATTCCATCATTGCAACATAGCTAATTCTTTGCAACGAAAGAGCCTTTGAATCTTTGAGATTATAGGCATGTGCTTCAATATATTAAAATGAGGACCACATGATTTACCCTTATCTTTTGATTTATCATACCTATCCTACCCACATTTTGGACATATCTCTTTGTTTTCATATTCTCTTCTATACATAATACAATCATTTGGACATGGATGATATGATATATACTCAACACCCAACATTTTCAACATTTTCTTTGCCTCTTCGCAGCTACCGGAAAAGACATTATCACTCGGAAGAACCTTATCTTTGAATAAATTGTAGTTGGTGATCATCATGGAAAATATTAAATGTACATTAATGCTGATATAATTATTAACGTTCATAAAATTGACCATTTGTAACGTTCATTTTGTGATTATATTTATCAAATTTATATAAGGGAGGAATTTATGGTAACTTACCTCAAAATTTCTGAGAAACATGTATTCAACAAGCCAAAATTTTCTTTCATGTTGTACAGTAACATCGTTGTCCCCAACTGGGTAGACTTTGATTGACCACTAGGTCCAAAGAGAGGGGTGGTGGAAGCAAATTTAAGGCTTTCGAAAAAGGTGTCAGCGATATGAGCATCATCCCCTAGCTGATCATCATTTTGGAATGCATCTAACAACATTGTCTCCATGGTAGTCGTATCCCTTAAGTAATCATCCATACCAACCTCTATTTGATTGCCTCCATTGCCAGCTTGTGAAGAACTATTATTGCTGTAGTCATTCCTAATTGGTGAATCTGGACATAGCGGGAATGGAATCGATGGTTGATTCAACCATTATTGGTATCGTTTCTCTTCAATTTTTTCTCTTAATTCAACCTTCTCTGGATTTGAAATTGTCGTGGGGTGCAACGGAAAACAGTAGGTAGGTCGATCATCATCACTAGAATCCTAATAATTTCAAAAAATATATTTGAACATGATTAGTACAAAATCTATGATATCAATTAGTAAGAACGTTGACAATGCATGATTAATTTGTTTGACGTTGAAATTAATAATTACATTAATATACCAAACAATTATTATTACCATCATTGTCCCGGGATTGTGGCTAGAAGATGCAATATTGTTACAATTGGCAGGGTGAAGCGACTGTCCATTTTCATCTACCAAATGCACCTTGTGGTATGCTTCGCCTGATAAGAGATTCTGACGTTTTAGAGTTGTTTGATTATTTTGTACATCAAAACTGGATTTTGAATCTGCATGAACCTGCAAATTTGTATACATTATAAATTTTAGTAAGCTAATTGACATGGATAAAAAACATAAATTCAATTAGATAATGAAAATATAAATAAAATATGAAGTAAATATTACGTTTGGAGATGGATAGGGAGAACTCCGCGATGGACTTTGGGAAATATTATGGAATGACCTGGATTTTGAAGAATTATCCATTCGAAATAATTATGATATATTCTCCTTGCATTTGAGCAAAATCAACAATACATTTTAGCGCACACACCTAAAAGTAATTTCAGTGCCTTAAAAATGGACTTATTGTTATCGGTGCTTATGTACAGATAACCGCACCAGTGTTGTTTTAGTTACTACACATCGGTGCGATGTTATTAACGGACACACTGGTGCTATTTTATTAATTGACACATTGGTGACGAAAAACCACAAATAAAAAAAAACACAACTTTATTTTTTTTAAAGTGAAAAAAACGGTAAATTGAAAAATGGGCGAAAAAATATTTTCGAAAATCTAATTTCATAAAACAATTCTTTAAATATTAAACACTTTTCATTATTTCACTATTTTTGCAAAAAAATTCAACCAGAGATTCGTAGGAGACATACCTGGAGCAAGAGAGCATGAAGCACTATGGAGCAGCGAAATACTTTTGAACAGAAGTATTCAGGGAATCAGAATTCCAAACCTTTGGTGATTCGAACCCTGTATAATAAAATTTCGAACGATATCGTGGTTAAATTTTATTGTTTTTTTTTACATTTTCTGCAATATTTTTTACGTAGTAAGTAAAAAATTTCAATTTGTTGTTCATTTTCAGAAACAAAAAAAATCTATTTTTACCCTAAACCCTTCATTCTTTTTGTTTCTGCCCTTGCTTCATCCTGTTTCTGTGATTTCAGAATTAGGGCTTTTCATTTTATATTTATAGGGTTTGTGTTGCTATATATATATGCCAATGAAATCCAACCCACGAGATGACTTGCATAGTCAGATCCCAATCCATGACGGCCCTTGTGTGAATTAAAAAAAATAGATTTTTTTAATCGGTGTGCCTTACGTAACCTAGCGCACCGGTGCACTGGCTTATCCTAGCGTACTGCACACGTACTATTTGATAAAAAATTTAAAAACAATTTTTTTTTCTTTTAAATTTGTGCGCCATATGTAAAATAGGGCACCTGTGCGCTATTTCATTATAGCACATCACTCACGTACTGTGGCAAAAACAATTTTTTTATTTTGTGTTAATTGGTGCACCATGTAACATATAACGTACTGAGTCTTCTAGTTGACAGAAAGCACCATATGGTGGTCCCTTGTTTGCGCGAGGCGTTTATAAGAATAGGCCGCACAACCCCCTCCACGACACCATATGCTACAAAAACTAACACTAGAAGATTTTTATTATTTTATCTATGTTAATTGGTGCACTGGTTAACATGTAACGCACTGGTGCTCCTTGTTGACATAGAGCACCATACGATGTTTTATACTATTTGGGCGGTGCATTTATAATATCACCACACACCGACGTCAGTGCGTACACCATGAAAAGCACACTAGTTTCTTGATATATTTTTTTTACGTAAAAAGTTGACAATTTATTTATAAAATATATTCATAAATGATATGGTACATGTTTCATATTGATAAAGAAATGGCTGACAAGAGATCAAGTAACAAAAATATTGATAACACATCAAGAAAAGCAAAAAAGACAAGTTCTTTGTAATTTTTTTACAAAAAATATTATTTTTGAACTATATGTAAGTTTAACTAATATGTATTGTTTACTTTGTATCATGCATAGCCACAAATTAACGGAGCTCGATAAGATTATTTCTTATCTTGGACCAGAAGAGCGTAAAAGCTTGATGGAAAAATTGCAAAAGGATGAATCAGGTGAATGAAAAAATACTATCGATCCAATATGAGTTTCTTTTTTTATTTTTCATTAATAATATACTTAAAATTATTAGATAACATGTTTCAAACAATCTATTAATTCACATCTGTTTAATGTTCTATATGGACCAACAACTCAGAAAAGGGATGTTGTTCTAAGAAAAGAAAAAAATAGAACATGCAAATGAAAATGAATTTCTCCTTAGCTCATCTGGAAGGGTGCTAGAGGTTAATGAAAGGGGGAAAAATTTTACAAAAGTTTGAGGGATGTAGTGAAACAAATGTATAGACGTTCTTTCCACTTACAATACAAAAATCAATCTAATGATTCCAAGAACCAAGTTTTATCTAAGCTACAGGAAGAGTTTCCAGAGAATTGGTCAATGAGACATGTCAGACTTTTAATAGAAAAAACGTACAACAACAAAAAAGAATTTTAATAGCAAAAACATACAACAACAAAAAAGAAGGAATGAAAAATTAATATTCCTTTAAATGTTTTTCTATAATTATTTATAAATATCATTTATAAATATAAATTTTGTTATATTTAATTTTCATATATCAATATAAAAATTAAATAGTTTATTGTCATGTTACATTTTCAAAAAGATTATGAAAATCTCAAAAGATGAACGAGCTAATATCAGAAATACGCCAGTAGGAATGTCCAAAAGGGTGTACAAGGAGATGGTTAAAGAAATTGGCAAAATTGTATCGTAGGAGGAGCCATCTCAACAACAACATGCTTCAAATGTAATATGTAATCATTGAATTTTTTGATCATTAGGTACAATAAATAAACAATTTAGCATTAAATATTAATTTTCAAGTAATTTCTTGCAAAAAAGAAAAGAAAATGGAACCCATTCAACACATAAAACAGGGCGACAAGGAAGAAAATGGTTGATATCTAAGTTTGTGAGTAATTGTTACTTCCTTATAACAACTTAACTAGATTTCATTTTTGTATATTTTAAGTGTTTTTACAAAAATCATCATTGAATGTCTTCAAACAAGTGCTAACATACAAAGAAGAACCATAAGATGAATTGATTGACATTGGGTTAAATATGGGTTGTGAGTATATGTTGGCATATTATAAATTAATTGTGGAATTTTTAAGCATCTATTGATCTTGTTTACTGAGCTTCGTCTATAATTAATAGAACAAAAAAATATTTTATATTAAATATATGATTTTTTATGGGATATAAAACTTGCACGAAATAAAGTATGGAACTGTGTCAACAGATAAAATCCATGGTTTTGAAAGAATGTGTATAGTTCATGAGTCAATTGTTGCTATGGTACGTCATTTGTTTTTTATTTACATTGATGTATATTATTTAATATTTCAATTTTCATTATTCTCACAAATTTATATACACTCATTACAATTTATTTTTATGTTTGTAGATGGAAGGTGAAGAAGAAGAAAACAATCAACACTGTGAACAAAACATTCCTAAAAATAACACAAGTCATGGAAGTAGCTCGAGCAGTGACAACAGTTCAAGCAAAGAATGATGATCATCATGTTTGGATATGAAAGTAAGGCATTGTATTTTTTGAAATATTTGTCTGTGAAATCAAACATTTTGTTTAGGGTAATGGACATAGTGTCCCAATTGAAATACAAAGGGATACCAATAACTGTCCCATTCTGTATGAAAAAGACTGTCTTATTCATATATCTATATAATAAAATATTTTTTAATTTATTCTATTGCGTTCTCCATTGTCGCTGTGAAATTTAATACCAAAGATTAGATTTATGGATGCTTAAATATTATAATGAAGAGATGTGAAATCTGATGATATGATATAACAAATTAATCCAAACATCACATTCAAATGCACTAATAAAAATTTAATTGATATGAATACTGTTATAAGATATGTGTTGTCTTTTGATGAATAATGAATTTAAAAAAATCACAATAATTATGACATGATATAAAAAATTAATCCAAACATCACATTTAAATGCATTAACAAAAATTTAATTAATATGAATACTGTTATAATATGTGTCGAATTTTGATGAATAATGAATTAAAAAAAATCACAATAATTTCACTGTCACAGTCGATGTTTCTAAAAAATACAAAATGAACATCGGTGCATGTCAGTTACTATACACTGATGCGTTTGTATGATATAGTGCACCTGTGCGTTTCTATGACCTATTGGCACCGCACAAATACCAATACCAATTATCATAATCTCAGTACGTTTGTGTGATACTACGCACCGGTGCATTTGTACGACCTATGGGCACCACACAAATACCAATACGAATTAGAACAATCAGTGCGTTTGTCTCATACTGCGCATTGATGCGCTTCAATAAGACTATGTACTGGTGCATGGATATGACATATGGGCATTGCACAAATCCCAATACGAATTAGAATGGCCCCATGTGTTGTATCACCTACAGTGCGCTCGGTGCAGTTGTATACCTTTACGACTCTGTGCATGCACCTTCGACCTCCCTGGGTCGGTTGTCTATATGACACGCACTGGTGCGTTCACACCTTAGTAGTGCACTGATTAAAAAAATATCCGTAATAACCTCTGGCCACCCAGGTTTTTTAGTTGTGTTGAAATTTCGTTAAAAGCTCTGCCAAAACCTCCGTTACCAAAAATGGATGTTGTAGAAAATGTTTTTTTGACAATTTTGGCCAATTTTATAACACTAAAAATGTCCTTTATAACCTCCACTAGAGGGTATTTTCCTTGTAGTGTTTATTCCCCCTGTTCCCCCCTCTTACCCTTCATCCATTTTTCTCACCCCCTTCCCCCATCCTCCCCCTCACCCTTCCTCCCTATTCTCTCACCTTCCCTTTTCCTCATCACCCTTCCACTCTAAATTCCTAGATCTCATCCCGCAACCTCATACATCCCTCATTCCCCGACCGTTGTCCCATCAGCCTTAAATTTTTTCGGCCCTTCCTCGTGCCTCATGGCATGACTTGGAGTGAAATGGTGTTGCGGCGTGGCTGCTTCCAACATGATCATCCCACACTTGGATCCAGGAGGGCTCCCAACGTGAGAGATATGAGCTATCCACTGCATACCAAATGTAGTGGCCATTGTTTATGCAATGGAACAATGAGAAATTGGGGAGATGGAGAGCAACAAATAATTCCTCTGCTCCGCATTGATTAGTTCGTGCGTGAGAGGAAGGTGTGGGCAAGGATGAAGGATGTTGAGAAGAGCACAGGTATTATGGTAAAGCATTGGGTTATCACCGTCAGGAGTACCCTAAGTCATTCCTGCATGAAAGTTTAGACCAACGTCTCCTTTAAATTGAGTAATGGTATGATCTTATGCTTCAGTTTTTGGTTAGTCTCTGCTCAGGGGGTCTCTACAAAGGCTGAGCGGTCGTGGCTGAGGATCAGGGGCAGACTCCGTAAGGTGAATGTTAGTGTTTTCAACACGATGGAGGTAATTTTATCTGAAGGAAGTGGGAGGAAGGTGTTGGGTGTCGAGAAGGGTGGCATCATTGTTGTTCAACCCATCAATAATGATGCAATTGTTTTTCTTGTTTAAAAGAATATTAACTGGAAGATCATGCAGTGGGAGGTCAGTAACACCTTGGTGGGTTGTTTCTCTCGTCACTCCCTTGCTTCCAAAATGAGTGTGAGGATAGATTCTGAAGAGGATAGCTCGTTTTTTTTTGCTTTGGGCCTCTGCCAGCCTTGATCGGGTAGGTCACGGGAGCGAGGGGCACGGGAGAGAGCATCTGGAAATTGTGCAGATGTGCCTCCATCAACAAAAGAAGGAGGCATTGTATATGAGAGAACAACATATCGAAAGGAAGGAGCACATTTGACAACTAGAGGATGAGGTGGATGCACCGAGACATGATATTAAGCAACTAAAGCTCAAAAAGGATAAGAACAACCTGAGGACTAATGAAGAAGCCACTGGAATTGATATCAACAGTCCAACATTGATGGAGGAGTAAAATGTTTTTTCTGTTATGTTTCATGAAGGTTTTTTGATGGCATACACTACATGTAAATATTTACTTAAACAATACTGCAAAATATATAGCCACATGCTGATAGCAAGGGGATTTGTTTTTGTTTTTTTGGGAAAAAATACTCTGGGAATGGATGAAAAAAATGTATTAACAGAAGCCTTTATTAGGCTGATCATTTTGATGTAAATTTCTCGGTTTTATCAATGTGTACGGGTGCAATTTATATATAAATATACTACTCTTTTTGGTTAAAAAAAATATGGATGGAGCCTCACCATAAGAAATTTTCCTTGAATTTAAAGCTTGTACTTGGAGAAAGTTTAGGCATCCAATTTGAGTTTCCAATATATTAGATTATTCATATGAGAAATTACCAATAGTATCAAATGTATAGTTACCTAATGAAGATTCTGGAGAATTGATTGGCTCATTAGAATTTTCAAGATCAGTAACTGTATGTTTCATGTGTTGTTCACGATCAACCTTGACTTTATTTGGCCTACCATTTAAGGGTAGCCATAAATGAGACCAAGCTGTTGAGAATAACCATCGATTTTTTCTAAACAGTTTTAGCTAAGAATTAAACCATATGATTATGGAATATCTGTGTCAATAATGTTAATGATCTAAAATATTTTGGGATTTGAATCAAGTCTGATTAAAACATTTTTTATTTCCCTTAAAAATTCTACACTTGATCTATTAAATTGTACGATCTGGATAGATGAGTTTGTAGGAGACATATTTAATTTCTGAACAATAGATAAGGACGTTACATTAGATGAAGTCCCTGAACCAACTAGACAATTATGCATGTTTCTGGTCAGATTTCAAAATTTTTAAGGACAGGAGGAGTTCAAGAGGATGATATTGATATATATATATATATATATATATATATATATATATATATATATATATATATATATATATATATATATAAAGCTGCAATGATATTTTAAATCTTTTTAGATGGAGCTTTATTTGAATTAGAATTGTGAGATGGATCATTTTCTAGAGCTTTGATCAATTTATCTCTTTGCTAAGTGAGTTTTGATAATTCAAATAATGAGATATTAGCTCTAGTTTTCTTCATGTATTCAACTAACCATAATCCAAATTTTCTGCCAAAGGAAGAACATTAGATGTAGAAGTAACTTTATCAGCAGTGTGTTTTTTTTTTTTTTTTGAGTTAGAGGATTAGGATTTGATGAGGATGCTTGATCTGGAGAAGTGTTTTTATTTTTTGATATAGTTTTAACAATGCTAACTTCTTCTTCATCTTCCATAGAATCCTTATCAATTAATCCTCCTTGAGATACATCCCATAAAACATTAATTTTACTAGATTATTCTTCTTTTTTGTTTTCATTTTCTAGTTGGCACGCATTCTCGGCTTCTATAAATACTTTAAACATGTTTATAAAAGAAGAACAAGTTTTTTTAGAATGTTTATCATTTTGAGCTCGACAAAAATCATCATGAGAGTAATAATAAATGTTGAATTCTTCAAGAGTGGTTTGATTATGATTGGGGGGTAGATTCCTTCTAAATGGTCTCTAAGGATTTTTTTTACTAGAGTTTCAGAAAGGACATTTTTTACATCAGTTTTCTCATTAAATATATTTTTAATTACCTTTTGGATAGAGTCTAAATATATATTATCTTTTTATTTTCTCTCATCAACTATTTTACTAGTTGAAGCCTTTTCAAAAGAAGATACTATTTTATTTCTTTCTTGTCCTAATGCATGTTTTGCAGCAAATTTGTTGTATTTGTTTTTCGACATTAAGGGCCTCCTCCATGTTTAAAGCTAATGTAACCTTTTCTGCTCTAATAAAAAAAAATGAAATATTACTGCACACGCGAGCCCTCTGATCTTCTGAGACCCTCTCTTGGCGTGCCTTGAGGGCCTCCCTCAGCTCGAGTCACAGCCTGCTTGTGTGGCCTCGTGCTGCGAAAATGGAACCATCGGAACCGTTAGAGGATGGGGATCCTCATCCAAAAACTTCAACCCTTGATCATAATGAAAATGAAAAAGAGTTTGCATCTTTAATATCTGCAAGTGGCCCTTCAAGAACCAGACCCTCAGTCTCAAAGTTTGTGAAGAAACTTGAAGACATCCCTGAGATCTGTCTTCCCTGCTGGGCGATTCTGTCTCTCTATGAATGGGGCTTGGTCGGCCAGTTCATAGGTCTCTAGCTTTCTCCTCACTCGGTCCAGAAATGGGTAGAGATGAACTAGTCCTCCTCAATAAAAGAGAAAATATCCATAAGATTTTGTGGAAGAAGGTATTACAATTTTCACTTTGAAACAAAGAAAGATAGAAATCTAATATTCAGAAACGACCCATACTTCATGGACATGAGAGGCCTTTATTTAAATGGATGGAATCCTGATTTCGATCCTGAAATGGATGTTCCAAACTCTGTTCTGATTTGGGTCAGACTCTCCCATCTCCCCCTCCATTGCTGGGGTGATGAGTCTGTCAGGGCCATCGGGAATGCGGTGTTGAACTATATTGACAAATGCGATCCAAAGGAGAAAATGGGTGCTTGTGCGAGCATATGCGTCGAATTCGACCTAGCGAAGGGTTTACCAGAGGAAGTGAAGATCAAAGTAGATAAATGGATGCACATACAACAGCTAGAATACGAGCACATACCGTTCAAATGCAAGGTTTGCCATGGATATGGTCATTTTGCAAATATATTTCTGAAAAAACAAGAAAGTGAGGACCTAGAAGCTCTATAAGAAAAATGGAAACAAGTTAAAAAGAAAGAAACAACAAAAAAACAACCTCTCCCCTCCTCAAATCAACCTCTTGCTCCCCCTCATTCTGCCCTTACTCCCTCCTCTCCCCTTGCAAATCCTCCTCTCAATACAACATCCTTCATCAACCCTAACCCCTTTGGACCCCTCAAAGAACCTCCCCTTCTCCCCCCTCCCCCCTTTCTTCCCCTCATCTCACTCCACCCCGATCCTTTCCCCTTCGGCACCTATTATCCCTCGTAGCCCTCCCCTCCTTCAATTGATAGAATATTGCCAAGAAACCAATCAAAAGTATATTTACACACATTAGAACACCAAAATAAAGCAGGAAGAAAGACTAACACAGAATTGAGAGATGAAGCGGCAACAAAAAAATGGCATTAGGGACGCACCCTCCCATGGACTCCTTCTTTGGGAAAAGCACTGGCAATAATGAGAAAAACCAACACCAACAAAGAGGAAAAGGTCCCTCAGCCTCCCACCAAAAAAAGTAATGATTGTGGTCTCCTAGAATTTCCATGGCTTGGGGACATCACTTAAATTAAATTCAGAAAAAGATATTTTAGTAAGGGAAACCCTAGATATACTACTGCTACAAGAGACCAAAACTAGTTGTCAAGATTATGAAAAAATTATTAAAAACTTAAAAAATTATGATGGAACAACTCAACAAGAAATAGGGGCCTCAGAGGGTATTTGTACCTTATGGAGAAAAGGATAATGGGAGCTACTCCAGCAAAAAAAGGAAAAACACTGGATTAGAATAGATCTAAAAGAGACAACCACCAATGAGAAATACTGTATAGTCAACATATACGCCCCCAACCACTTAAGGGAAAAAGAACAACGCTGCAACACTGTTAAAGAGACATTAAATGATATCCAAAATAGAAATATAATCTTGGGCAGTGACCCAAATCTAGTCCTAAATGTGGATGATAAATTTGGTGGAGTTTATCATTCTGACCCCTCAAGGGATTCCATCGAAAACATAATGGAAAAACACAAGCTAATAGACATTCATCCCAACAACGACAAATACACATGGAGAATTAAGAGGGTAGGAAGCAACAATATAAAGGAAAGATTAGATTGTATTTTAGTTCAGGATAACATCATCTCAAAACACAACTTAGTGATGTCAAGAATTATTCACACAATAGCCTCAAACCACAAGCCAATGGTAATCTCTCTTGGGTTGCTGGAAAATAAAGGCCCCATTCCATTCAGATATTTTCCAACATGGAACAAAAACGAGGATTTTAAAAAATGAATTGCTGAAGTATGGTCCCAAAGAGTCCCAAGATATCCATATTATGTGTGGGAAACCAAATTAAAAATTTTTAGAAAAGAACTTAGAATATGGGCCAAATAAAATGAAAAAAAAACACAGAAAAGAAAGGTTGAATTATTAAAAAAAATGGAGGAACTCCAAGAGGCTAAGGAAAATGAGGAGGAAACCAAAGAAATCCATATACAGGAAAAGGCCCTCTATTGAAAAATTTACAGAGAAAATCGGGTAGAAGATGAAGTGGGGAGATTAAAATCTAGAAGTCTATGGATAAAAGGAGAGGATACGAATACATAAATTTTCCACAATTATATGAAAATTAGAAGGGCCAGAAATCAAATTGATAAAATCCAAATAGAGGGAAAGGAAATCAGAGGCTCTACAAAATTAAAAGATGAAGCTCATGTTCATTTTAAAAACCTCTTAACAATAAATGGAGAAATTGTAGATTTCGAATTCTTTCTGCAACATGTTCCTAATAAGATAAGTGTTGTTCAAAACACGAAATTCATGCAAGAAGTAGGAGAAGAGGAAATTGAGGTGGTTGGTTGGAGTCTTCACCCGGACAAAGCTATGGACCCAGATGGCTTCTCAATTTCTTTCTACAGGCACCACTATCATATAATAAAAAATGATTTAATTAGAATGATAAGGAATGTGTTTCTGAAAAAGAAGCTGGGTGGTTTTACTAAATCATCCTATCTGGCTCTAATCCTAAAGGATGCAAGGCCTTCCACTTTCACCCGATTCCGACATGTTTCATTGTGCAAATATTCTTATAAAATAATAACAAAGAACATATCCAATCAAATAAAGAAAATTCTCCCTGAGATTATCTCGGAAATCCAAGGTGGTTTCGTCCCAAATAGGCAAATCCTTGACAACGTTGTGATTTTCTAGGAAGCCTTGCACTCAATTATGTTGAAAAAATAGCATGGAATCATCATAAAGCTGGATATAGCCAATTCCTTTGACCGAGTAAGCATACCCTACCTTAATTTTGTCCTAAATAAATTTGGATTTTCAAATGATATCATAGTGGGAATGCAATGGTTGAACATAGCGGGTGGGGTGATTCTAATCAAAGCCATGCTCTTTGCACTTCCAATTTACCAATATGCAGTTATTCTGGCACCGACCAGCATTCATAAACAAATGGAGATAGTAATATTTGACTTTCTATGGCAGGGAGGGAAAGATGAGTCCAAAAAATTTAGCTTGGTTAAATGGAAACAAGTAATTCTACCCTATGAGAAGGGATGATTATCCATAAGGCTGCCTGGAATCATGAATGCTGCTCTTGGGGAAAAATTGTTTGGAGACTGATCATTGGAAAGGATAGCTAGTGGAAACAAATTATGACCTCCAAATATACAAACTATCATAGAACTCTTCTGTTGGAAGAAAATGTTCCTATCATACCTTGCTTGCAAGTATGGAAGCTTCACAAAAAAGTTTTACCAACCATCATCATGCACACCTCAAAGCTCCCTGGAAATGGAAAAATTATCATGGTTTTGGAAGATAGAATCACGAGGAAAGAGCCATTATCATCCTGCCCAGGCCTCCTGGATTTAAGAAGATGGATGTGTGCTAAGGAGTTATCCACCCTGCATTTTATCTCACGCTGGAAAAAACATAAATTGGAATGATTAGCATATCCCCAATTTGCCCCCAAACTTAAAAATCAAATGGGACCTCTTAGTTATATGTCATAAAGGAGCAGCCCCAACTAACTTGGAAGCCTAAGACACCTTTATTTGGGACCTGAGTGGGGGAGATTACTCAGTTGAATCTGGGTATAACACTTTCCAGGCACAACAAAATGAACCATATTGGGTTCCATGTAAATCAATTTGGAAGGCAGAAAGCCTCCCCAAAGTTAAGATCTTCAGCTGGACTCTTCTAAATGGAATAATTATTAGAGAAGACAACCTCAAAAGAAAAGGATTAATCTAGCCATAAAGGTGCTCCATGTGCCTAAATGAAGAATAATCCATCCAACACCTCTTCTTGGACTGCCCCTTCGCAAGAGAGTGTTGGAAGAAACTTATAAGCCCTTTGGAAATGAAGCTCAACTTCTCGAAAACCTTTAATGATTTATTCACTGAATGGAATAAAAATTACCCATATTTTATGAATAATATGCACACCATCAAAAGGTTTTGGGAAAGCCTCCAGTCCTTTCTCTGTTGGTAGATTTGGCTATCTAGAAATCAACATATCTTCAAAGATTAACCTCCAAATATAGGAAGGATTTTATTGAAGACATGGGGTCTCACTTCATAATTCCTAAACATGAAAGGAATAAAAGCAATATAAAACAACCTCCTTCAGCAAGAAGAAAGGAAATGGATCAGCCTCGCAACAATTAGAAGCAATTGGAAAATCAACCCCAATGTCAAAACACCCACACAAAATTGGAAAATTAGACTAAATAAGGATGATTTTATATTATGGAAGGAAAATCTAAACAAGCACTCTCTCTTCTTTGATGGCGCTTCAAAAAACAACTCAGGTAGAGCCGAAGCTGGGGGTTATCAACTTTGTCACTTATGAATGGGGATTGGGCAAAACCTCAAATAGCAAGGTCAATGCATATGGTTTGCTAATGGGCACCAAGATTCTAAAAAATGAGGACATTAAGGATCCAATAATAATGGGAGACTCAACCATTATTATTGAGGCCACGATCAACAAAAAAACACCTCCAAAGGCAACAATGGGCCAAATTCTAAACATAATAAGACAAAACTTGGTTGATCTAGGAAATGTTACATTTAAACACATCTTGCGGAAAAATAATAGAATTTATAATCACCATGAAAATGTGGTAGTAGCCAGACTAGGAGGGGAAATAATAATTTTTAAATATGTGTTATTCACACCCATCCCTTAGTCATTTTGGAACTATTAAAAATCATGACAAAATTTTTCAACAAAGATTTCACTCCGAAAAATATTCCTTATCTGATTTGGAGTAATCATATCCCTCTCTGCAGGGCATCCCACATGCCTGTCAGGCCATGGATAACTCGTGACATCAATATTATTATCATGTGCCCAAACATTCTTTATTATCTTCTCCTCACCATCATACATCTCATTTACCTTAGCTATCCCCTGTTGTTGTCGCTCCATGATGCGCTCTTCTTCCCTCGCTCGCTTGGGACAACCGAAATCTCCATCCCCTCGACCTTCCTTTGCATTTTCTGTGGTCCTCTCTGATCTATGTGAGCTCTGCCATTCCTCGCCTTCCACTTTTAGTCGATTCTGATCTATTTCCTTGTGCAACTCTTCTTATAAAATAATAACAAAGATCATAGGCAATCGAATAAAGAAATTTCTCCTTGATATTATCTCGGAAAACCAAGGTGTTTTCTTCCCAAATAGGTAGATCCTTGACAGTGTATTGATTTTCCAGGAAGCCTTGCACTCAAGTATGTTGAAAAAAGAGAATTAAATCATCATAAATCTAGACATGGCCAATGCCTTTGACCGAGTAAGCCTACCCTACCTGAGTGTTGTTCTAAAAAAAATTGGCTTTTCAAATGATATCATTGATGTAATGAGTGCTTTCATAATGGGACCTTGGATATGCCCTTTGATCAACAAAAGGCCTAGTGAATTCTTTCAAAGCTCCAGAGGGTTGAGGCAAGGATGTCCCTTCTCACACTTTATATATATAATAATGGCAGATACTTTAAGCAGGGCTTTGGAAAAGAGTAGGAGAGAAAGAACTCTAACGGGTCTGCACATATCTCACAGACTAAGAAGCATTAACCACTCCTTGTTTGTAGATGATACTCTGTTGATGGGTGGGGCCTCATGCATTATAGCCAGAAAGTTCAAAATTTTTTTTAGATAAATTCATGGAGGCATCAGTAGGTCTCCTAAACAATGCAAAATGTAAAATATATGGCTAGAATGCTCCCTCCTGCACTATGCAAATAATATTAGATATTTTAGAGATTCCCATACAAGCAAAATGGAGTCATTCTTTTATCTAGGACTCCCCATATCAAAGGAAAACTTGAAGGTTGAACTATGGAACACCCAAACTGAAAATATGAAGGAAAAAATCAAAAGCTGGGAATGCAATGGTTGAACATAGCGGGCAAGGTGATTCTAATCAAAGCCATGCTCTTTAAATTGCCAATTTACCAATATGCAATTATTCTGGCACCAGACACCATTCATAAACAAATGGAGATAATAATGATTGAGTTTCTATGGTAGGGAGGGAAAAAAGAGTCCAAAAAATTTAGCTTGGTTAAATGGGAACAAGTAATTCTGCCCTATGAGAAGGGAGGATTATCCATAAGGCTGCCCGGAATCATGAATGCTGCTCTTGGGGAAAATTTTTTTTGGAGACTGATCACTGGAAAGGATAGCTGGTGGAAAAAAATTATGACCTCCAAATATACAAACTATCATAGAACTCTTCTGTTGGAAGAAAATGTTCCTATCAGACCTTGCTCGCAAGTCTGGAAGCTTCTCAAAAAATATTTACCAACCATCATCAAGCACACCTCAAAGCTCCCTGGAAATGGCAAAAGTATCATGGTTTGGGAAGATAGAATCATGGTAAAAGATCCATTATCATCCTGCCTGGGCCTCCTTGATTTAATAATATGGATGTGTGCTAAGGAGCTATCCACCCTGCATTATATCTCACGCTGGAAAAACAGAAATTGGAATGATTGGCATATCCCCAATTTCCCCCCAAACTTAAAAATCCAATGGGACCTCTTAGTTCTACATCTTAAAGGAGCAGCCCCAACTAACCTAGAAGCCAAAGACACCTTTATTTGGGATCTGAGTGGGGGATCTTACTTAGTTAAATATGGGTATAACACTCTCTAGGCACAACAAAATGAACAAGATTGGGTTCCATGGAAATCAATTTGGAAGGTAGAAAGCCTCCCCAAAGTTAATATTTCAGTTGGACTCTTCTAAAAGGAAAAATTCTCATAACAGACAACATCAAAAGAAAAGGATTCACTGGGCCATCAAGGTGCTCCATGTGCCTAAATGAAGAAGAATCAATCCAACACCTCTTCTTGGACTGCCCCTTCACAAGAGAGTGTTGGAAAAAAATTATAAGCCCTCTGGAAATGGAGCTCAACTTCTCGAAAACCTTTATTTATTTCTTCACTAAATGGAATAAAAATTACCCATATTCTATGAAGAATAAGCACACCATCAAAAGGTTTTGGGAAAGCCTCCTGTCCTTTCTTTGTTGGCAGATTGGCTATCTAGAAATCAACATATATTCAAAGATAAACCTCCAAATATAGAAAGAGTTTTGTGTAAGACATGGGGTCTCACTTCAAAATTACTAAACATGAAAGGAATAAAAGTAATAGAAAACAACCTCCTTCAATAGGAAGAAAGGAATTGGATCAACCTCACAACAGTTAGAACAAATTGGAAAATCAGATTAAATAAGGATGATTTTATATAATGGAAGGAAAATCTGAACAAGTACTATCTCTTCTTCAATGGCAGTTCAAAAAACAACCCGGGTAGAGCCGGAGTTGGGGGGAATCAACTCTGTCACTTATGAATGGGGATTGGAGGAAACCTCAAATAATATGGATGAGGCATATGGTTTTCTAATGGGAATAAGGTTTCTAAAAAATAAGGAAATTAAGGATCCAATAATCATGGGAGACTCATCCATTATTATTGAGGCCATGATCAACAAAATAACACCTCCAAATGCAACAATGGGCCAAATTATAAACAAAATAAGGAAAAACTCGGTTGATGTGGGAAATGTTACATTTAAATACATCTTACAGGAAAATAATAGAACTTTTGATCACCTTGAAAATGTGGCAGTAGCCAGACCAGGAGGGGAAATGAGAATTTCTAAAGATGTGTTCTTCACACCCATCCCTTAGTCACTTCGGAACTATTAAAAATCATGAAATTTTTTTTCAATAAATATTTCACTCTGGGAAATATTCCTTATTTGATCTAGAGTAATCATATCCCTCTCAACAGGGTATCCCACATGCATGTAAGGTCATGGAGAACTCATGACATCAATCTTCTTATCTCATGCCCATCCCATGTTTATTATATTCTCCTCACCATTAGGCATCTCATTTCCCTCAGCTCCCCCCTGTTGTTGTTGCTCCACAATGCGGTCTTCTTCCCTCCCTCACTCAGGCCAACCCATCTCTCCATCCCGACCCTGACCTTCCTTTGCTTTGTCTACGGTCCTCTCTAATCTGCGTGAGCTCTACCATTCCTTTCCTTCCACTTTGAGCTGATTCTGACCTATTTCCTTGTGCAACTCTTCTTATAAAATAATAACAAAGATCATAGCCAATCGAATAAAGAAAATTCTCCCTAAGATTATCTCGGAAAACCAAGGTGGTTTCGTCCCAAATAGGCAGATCCTTGACAAATTTGTGATTGTATAGGAAGCCTTGCACTCAATTATGTTGAAAAAAGAGCATGGAATCATCATAAAGCTAGATATGGCCAATGCCTTTGACTGAGTAATCCTACCCTACCTTACTGTTGTCCTAAATAAATTTGACTTTTCAAATGATATCATTGATGTAATCAGTGCTTGCATAATGGGACCTTGGATAGCCCCTTTGATCAATGGAAGGCCTAGTGAATTCTTTCAAAGCTCTAGAGGGTTGAGGCAAGGTTGTCCCCTCTCACCGTTTCTATATGTAATAATGGCAGATACTTTAAGCAAGGATTTGGAAAAGAGTAGGAAATAAATAACTCTTACAGGTCCGCACATATCTCACGGAGTAAGAAGCATTAACCAGTCCTTGTTTGCGTATGACACTCTGTTGATGGGTGGGGCCTCATGCATTATAGCCAAAAGGTTCAAAAAAGTTTTAGATAAATTCATTGAGGCATCAGTAGGTCTCCTAAACAATGCAAAATGTAAAATATATGGCTGGAATGCTCCCTCCCACAGTATGAAAATAATATTAGATATTTTAGAGATTCCCATAAAATCAAACTGGAGCCACTTCTTCTATCTAGGACTCCCCATCTAAAAGGAAAACCTGAAGGTTGAGCTATGGAGCACCCAAACTAAAAATATGAAGGAAAAAATACAAAGCTAGGGAATGCAATGGTTGAACATAGCGGGTAGGGTGATTCTAATCAAAGCCATGCTCTTTGCACTGCCAATTTACCATTATTCAGTTATTCTGGCACCGACCAACATTCATAAACAAATGGAGATAATAATAATTGGCTTTCTGTGGCAGGGAGGGAAAAATGAGTCCAAAAAATTCAACTTGGTTAAATGGGAACAAGTAATTATGCCATATGAGAAGGGAGGATTATCCATAAGGCTGACCGAAATCATGAATGTTGTTCTTGGGGGAATTTTTTTTTGGAGATTGATCACTAGAAAGGATAGTTGGTGGAAACAAATTTTGACCTCCAAATATTCGAAGTATCATAGAACTCTTTTGCTGGAAGAAAATGTTCCTATCAGACCTTGTTCACAAGTCTAGAAGCTTGTCAATTTTTTTTTACCAACCATCATCAAGCACACCTCAAAGCTCCCCGAAAATGGAAAAAGTATCATGGTTTGGGAAGATAGAATCATGGGGAAAGAGCCATTATCATCCTGCCCAGGCCTCCTCGATTTAAGAAGATGGATGTGTGCTAAGGAGATATCCACCCTGCATTCTATCTCACACTGGAAAAATAGAAATTGGAATGATTGGCATATCCCCAATTTGCCCCCAAACTTAAAAATCCACAGGGATCTCTTAGTTCTACGTCTTAAAGGAGCAACCCCAACTAACCTGGAAGCTAAATACACCTTTATTTGGGATCCGATTGGGGGAGCTTACTCAGTTAAATCTAGGTATAACACTCTCCATGCACACCAAAATGAACAAGATTGGGTTCCATGGAAATAAATTTGGAAGGAAGAAAGACTCCCCAAAGATAAGATCTTTAGCTGGACTCTTCTATAAGGCAGAATTCTCAGAGTAGACAACCTAAAAAGAAAAGGGTTCACTGGGCCATCAAGGTGCTCCATGTGCCTCAATTAAGAAGAATCCATCCAACACCTCTTCTTCAATTACCGCTTTGCGAGAGAGTGTTGTAAGCAACTTATAAGCCCTCTGGAAATGGAGCTCAAATTCTCGAAAACCTTTAATGATTTATTCACTGAATGGAATAAAAATTACGCATATTCTAGGAAGAATAAGCACAACATCAAAAGGTTTTGGGAAAGCCTCCCGTCCTTTCTTTGTTGGCAGATTTGGCTATCTAGAAATCAACATATCTTCAAAGATCAACCTCCAAATATAGGAAGAGTTTTGTTTAATACATGGGGTCTCATTTCAAAATTCCTAAACATGAAAGGAATAAAAGAAATAGAAAACAACCTCCTTCAGCAAGAAGAAAAGAACTGGATCAACCCCGCAACAGTTATAAAAAATTGGACAATCAACCCTAATGTTTGAACACCCACACAAAACTGGAAAATTAGACTAAATAAGCATGATTTTATATTATGGAAGGAAAATCTGAACAAGCATTGTCTCTTCTTCGATGGCGCTTCAAAAAACAACCCGGGTAGAGCCGAAGCTGGGGGGAATCAACTTTATCACTTATGAATGGGGATTGGGGGAAACCTCAAATAACAGGGCTGAGGCATATGGTTTTCTAATGGGCACCAATATTCTCAAACTTAAGGACATTAAGGATCCAATAATCATGGGAGACTCAACCATTATTATTGAGGTCATGATAAAAAAAAGAACACCTCCAAACACAACAATGGGCCAAATTCTAAATAGAATAAGGAAAAACTTGGTTGATATGGGAAATGTTACATTTAAACACATCTTGCGGGAAAATAATAGAACTGTTGATCACCATGAAAATGTGGCAGTAGCCATACTAGGAGGGGAAACAAGAATTTCTAAAGATGTGTTCTTGACACCCATCCCTTAGTCACTTCGGAACTCTAAAAAATCATGAATTTTTTTCTAAAAAAAGATTTCACTCTGGGAAATATTCCTTATCTGATATGGAGTCATCACATCCCTCTCTGTAGGGCATCCCACATGCTTGTCAGGCCACAGAGAACTCGTGACATCAATCTTCTTATCTGGTGCCCAACCTGTCTTTATTATCTTCTCCTCACCATCGGGCATCTCATTTCCCTCAGCTCTCCCCTGTTGTTGTTGCTCCAATACGTGCTCTTCTTCCCTCCCTGACTCGGGCCAAAACATCTCTCCATCCCCCATGACATTCCTTTTTTTTGTCTGCGGTCCTCTCTGATTTGTGTGAGCTCTGCCATTCCTCTCCTTTCACTTTCATCCGATTTCAACCTATTTCCTTGTGTAACTCTTCTTATAAAATAACAAAAAATATTATATGCAATGAAATAAAGAAAATTATCCTTGATATTATCTCAGAAAACCAAGGTGGTTTCGTCCTAAAAAGACAGATCCTTGACAACGTTGTGATTGTCCAGGAAGCCTTGCAGTCAATTATGTTGAAAAAAGAGCATGGAATCATCATAAAGTTGGATATGGCCAATGAATTTGACCGCGTAAGCCTACCCTACCTTACTATTTTCCTAAATAAATTTGGATTTTCAAATGTTAACATTGATGTAATCAACACTTACATGATGGGACCTTTGATCTAGGGTAAATTCTTGATACCCTTAACCAAGACCTTTTACTTCAGCTGATAAATTAGAATTGCATTTAAGTAGAGGTGTTAATGAAAATAAATGAAAAATTGTATGTTGTAAAGAAGAGGAACATAACATGTCAATATCAGCAATCATAAGAACACGTCATTTGATAATGGAGTTCGTCTAGGAGGGACTACATCTCTGGGCCTCTGTGTCAAGATGGTGTAGTCCGATGCATTAAGTGCTGTAAGAGGAATATGTACATGGATGTGTTTCTATGAAATACAAGGAAAATTCCCTCACGCAGGAGTGGTTAGGCCTCTCTACGAGATGTTCCACTGCAAAACTCTCATGCATAAAAAGGACTCCTATAAGTATGACAATAGCTCACACATAAAGACTATGAGTATCCTGCCGACATGGAAAACAAGGGATATTAATGACATACGTGTGACATAGAGTATCCCACAAACATAGCATAAAAGGGATCTCAAAAACATACATGATTATCCTACCAATATGGAATTAAGGGATCTCAAACATAATACAAGTCCATGACAAAAAGTACATCAATAACAAAACAAGACAAGATCCCACGACTCATACATCAACATGGATTTGTACAGCACTAAGCATCTCAGGAAAAAAGAAGTACTTGAAATCAACTCATCATATACCTCATGCTAAAGATGAATAAATAATGGCTGTTGTTACTGCTAGATCTGAAATCACCATCATCATAAAAAACGTGGCGTCGAAAAGTGTGAAATCGACTGGTCACTCGCTA